>CAUYUJ010018782.1:0-113901 GCA_963575745.1 Prorocentrum cordatum
TAATAGTAGTAGTAGTAGTAGTAGTAGTAGTAGTAGTAGTAGTAGTAGTAAAAGTAGTAGTAGTAGTAGTAGTAGTAGTAGTAGTAGTATTAGTAGTAGTAGTATTAGTAGTAGTAGTAGTAGTAGTTGTCGTATTAGTAGGTGTAGTAGTAGTAGTAGTAGTAGTAGTAGTAGTAGTAGTAGTAGTTAGTCGTGTAGTAGTAGTAGGTAGTCGTAGTGTAGTCGTCGTAGTTGTGGGACGAAGTGGAGGTAGTCGTAGTAGCTGGTTAGTGTCGTTAGTAGTAGTAGTGTCAGTAGTGTAGTTCGTAATAATAGTATCAGTCTAGAAGTAGAAATCGTTAGTAGTAGTATAGTAGTACTAGTAGTAGTAGTTGTCAGGAGTAGTAAGAGCACGTAGTAGTAAGAGTAGTAGTAGTAGTAGTAGTAGTAGTAGTAGTAGTAGTAGTAGTAGTAGTAGTATAAGTAGTGGTAGGAGTATAAGTAATAGTAGTAGTAGTCGTCGTAGTAGTAGTAGTAGTAGTAGTAGTAGTGGTAGTAGTAGTAGTAGTAGTACTAGTAGTTTGAGTAATAGTAGTATTCGCATTAGTATTCGTAGTAGTAGTAGTAGTAGTAGTAGTAGTAGTAGTAGTAGTAGTCGCGGTAGTAGTAGTAGTAGTAGTAGTAGTAGTCGCGGTAGTAGTAATAGTAGCAGTAGTAGTAGTCGTTGTAGTAGCAATCGCAGTAGTGTTAGTAGTAGTCGTCGTAGGAGTAGTAGTAGTAGTAGTAGGAGGAGTATGAGTAGTAGTAGTAGTAGTAGTAGTAGTAGTAGTAGTAGCAGCAGTAGTGATAGTAGTGGTAGTAGTAATAATAGTAGTTGTTGTTGTAGGAACATCGTTACGCACCGTTTTATCATTCGTATCCGTATCACTGTGATAGTAATATCACTCATATTATCGTCGGTGTCGCTGTCATCGTAAGACCGCTGTCCTCCTCACCCTTCAGCCCCCTCCTCAGCGGGCCCCCCCCCGAATTTTGCCAATTCATAGAAACTTGTCCCGTACTCCTCTTCGAATTCTTGCCTACTAGAATCAAACTCCTATCACAACGGACGTTGAATAGGGAGTGCTGCTCGGTGTCCAAACAAAGCTTTGGATGCGCCGGAGAGGGTGTCCAGGAAGAGGGAGGGGCACGCATCATGGCCCGATGTATGTGCGTGGACGAATGGTGGGGGGGACAGGGGGCGTGCTGCAATAATGATAGGGGGCAATGGAAGCGTTGAGCTTTAATGGCCCTGGCCGGAATACCCTCCCCCCCACGTTTTCACTCACCTTTTGCGGGGCGCGCGCTAACGTGGATTACGGATCCGTGGATCTCGCGCGTGGACGCCACATGCAAGAATCGGGGACTATACGAGCAAAAATGTGAAGCCAATGCCGCCCGATTTGGCAATGGAACACGCCGATTCCGTATGGAAACCACGCCCGTCGTTCATCCAAGCGTCTTGAATCCATGTTTGCGCCTCCTCGATGTTGAACACCCCTGACAACGGTCGCCCGCCCCCCCGCCAGCAAGTCCGACAGTCGTCGGGCCGCGCGTGCGTCGGGGCCGAGCCAGACCTGCACCGGCGTAGGAGGGGGGTAGGGGAAAGAGGGGGAAGGGTATCCTCCTCCTCCATTCCCGTTCCTTATAACTACGTAGTTCCTCCCTGCCACATCCCGGGACGCGTCGGAAAGGCGGGCTGGGCGTTCCGCAGAAAACTTTGCAGCGGCTTCGAGCGTGGAGGGCGGGTGGTTTTCAATATGCGGTTCTCGCCTCAGCGCCGCGCGCATTCGTTTGAAAGGTTTGCAAGAATCTCACGAATGGACGGCGGGTGGTTTTCACAATGTGGCCTCGCCTGAACGCCGCGCACGTGCCTGTGAAAGTTTGCAGGGGCTTAGCGGATGGAGGGCGGGCCGTTTTCACAATGTTGATTTTCGCCTTACCTGCCATAGGCAAGCTTATGCGATAATCTATGGCCTGAGAGAACAGAGTGACGATATGAATGTGAAAAGGCCAGAAGGGGAAGGGGGAGGGGGACGGGGCGAGGAGGACGAGGGCGAGGAAGAGGACGAGGGGACACCGCACGCGCACGCGCATTAGAAGGTACGAGCCCGAAGCCTTGATGATCCGTGACGAGACGATCGATCAGGGCCCACATCCGGATATCGCGCTGTCGAAATCAACAAGCGCGAAGGAGAGATACCAATCGAAATGATGCGCATGAAACGTTGTCCTCGAACATTTTGCGCCAAGCCGGAAACGCCCCAGAGACGCCTCCAAGGCTAGAGACGGCCGACGTCATGACGAGCATCCGAAACAACAAAAATAATGCCGCAGCGGTGCTGACTGACGCGCCCTCGGCGGGCGCAGGGGCGAGCGCGCGAAACGGGCCAGCGCGCAAAACCCGACGAAGGCTCCTCGCCAACGCCGCGGCTACCTATCAGCGGCGCTCGCAGCGGAAGCACTTGGCCGCCGAAATATTATTTCGGGATGGGAAGTGGGAGGGGACGGGGGGGGGGGAGGAAGCGAAGGGGAAGGGGCGAGGAATGCCCCGATCAACCGTTGCGTTGACGCTCTCGCCCTCCAGGCGGGCTCGATCTGCGGCGCAGTTCTTGGGCCCTCCCCTGGAAGGGCGCGCGCGCGCAAAGAAGGAACGTGCTCTCACGCCACACTAAGCGGCAGCGAAGGGTTGCAATCCCCAGGCGCGAGCGCGGGCGACCGTGCTCGGGGCGCAGCGAAGGGCGACAACCAGGGCGCTCATCCTGTGCTGACTGGGGTTCTTGCCCAAGGCAGCGCCAACTTTGAGCCGATGCCGAATCGTGCCAGGCCCATCGATACATGCGCAGAACTATCGACGGCGCAGGCAACCAAGCTGAGGTAAAGCTCGCGGACTAAACAAACAGTTCGGCTGGAGACAGGGCACGACGAGGTCTCATGGCCAGCCACGGCGGGACGGGTTGCCCTGCGCTCCGCAGCAGACGGGCGCGGACTCATTCGCAGGGCTGGTCGACCCACTCCAAGTAGCAGTAGCCGTTCCCGCTGGGGTCCTCCTCCTGGGGCTTGAAGCACACTTGGATCTGCGGGTTCGCGATGGCTGGGGTCCAGCTCTGGCAGAAGAAATAATGGTACCAATTTAGGTTGCTGGCTTCGTCGCCCAGTCGCCACGTAGGACCCAGGCCGCTGCGCCATGAAGGCCGCGCCCATCTGGAGCTTCCCGTTCGGCGGACAGTCGTTCAGGGTGGCGTCCTGCACCCCCTGTTGCAAGTCCAGGGGCAGGTCGCCGTGCCCCAGCCCGCAGCTGGGCGGGGAGGAAGATCACGACAGCCCGCCAACTGCTGGGGTCATCAACGACCACATTCGCCCCGATCTCCTTCCAGCCCCGCCAAGCCCGCGCACCGTTACCCCAGCTGGCGCCGTAGTATTCCAGTAGTAGCAGTTCTGAAGGTGGTTCGGCGCGCAAATGTCGCTGCGGCAGACGGTGGCCGGCTTCGGCCCGCCGCCCACGATGAAGTCTGGGGTGCGAGCCACGACGCCTGTCGGCGTTGCCCAGGTTGTCATTGAGCCGGCTCGTGACGTCTGTCTGCTCGAGCCCTCCCGCAGCTGGCCTGAAAGGTGCGGCTCGGCAAGGCGCCGGGCACGCCGCGCAGCCCTCCCGCCTCGGCCGATCCGGCGGCCACCAGTGATCCCGCGAGCAGCGCGCGCATCGCCGCCATCCGACGGCGTGGAGGGCCTCTCGAGGGCCTGAGGACTGGCGCGGGGGCACAAAGGGAGGCGCCCACCTCACAAGCACTGGTTCTTGAGCCAGGCGTCCTTGAGCCAACGCTCTTGAACCAGATATTTGCTTGAGTCAAACTCTTTTTCAAAATGTAATGTTCGCCTCAGCCCGCGCGTAACCGTCTTCAGAGTTTACAGTGCGTTCAAAGATTCTTATGGTTGGCGTCCCAGGAACGGTTTTTGGCACAGCGTAGGACTGTCAAGGCGCAACAGTCATGTTGACTCGCGGTGTTGAAATCGCAGGACTGGAATTCTGGCACGATTCACAATCGTCAGGACGCAACAGCAACCTCGATTCGCGGCGTTGAACTCTCAGGATTTGTGTTTTGGCGCGGTTCAGGATTTCGAAACGATTGTCTTCGAACGGGGCATTTCTCTTGTAGGGGCCCATGAGGAGAAGAGCTGAGAGGGAGGACGTATTGCAACATCGTTTGTGAATCTTGGGTTTGCACTGGTCCTCCTCCTCCTCCTCCACATCCTCCCCCATCCTTCTTCCTGATAGATAGATCTCTCCTCCCTGTCGCACCCCGAGGCTGGTCGAAAGAGCAGACCAGGCGTTCCACCTCTGACTTCCCTTCACTAATGATCCTGAAGCTGAAGCTTCTTTGCAGTCACTTCACAGATGGAGGGCGTGTCGCTTTCAAAATGAGGTCCTCGGTTTAGTACCGCGTGCATTCGTCTTAAAAGTTCGCAAGAGCTTCAAGGATTGAGTACTGGTCGTTTTCGGAATGAAAATCTCGCCTTAGCGCCGCGCGCATTCGTTTTCAAAAAAAGAACGCGGTTCACGGATGGATGGTGGGTTATTTGTTTGATGTGGCTCTCGCCTTAGCGCCGCGCGCATTCGTCTTAAACATTTGCAAGAACTTCACGGTTGCAAGGCGGCTTCTTTGTAAAAATGTTGAAAGGTGGTTTTCGCTTTAGCGCTGCGCGCATTCGTCTGCACTGTTTGCCGCACTTTCAAACATTATCATGGTTAACATCCCGGAAACGGTGTTCTGGCATGATGTCGGAATGTCAAGACGCAGCAACAACGGTGATTCGCGGCGTTGAAGTCACAGGAGCTGTGCTTTGGCACAGTTCAGGACTTTCAAACGATTGCCTTCGAAAGGGGCACTGTTCTAAGTAAAAATGAACCTTTGTAGGGGCTTATGAGGAGAGAACTTGGAAGGAGGGTTTATTGCAACATCGTTGATGAGTCTTGGGTTTGCACTGGTCCTCCCCCTCCTCCTCCCTCCTCCGTTTCCCTCTCCTCCTCGTCCCCCTCCTCCTCCTCCTCCTCCTCCTCATCATCATCATCATCATCATCCTCTTCCGCCTCCTCCTTTTCGCACCACGGCAGGCCTGCGAAAGCCGCCGCGTCCATGAACAGGCTACTGGATAGGAAACCTGGCGCGACCCCAATCACAGCCGTTTTCCGATTCAGGTTTACATGTCGATTGCGAGTTTTCGACGCAAGCATCCTGCCCGCGCCAAAATCACCATTTCACGTCGTTGTCGTCAATCGCACCCGGAAATGTTTTGGCTCAAGCCGCCGACGGCCTCAAGGGTCGCCCGCCTCTGGCCACATGGTCCGCCATCCTGGCCGAATCGAGGCTGGCTGGGTTGCACGCCGCCTCAGGATGAGGCCGACGACTTTGGGTACGGGGCCGACATGTAATGTTGGTTTGCGCCTGGGTATCACGTGCGCCTGGGCTACCGCGAAGGGCGCACGTTGAGCCTCCCATCGGTACGCTCTTAAATCTTATAGCACCCAAAATCGGACGGGGCCCAACTGACTGAAGCCGTGCATGAAGAAACCGCCTGGGCAAAATTGCACATATGGCAACCAGCGGTGAAAATAAGATACGCAACAATACCACAAACATGGGCTGGCCACGCCAGGCGGAAACAGGAGGGAAGGGATGGAGTGCGGAGTGGCGAAGGACCCAACCATGTGCAGTTATGCATACAATGTTGTGGCGACCCTTTCGGTGTAGCTCCCTATGGGGCCACGAACCGTTTGAGGGGTGCGCCAAAATGGGCCGGCGCCGCCGTGTAGACCCTGCTACTGGGAACTTCGGTGGTGCTCCCTATGGAGCCACGAACCGTGTGAAGGGTTCGCTAAAATGGGGTGGCGCCGCCATGTGGACCCTGCCACTGTGGCCTTCGGTGGAGCTCCCTGTGGGGCAACGAACCGTATGAGGGGTGCGCCAAAATGGGCCGGCGCCGCTACTGGGGCATTCGGTGGAGCTCCCCATGGGGCCACGAATCGTGTGAGGGGTGTGCCCAAATAGAGCGGCGCCGCCATGTGAACTCTGCCACTGGGGCATTCGGTGGAGCTCCCTCTAGGGCCACGAACCGTGTGATGGGTGCGCCAAAATGGGGCGGCGCCGCCATGTGGGCCCTGCCACTGGGGCCTTATGGGGCCACGAAACTGGATGTGCCGAAACAGAGACATGGGGAGGGCCGAGGCCAGGAGGGGGGGGAGGGAGGAGGGGGAGGAGGAGAGGAGAGGATTAAATGCGGGGCGCTGTCTGTTCAAAACCAAGATCCAACACCACAGGATGGTTGGGAACAAATGGCAACGATATACACGCGTGTGCCATAGCGTGCACACATTGCGTCCACTGCTGTTTCGGACGACCCCAGCGTCCAAGGCCGCCGTTGGATTCGCACACTAGCGTCTTAATTAATGAAGCGTCGCTTCGCAAAACAGTATTACTATAGAGGGGGACGTGGCGGTAACTCAGGATTGCGGACAGAGGCTTCGAGCCCGTCGGTTCCCAGCACGGGGCCCAATGTGGGCACAAAATCCTCGAAGCCTATGCGGGAGTACCGCTAGGGCAACGTTGAGCCTCTGATCTGAAGGTCTCAACATGGACCCAACATTGGCGCGACATCCTCGAAAACTATGCGGGGGTCGTGTTGAGCCTCGGACCTGAGAGGCCCAATATGGGTTCAACGGTAGGACGATATCCTCGATGACTATGCTGGAATTATGTGGCGCCTCTGACTTGAGAGGCCCAACATGGGCTCAAAATGGGCACGAAGTCCTCGAGGACAACGTGGGAGTCACGTTGAGCCCCTGACCCGAGGGTCTCAACATCGGGCAAACAAGGGGACGCAACCATTGAATACGATGCGGGGGTAACGCCAGTGCGACGTTGAGACTCTGACCTGAGAGGCTTAATTTGGGTTCAACATGTGCACGAAGTCCTAGAGAACTATGCGGAAGTCATGTTGAGCCTCGGACTTGAGAGATCCAACATGGGTCCGCAATCCTCCGAGATTATGCTGCGTGTTGAGCCTTTGATCTGGGGGTCCCAACATAGGCCAACTTGGGCACGACTACATGGGCTCAACATTGGCGCGAAGTCTACGAGAACTGTGCCGGAGTCATGTTTGGCCCTCGCCGCGAGTGTCTCATCATGGTCCCAACGGGGGCATGGAATCCTGGAGGACCTTGCATGAGTCATGTTGAGCCCCTGCCGCGAAGGTCTCAACATGGTCCCAACGTGGGCACAAAATCCTCGAAGACTTCGAGGGAGTCGCGCCTGGGCGACGTTGAGCCCCCAGCCTGATGTTCTCAACCTGGTCTCAACGTGCGCACGGCATCCTCAAGGACTGTGCGGGAGTCACGCCTCGGCGACGTTGAGCCCCTGGCATGAGGGTCTCAACGCGGTCTCAATGTGGGGAAGGAACATCCCGGGATAATGCGGAAGGTGGGCGGTATTGGGCCCCTGGCCTGAGGGTCTCAACGTGGTCCCAACATCGGCACGGGACCCTCGCTAGCTACAGGCCTCGGAAGAAATGAACGAACACCCGTTCCACATTCATCTGTCAATGCCCCCCCATGATCAAAGTTGGCGGCGGGTTAAATGAGTTGCACTTCGACCGCGGTCTTCCCCGCGCGTGCCAACTTTGAATTCGGGGGAGGGGGGGAGTGTCCACGAATTGTGTCCCTCTACCGTATGCGGTAATCCGGGTGATACCGACATGCGGAAGGCTTCGACGTGGTCTCATGGGCGCGGAATCCTCTATGACGCTGCGCCGACCATGTTCAAACCGTCCTTCTGAAGGCTTCAATATTGCCTCAAAAGTGCTGACAAAAACATCGAGGACTGCGCGAGATTCATCGGATCGACGCCGATGTCCTCGCAGGTGGACCGCGCGCGTCGACGAGGCAGCGGCGACTTAGGCCAGAAAATTGAAATCTGGAGTAGCACAACGCACAACGATGGTGTGGGGGGAGCTTCCAATTGCATAGGCGCACTGCTTGGCACGGCTTGACATTGCTGCGCATTCCTTGGCCTTGCGCGGCATTGTGTGGCATTGCTTGGCGTGGCTTGACATGTTTTGGTTTTGTTTGGAGTTGCTTGGCATTGCGTGCCGCGCGGCTTGAGATTGCTTGACATTGCTTGGCATTGTGTGCTGAGGCAGCAAGGAACCAAGACAAAGGAACCAAGGAACCAATACCAAGGAGCCAAGACCCAAACAAATAAGGAACAAGACCAAACAATCGAATAACCAAAACCACAGAAAACCCTGGTAACGCAGCAAGGAAGCAACACCAAAGAGCCCAAAGAACCAAAACCAAACGACCAAGGAACCAAGCGCAAGGAGCCCAGGGAATGCAGAACCCGGAGCACGCCATGTAGGGAATCGAATGCGAGGAACCCTGGGCAAGGCCCTTGTAAGGAAACGAACCCAACAAACCCAGGGGAAGGCCCGTGCCAACTGGAGGAGGCACCCACCGGTTCTTTCCTGAAAGAACGAACATGGAGCCCGAGGCAAAGCCTAATTGATGGACGAAACTGAATCCAACTTACTAGATGCGCAATGGCCCGAGTGCTCAGCGCAAAAGGGTAAAACCTGGACCATGCACTCCGATGGTGCAGGGTGGGGCAATAACCGGCAAGCAAAAATAGAAAAGCCCCTAAGGGCTTGAAGTAGGCGTGCAGCATGCCAAAGCGCGCCTCCTCCTCCTCCTCCTCCTCCTCCTTTTCCTCCTCCTCCTTCTCCTCCTTATCATCATCCCCTCCCTCTTCGTCCCTCCTAGTTCCTCGCCGTTGAGGAAGGGCACACGCGGAAGGGGGTGAAACGGGGGAGGCGCATGAGGAGGAGCCGAATGAGGACGGAGAAGGAGAGGGGGAGAGGAGAAGGAGGAGGAAGAGGAGGAGGGGGAGGAGGGGGACCAGTGCAAACCCAAGACCCATCAACGATGTTAGAATATACCCTCCCTCCAAGCTCCCTCTTCAGGAGGCCCCTAGAAGGATTCATGCCCACTGAGGGAAGTGCCCCGTTGGGATACAACCGTTTGAAGATCCTGAAGCATGCCAGAACACCGTTCTCGGGACCCCAACGACACGAATTAACCTGACTGTTGCGGGTGACGATCCTGAACCGTGCCAGAACACCATACCCAGGACTTCAACACCGCGCATCATCGTAACTGTTGCGCCCTGACAAGCCCGAGTCGTTCCAGAACGCCATCTCTGGTACGTTGGCCATGGGAAGCCATGAAACGTCTGCAAATGTTTAAAACGAATGTGCGCGGCGCTAGAGCCACATTTTGACAACGGCCCGCCTTAATCAATGCATCTCCTGCATATTGGTAAGACGAATGGGCGCAGCGCTAAGGTGAGAGCAACATGTTGAAAGTGCCCGTCCTCAATACGGGAAACGCTGGCATGTTTTAACGAGTGTGTGTGCAAAACGAAAGCGAGTGCCACATTTTGAGTACCACCCGCCATCCATGTGCGAAACCGCTGCCAACGTTTAAATTTAAGGTTCATACATGGTAAGGAAGCCGCGGGCGAAACGCACGGCCCGCTCTTCCGACTGGTCTTGGGGTACGTCAAGGAAGAGTCGTTCACAAGGAAAAGCAATGGCGGAGGAGGAGGAGAGGTGGTGGAGATTGCATAGGAGGAGGATGAGAAGGAGGAGGAGGAGGAGGAGGAGGAGGAGGGGGAGGGCAGGGAAGAAAGAAGGGTGACGCACTGGAGGTGAAGTGCAGGGAGGTGGGAACAAGACCAGCAGTGGAGGATGTCTATGTGGAGGGTGGGGCTTTGGGAAAGAAAACACGAATGAGGAATGAGGCGGTGGAGGAGGCTGGAGGCCAGAGGGGCAAGTGGAGGCGAGGAAACGAGGTGCGGGAAGACACGCAACAATGAGAGAAACAAGAGCACAACACAACTCCAAGACGGCCCACACAGGCCCCATGACAACTCCTTGATTGAGACGTGGAGGCGCGAGGGGGGTCACGTGCGACGGCCTTTTGGGAAATGCTCGAAAAGTCGCCACACAGAACGCGTCGCTGGCACGGTGGCGGATCTGCCGCAGGCAGCCGGATACTGAGAGGGCGGCGTGCCGAATCTTTTCCCACGAGCACAACCTCGGAACACAAGCACACGATGCCCGCCCAAGGTACAGAAAAGCTCGACTGACCAGGCCATCCAATCCGCTTCCTATCATGGGCGCTATAATCGCTCCCACTGTAGTACATGAGCGCGGGCACGTACCGCGCTGAACCTCGAGAGCGGCAACCCATTGTTCTGGAGTGGCAGGCAGGGCAAACGTCACCACGTTCAGGGAGGAAGGGGAGGACGAGGAGGAGAAGGGGGAAGAGGAATAATGGCGTTGTGCGTGCATCCCCCCATTGCCCAACCGACCATTAACATGATAAGGCCCGACACGACGACAATCAAAGAGAAGCGTAGCAGCCCATGACTATGTTCTGTGGGAGATGCATGCCTGGATCCACTCGCGCCGCCGGCGGGATTACGAAGAGGAGGGGAGGAGACAGAACGGAAAGTGAAACGTTGGGCGCATGCACTCGCCAGCTGGCGCAGGAAACTACAAGGTTGGGCGCTGCGGTGCCAGGCCAGGCGCAGAGCTGCTCCGCGGCGACTGGAATGCGAGCCCGAGCCGATGACACAGACAGGAGTCGGCCAGCAGCGGCTGCAGTACCGCTTGCAAGCCGTGCTTTTGCAGGCAATGGTGCACTAACCACTGCTTGGGGGCAGGAGCAGGGACCGGGCGTGGGCAGCCGACACCGACACCACCCTTCGCCCCACCGGCATCGTGAGCCAAAATGGCTACGGGAAGGACGGGCACGAGGAGAAGGAGGAGGAGGATCATATCAGCAGGAGAGCGCGGCGCACGGCGGCGCGCCCGGCCCCAGCCTGGCAGCGCTGGTGGGCCACCTCCCCCCGAGCCGGCCGCCGGGCGAGGGCTCTGTCCTCAGACTTTGGCCACCGTTAGAGAGAGAGAGAGAGAAGAGACGGCATGAGCATGAGCGTTCAGAGGTCCACACGGATTTCTCCCTGGCGCGCGGAGCGCGCCAGGGGCGGCGCCAGAAGCGCCGCCATGGGGGCCCCAGAGTCGATCCGAGAAATCGACGCGGACCTCCGAATGTTTATGTTTATGACATGACGTTTTTCTTTTTCGGCCTAAGACGAAGGCAGGACACAAACAAATTCGGATGAGGATACCACAGCCCCCGCAATTTTGGATAAAGTCGACCTGAGACGAAGGCAGGATACGGGCAAATTTGGATGAGGATACTAGCCCCCGCAAGTGCGGATAAGATTGAGGGGGCGGCGATGGGCGGGTCGTCGGCATCTTGAGAGGCTTGAAAACAAATGTGAGGAAGCCCGATGCAGGTGCCGCCCGTGTACACATGACATAACGAGCCCGCCGCAAACGACGATTTCTCGTCAAATCAATGTGGGTGGGTCGCAGGTTCATCGCGGGAGGGTCGCGGGCGGGCCGCGGGCTGGTCGCGGGTGGGCCGCGGGGCGGGTTGTGGGCGACGACGACGACAAGAATCTGCACCGTGGAACCCCACTACAGCCACGCACCCAAAGACCTTGTAAGACCATTCGGCCCTCTCACTCTTGCATCGGGGACTTCTGAAAGCTGGCGGGGCTGAAGGATTGATGTCGGGCGCCGCGACCGTGCCAGAGCTCCCAGAAAACTCTAACAGCATTCTGGAACACTCTGGACCGATTTATGCTCATCTTGGACCTGCCTACACCACGTAGTCTTGAGAGGCATCTCCTGGGAGGTCTTCGCGGCAACGACTGAAAACTAATGGGCCCGAGTGGGGGGCTGCTGAGCCTCAACCAAACTTAGGCCAGATAAAACCAGATTTGGCCAGATCATACCCGAGGAGGTATCAGCGCCAGAGCTGGGTTGAATCTCAAAGAGTTTTAACCTAACACATTCGAAACGCCCGTAAGCGAGTGGTGAACAAAGGTGCGCAGTACCCACCAAAAACCACAGAGCAGCGGCCGCGCAGTAAGAAGAGGGGCGGGGACCATTCTGAGTGTGGGCGCCCTTGCGGACAACGAGTAGCAGTGCTAAGCCTCTCCTCCCCCTCCTGCTCCTCCATTCTTCATCTTCCAGCTCATCCTCCTCCGCCTCCTACTCCCCCTCTGAAACTATTGGAAAACCCTCTCCGCGAGCCGCCCATCGGCCAGCCGAGTCGGCCAGAGAAGGAGGAATGCCGCTTCTGTAAGGCCCCAGACCTCTACTACCCCATGGATTCAAGAGTTTGGCTCGGCACTTTACGAAGTACACTCCATGGACATTCGCTCTTGGATCGATCTGCGATGCTCAGTTCGACCGTCGATCGGTCCTTGATACTCGGTCCTGGATGCTCGAAATTCTATCGCTTCTCGATCTTCGAACGGTCCTCAAACGGATCCTGCACTTGGTCTGGAAGCGCGGCCGCCATAAGCTGCAATGGGCTCAGTGTGTGTACAAGATGACGTGTGAAATTCGTTTTCGCGTTGGCGCATCGGAAGCCCGCTAAAGCGCAGGGCGCGTGAAATTCTCAAATTGTGTAAACGTTTCCCAAGCACCGTGCCATAGGCCGGTGCATGGCTTCTGTCTGTCCGTCTGTCTGGTAGTTTAAACGATATCGCCACTGTTTGGCGGCATGGCATGGGAACTGAAAGGTTTTGGCCGGAATTTCAGTACAAAATCGCCAGTTACTGGTGGCCTGAAAAATCATCCAGTCACCCCGGCAAGCGACCCGAGAATTAATTTTGTTCGAGGAAACATGGGCGGAATGCGACTTCCCAGTCCGTGCCGCACTTGGTCATTGTAGTATGATGCTGGACAAAACAATATGTGCACTGGAAGATCACAAATTAGTCGCTGCAGCATTGTACCGGGCACCACGGCCTGACGGGAAATGCGCAACGCCTCTTGCGAGACCTTCAAGATCCAACGGGCTGAATCGCGTCACGACGGCCGGTCTTTTCCAGAAGGACCTCTGGAAGCTTGCTTTCGGCCCTGCAGGCCATCCAAAACCGACCCCAGATGATCGACCGTTTCTCGGGACGGGGCTGAGAGGTCCAGGTGGGACGCCCGACGTTGGTGAAAGCTCGATTTCCGTCTGTGCCAAGAAGCCCAGGGTGTGATGTGTGCGCGTGTGAATGCGAAGACAGGTAGCAAGAGAGTTCTTTTGTTCGTCGGTCCTGGATCCTCGATCCTGGATGTTCGATATTCCATCCGCCATCGATCCTAAATTTTCGAACGGTCCTCAAGCGTAATGTCCACTTTACGGTACTCAGTTATAGTGGGCCGGCCTGGCGGACTGATTTTGTAGATATGCACTTGTCGCATACGAAACGCATGCGCGCATGTTCAGGACAATCAATACAGCATCGGGAAGTAATACTACATTAAAGCCAACTTGACATCGTACAATAGCAGCTTCTGTTTGCCAACGCATTTTAGCCCTGGAAACGCAAGTGGCGGTCTGTGGCGAGAGGAACGCGAGAGTTGGTGGGTGGAGAGGGTGGGTGGAGAGGAGGGGGGGGGGAGCGAGAAGAGGGAGGAAAGCAACGATCCGCGAGAAGCTCGAATAGTAATCTGCCCAAGAGAGCCTTCCACGGGACCCAAGACGGCCTTGCTGCCCAAGACTGCGCAAGGACGGCCACGCGACAGCCCTCAGGCACCCAGCATGCGCCCAAGACTCCCCAAGACGCCCCAACACGACGCCAAGACAGCCTAAGAGGGCCTCCACACCATCATCATCATCACCATCACCATCACCATCACCATCACCATCATCATCATCATCAGCATCATCATCATCATCACCACCATCACATCATCATCATCATCACCATCATCATCAACAACAACAATATCATCATCGTCACCAGCATCAGCATCAGCACCATCATCATCATCACCATCTGTACTGCCGTCCTCTGCGGGGACGGCGGCAGCCATCAAAGAGAATAAAGGCACAGGACTTCATTTTGCGCTGGGGCGCCGCCGCGGCCGATAGGTATCGGCAGGTTCCTGACGGGGTCGCTTGGACCCGGAAGCTGTGGCACCAGGCGAGGCTCGGACTGTCGGCCTCGCTGGCACCCAAGAGTTGAAAAGCATCGAGCACAGGAAAAAAAAAGGGAGGAGGAGGGGAATGGGCGGAGCCAGAAAAGCTGCAGAGGACTCCGATGCGGACAGTGATAATGTGTCGCACTTTCGATCACCATCTGTACTGCCGTCCTCTGCGGGGACGGCGGCAGCCATCAAAGAGAATAAAGGCACAGGACTTCATTTTGCGCTGGGGCGCCGCCGCGGCCGAAAGGTATCGGCAGGTTCCTGACGGGGTCGCTTGGACCCGGAAGCTGTGGCGCCAGGCGAGGCTCGGACTGTCGGCCTCGCTGGCACCCAAAATCCCGAAGCCCCTGCAAGGGCACCTCTGGGCGGTGGTCGGGGTGGAGCTGGGAGCGCGTTCAAGTCTGTGCTCGAGATTATTGGCCGCGCTGGCGGCACTGCAAAGCTGGGCAGGCGACAGCGCGCTCCTTTTACGCGCCGGACCGAGGATGGGGCGAGCCAGCGGCCGCGGGTCTGACGGGCTGCCGCGCTCGCTCTGGAGCGCCACGCGTCATGGCTAGGACCTGCGTGGCAAAAAGAGCGAGGCGAGAACGGCAGCTGGGCATCAAAAACTTCGAGGCGGTACTCGCGGCATGCCGCCGCCCAGCGGGCGGCGCTCAGACCAGGACACAGCGGGGCGGCTGGGTCTCCTGGGCGCGCTGACGTCGCTCTGGCGGCCAGGTTGAGGACAAGCTGAGCCACCCAGCCACGGTCATGGGCCCCCACGATGGTGGAGGCGTCGTAGTCGAAGTTCTCGGCGCCCAGAAACTCGTCCAGGACCGCGCCCCACGCAGCCGCACTCGTCGGCTCGCGCCCTTGCTGCTTCGCCGAGCGCCCGACCTCCACGAACGACTCCCAGTAGTGCCGAGCTGTGGTCGGGCGGGCGGCGGCGCGGCGGCAGGCCCCTGGGGCCTCACCGCAGGCCTCCCGGCGGGCACCGCCCCGGCGCCTGGCTGCGCGCCGCGCCGGCGCAGGCGGCGCGATGGGCGCGGAAGTCCGCCAGCTCATCCCGCCAGGGTTTCCCGTCCCAGTGCTTGACTGCCCCCTCCCACCCGAGCCGGGCGGCGCGCTCAAGGCGCGGGGCAGCCACGCGTCGGCTGGGTGCTGGGGAGGGCTGCGAGCTGGCTGCCAGACGCCAGTCCCAGAAGTCGTCCGGGAGGGGCCCCCGCGGGCAGCGGGGGCTGCTGGGCGGCGCAGCGGCGCGGCACACCCGGGCCAGAGCAACAGCCAGGCGAGGAGGGTACGCCGCGGCGAAAGAGGTACGCCACCGCGGGCGGGCCCCTGCAAGCTGCACCTTCACGGCGAGGACGACATGGGGAGCCCCTGGCGCCGGGCATCGGCGACTGAGAGTGGGCCCCCCAGGCAGCGTAGTGTAGATCGTCGTCGGCTTCTTCCACGGGGCTCCGTAGGCGCACATGTCGAAATCGCAGCGCACGGCACCACGCCTCGCCAGCGCCCGAGAGATCCCGGGATCGCCGAAGAGGTTGCTGCGAGCAGGGTTCTCCAGGATGATGTGGACGCCGCAGCGCGCTGCGACCCGCAGGACCTTGGCGGTGAAGGCCTTGCAGGCGGTGGTGGGGTGGTCTCCGACCCCGGTGGTACGGGCCGGCACCCGCCCCGTGCAGGGAGTGCCGAGCAGGATGCACCACGCCAGTCCGCCAGTGATCCAGGCCAGGACCTCCCGCTGCACACGCGGGTCCAGAAGGTCATGATGAGGCCCATGAACTCGATCGACCGGCACCGCGGTGCGCAGGCCCTCCTGCTCGGCGGCGGCGGTGGCGGCCCCGCAGCCGGAGTAGAGCTCCAGGAACGCCGGCCGCGAGGCGGGCCAGGCGGAGCGCCCGCGGGCACCAGAGTCAGCGGGCGGCCGCGGCGGCCGCGGCGGGGGAGCCGGGCAAGGGGCTGTGACTTTGGAGGGCTGAATCCTCCCCGCCTTGCCCGGCGAATGGGCCCCCCTGGCGGGCAGCGCCGCGGGCCGTCGGCCTCCGGCGGCCGCGGCCTCCCCGCGAGGGCGCCCAGGGGGCGCAGCGGCGTCTGCCTGCCACTCTGGCCCCACAGCGGCGGCCAAGGGCAGCTGGCGGAGGAGCGCCCCCGGCGCACGGCGCCCGAAGGGCACTAGGCCCCGCCCGGCCAGGCGGGAGTCGAAGTCCGACGGGTTGCGCTCAGTCTCCACGTAGCGCCGGTGCCAGGTGATGCCCGCGCCAATCTGGAGGGCGCACGCGCGGCGGGTGAGAGCCAGCAGCTCCTTGCCCCTCGCCCGACCCCGATCGAACGCCAGGATCTCCGACAGGTTGTCGCCGAAGGAGACGAGGTGGCATCCGTGCGACCGGGCGTCTCGCGCCTCGCGGTCGAGGCCGAGGAGGGCCGCCCGCGCCTCCTTGCAGTGGATCGCCGCCGGGCGCCGCCAAGAGCCCACGGCCCCGCGGCGCCAGCGGCTGGGCCGCGACCACTCCGCCGCGATCGGAGGCACCAGGCCCACCCGCTCTCGGAAGTCGCGGGGCGGGCGGCGGGAGCGGGGATCGCCAGCCTGCAGGGGGGCCACGCTGGGCAGAGGCTGCAGCGAGTCGGCGACCCAGCGGGAGAAGGCACCCTCGGGCAGGAGGGGGGCGACCTCGGCACCACGGATGGCCGCGGTCGACGCCGCGGGCCCGCCGTCGTCGTCCACGAAGCGCCACCGCTCGCGCCAGACTGCCTCCCGCCAGAGGCTGGCGGGGTCCGCGGCGGTGAAGTGGAAGGCGTACCCCTCGGTGGAGGCGTCGCTGCAGTAGGCCCGACCGAGCATTTCGCCCGCGACGTCGACGTGCGCGAAGTGGCACAGACCGCGGGCGACGGCCAGCTCGGCGAGGGCACCCTCCGGCAGCGGTCGCACCGCGGAGCCTCCCTTGCCGACGAATCGGCAGCACTCCCCGAGCACCGAGAGGAGACACCTGCGCAGACAGAACTGATGGCATAAGTGTCCCAAGAGGCGGTGCATGTGGTCCGGGGAGATGGCCTTGACCTGGAGCAACGTGCCGAGCCCGTACCAAAGCCTCCACGATCGTCGGGCGGTGGGGCGGATCCAAGAGCGGCGCCCGTCAAAGTGCAGGCCAAGCGCCTCGAAGTCCAGGCAGGGGTCGACGCGCTCGTGCACCGCGAGGCCCGCCTCCTCCAGCTCGTGGACCACGGCGGAGAGGAGGCAGGCGACGGAGGCCTTGTCACCCCCGATGACGTTGGCGTTGTCGACGTAGGGGGCGCAGATCGCTGTCCCCGGGGCCAGCGGCGGAGGGGGCTCCCTGTCCCCCAGAAGGTACTCGGGAAGCCCCAGCGAACGCTGAGCCCGACGGCAAGCCTCGCACACGGCGCTGTGGCAGGAGAACAGGGCCCAGCTCCAGCCCATAGGCAAGCCCGCGAAGCACGCCTCCAGGAGGGTGTCCTCGGCGACGGAGACGTCGCACCCGAGGTCGGGGTCAAAGACCGTGTCCACCCCCAGCGCCCCCGCGGTGTCCTGGAGCCCCAGGCCGAAGTAGTGCGAGACCGTGGGCACCAGGAACTGGTAGAAGCCGTCCTGGGAAGCAATTGGCGGAGCAACTGAAACCACCCCAGTTGCAACTGAGACCGCCCCCGGTGGCGCCTAGGGGGCCGGGGGGCGGGCGGAGCAACTGAGACGGGTGGGCGGAGCAACTGGGCCAGCAACTGACCCAACTGACCCAACTGACCCAGACTGCCCCACACTGCCCCAGACCGCCCCAACTGCCCCACTGTCCCAGACTGCCCCAGACTGCCCCAGACTGGCCCAGACTGCCCCAGAGTGCCCCAACTGCCCCACACTGCCCCTACTGCCCCAGACTGTCTCAGACTGCCCCAGACTGCCCCAGACTGCCCGAGCGTGCGCCAGACTGTCCCAGACTGTCCCAGACTGCCGAGGGTGCCGGGGGCGGGCGGAGCAACTGACACGGGTGGGCGGAGCAACTGGGCCAGCAACTGACCCAACTGACCCAGACTGCTCCACACTGCCCCAGACCGCCCCAACTGTCCCAGGCTGCTCCAGACTGCCCCAGACTGCCCCAGACTGCCCCAGAGTGCCCCAACTGCCACACACTGCCCCAACTGCCCCAGACTGCCTCAGACTGCCCCAGACTGCCCCAGACTGCCCCAGACTGCCCCAGACTGTCCCAGACTGCCCCAGACTGTCCCAGACTGCCCCAGACTGCCCCAGACTGCCCCAGACTGTCCCAGACTGCCCCAGACTGTCCCGGAACTGCCCCAGACTGCCAAGGGGGCCGGGGGCGGGCGGAGCAACTGAGACGGGTGGGCGGAGCACTGGGCCAGCAACTGACCCAACTGACCCAACTGACCCAGACTGCCCCAGACTGCCCCAGACTGCCCCAGACTGCCCCAGGCTGCCCCAGAGTGCCCCAACTGGCCCAGACTGCACCAGGCTGCCCCAGACTGCCTCAGACTGCCGCAGACTGCCCCAGACTGCCCCAGACAGGCTCCAAGACTGCCCCAGACTGCCCCAGGCTGCCCCAGACTGCCCCAGACTGCCAAGGGGGCCGGGGGGCGGGCGGAGCAACGGAGACGGGTGGGCGGAGCAACCGGGCCAGCAACTGACCCAACTGACCCAACTGACCCAGCTGACCCAGACTGCCCCAGACTGCCCCAGACTGCCCCAGACTGCCCCAGACTGCCCCAGGCTGCCCCAGAGGCCCCAACTGGCCCAGACTGCCCCAGACTGCCCCAGACTGCCTCAGACTGCCCCAGACTGCCAAGGGGGCCGGGGGGCGGGCGGAGCAACCGAGACGGGTGGGCGGAGCAACTGGGCCAGCAACTGACCCAACTGACCCAACTGACCCAACTGACCCAACTGACCCAGACTGCCCCAGACTGCCCCACACTACCCCAGACTGCCCCAGGCTGCCCCAGACTGCCCCAGACAGGCCCCAGACAGGCCCCAGACTGCCCCAGACTGCCTCAGACTGCCCCAGACTGCCCCAGACTGCCCCAGACAGGCCCCAGACTGCCCCAGACTGCCCCAGACTGCCCCAGACTGCCAAGGGGGCCGGGGGCGGGCGGAGCAACTGAAACGGGTGGGCGGAGCAACTGGGCCAGCAACTGACCCAACTGACCCAACTGACCCAGACTGACCCCTGAGACTGCCCCAGGCTGCCCCATGCGCCAAGAGGGCTTCCGCGAAGGGCCCGAGAGAGGCCCTCCTGGACCCTTGCAGGGAGCAGCGCTCCGGTCCCAGCTGCACCCGGGGCCGCGCGTGCCGCGGGGGGCCTCGACGGAGGGCGGGGGGCGGCCAGAGCCTTCCGACGGGCCCAAAGGCGGCCCCAAGACAGGCCCAAGACGTTCGGAGCCTGCCCAGGGCGTTCGGAGGGGCCCAAAGGCGCCCCAAGACAGGCCCAAGAGGGCACCAGGGCAGCTTATAAAAACAGATTGTTTTATAACGTACTCCTGGGCCCTCTTGGGGGCCTCTCGGAGCCCCCTTGGGGGCCTCTGGGAGCCCTCTAGGGGCCCTCTTGGACCCTTCCCAGAGGGTTCGGGGGGGGGCTCAAAGGCGCCCCAAGACGGGCCCAACAGGGCACCAGGCCAGCTTATAAAAACAACTTGTTTTATAACGTGCTCCTGGGCCCTCTTCGGGGCCTCTTGGAGCCCCCTCTGGGGGCCTCTGGGAGCTTTCTAGGGGCCCTATTGGACCCTTCCCAGGGCCCTCGGAGGGGCCCACAGGCGCCCCAACACGGGCCCAAGTGAGCCCCAGGACAGCTTATAAAAACAGCTTGTTTTATAACGTACTCCTGGGCCCTCTTCGGGTCCTCTTGGAGCCCCCTCTGGGGGCCTCTGGGAGCCCTCTAGGGGCCCTCTTGGACCCTTCCCAGGGCCCTCGGAGGGGCCCAGAGGCGGCCCAAGACGGGCCCAAGAGGGCCCCAGGACAGCTTCTAAAAACAGCTTGTTTATAACGTACTCCTGAGCCCTCTTGGGGGCCTCTTGGAGCCCCCATTCGGTGCCTCTGGGAGCCCCCTTGGGGGCCTCTGGGAGCCATCTAGGGGCCCTCTTGGACTCGTCCCAGAACCCTCGGACGGGCCCAAAGGCGCCCCAAAACGGGCCCAACAGAGCCCCAGGACAGCTTATAAAACAGCCTGTTTTATAACGTACTCCTGGGCCCTCTTCGGGGCCTCTTGGAGCCCCCTTGGGGGCCTTTGAGAGCCCTCTAGGGGCCCCCATTGGACCCTTCCCAGGGCCCTCGGAGGGGCCCAGAGGCGCCCCAAGACGGGCCCAAGAGGGCCCCAGGACGGCTTATAAAAAAACAGCTTGTTTTATAACGTACTCCTGGGCCCTCTTGGGGGCCTCTTGGAGCCCCCTTGGGGGCGTCTGGGAGCCCTCTAGGGGCCCTCTTGGACCCTTCCCAGAGACCTCGGAGGGGCCCAAAGACGGGTCCCAGATCCTCCCCGGGGTCCAAACGCACCAGTTGTCCGAGCCGCGTCCAGCCGCGGCGACGAGGAGAGCCTCCGAAGGATAAAGGGCCTCGAACCTAGATCCTCGAGGTTGGGGGTTCGAACCTCGTCGTGAACCCCCCGAAAAAAAAACGAAGTCGGGGAGAAGTCGAGGCAATCACCGCCGCCGCCGCCGACGACGACGACGACGGCGACGACGACGACGACGACGACGACGGCGGCGGCGGCGGCGACTGCATTTTCCGGTCGTTCGGCATGCGGCGGCGTCGGCGGCGCCGCCGCCGTCGTCGCCGCCGCCGTCGTCGTCATCGTAGTCGTCGTCGTCGTCGTCGTCGTCGTCGTCGTCGTCGTCGTCGTCGTCGTCGTCGTCGTCGTCGTCCCCCCCTGTCTGCGGCCGGACCTCCTGAGGCTTGGAGGCCGGCCTGGCACACAAAACGGCTCAGGACAGAAGAAGGACCATACAAGGAAAGGGTCCAGACCTCCGGGGGCCCACGTCGCGAAACGATTGCGACGTGGAACGATTGCGACGTGGGGGGAGAGGGGGGGGTGGGTCGGCATTTCTGCCAGCGCCTAATTTTTTCTCTGGGTTCTGAGCCTCGTGTCGCCTCAAACCGGGTTCCTGGACCCCCCCCCCCGGGGCCAAAGCTGACCAGTTTTTCGCGCTGCGTCCAGCCGTGGCGACGAGGAGGGCCCCATGAAGGCCAGAAAACCTCGAACCTCGATCCTCGGGGTTCGAGGTTCGAGCCTCGACGTTCATGACCCCCCCCCCTCAATCGAACATTCACTCACATAATATATACATCCTCTTCATAGATGCCTCTGACTACTGGGAGGAAGGTGGAGGAGAGGGAGGAGGAGAAGGAGGAGGAGGAGGAGGAGCGCATATACCCCAAAATATCTCTACCCCCTTGATAGGCGCCTCTGGCTGATGAGCTCATCTGTGCCATCTGTGCCCCCCGCCCGACCAGACCCGACCCGCCCGTTAGGGTACTCGCGTGCCAACTCGATGATGCATCATACTTTAATGTCCCGCCCGACCCGCCCGTTAGGGTCCGCCCGCCCGACCCGACCCGACCCGCCCGTTAGGGTCTGCCCGCCCGACCCGATCCGTCCCGCCTGTTAGGGTATTCGCGTGCTAACTCGATGATGCACCATACTTTAATGTCCCGCCCGACCCGACCCGACACGCCCGTTAGGGTCCGCCCGCCTGACCCGACCCGACCCGCCCGTTAGGGTCCGCCCGCCCGACCCGACCCGTCCCGCCCGTTAGGGTACTCGCGTGCCAACTCGATGATGCATCATACTTTAATTGTTCCGCCCGACCCGACCCGACCCGACCCGCCCGCTAGGGTCGGACCCGGCCCGCCCGTTAGGGTCCGCCCGCCCGACCCGACCCGTCCCCGCCGTTAGGGTTACTTCGCGTGCAACCAAACTTGTGTGATGCACCATATTTTAAATGTCCCGCCCGACCCGCCCCGCCCGTGAGGTCCGCCCGACCCGACCCGACCCGACCCGCCCGTTAGGTTACTCGCGTGCCAACTCGGCGATGCACCATACTTTAATGTCCCGCCCGGCCCGACCCGACCCTCCCGTTAGGGTCCGCCCGCCCGACCCGATCCGACCCGCCCGTTAGGGTCCGCCCGCCCGACCCGACCCGTCCCGCCCGTTAGGGTACTCGCGTGCCAACTCGATGTCGCATCATACTTTAATGTCCTGCCCGACCCGACCCGACCCGCCCGTTAGGGGCCGCCCGCCCGACCCGATCCGTCCCGCCCGTTAGGGTCCGCCCGCCCGAACCGACCCGTCCCGCTCGTTAGGGTCTGCCCGCCCGACCCGATCCGTCCCGCCTGTTAGGGTACTCGCGTGCCAACTCGATGATGCACCATACTTTAATGTCCCGCCCGACCCGACCCGACTCGCCCGTTAAGGTCCGCCCGCCTGACCCGACCCGACCCGCCCGTTAGGGTCCGCCCGCCCGACCCGACCCGTCCCGCCCGTTAGGGTACTCGCGTGCCAACTCGATGATGCATCATATTTTAATGTCCCGCCCGACTCGACCCGACCCGACCCGCCCGTTAGGGTCGGACCCGGCCCGCCCGTTAGGGTCCGCCCGCCCGACCCGACCCGTCCCGCCCGTTAGGGTCTGCCCGCCCGACCCGATCCGTCCCGCCTGTTAGGGTACTCGTGTGCCAACTCGATGATGCATCATACTTTTAATGTCCCGCCCGACCCGACCGCCCCGCCCGTTAGGGCCCGCCGCCCGCCCCGACCCGCCCGCCCGTTAGGGCACTCGCGTGCCAACTCGATGATGCCTCATACTTTAATTCCCGTCTCCCAACTCGCACCATACTTTAATGTCCCGCCCCCGACCCGACCCGCCCGTTAGGGTCCGCCCGCCCGCCCGACCCGACCCGCCCGTCAGGTTCCGCCCGACCCGACCCGACCTGCCCGTTAGGGTCCGCCCGCCCGACCCGACCCGACCCGCCCGTTAGGGTACTCGCGTGCCAACTCGATGATGCATCATACTTTAATGTCCCGCCCGGCCCGACCCGACCCGCCCGTTAGGGGACCTCTTGGACCCTTCCCATATCCTTCCGAGGGGCCCAGAGGCGCCCCAAGACGGGCCTAAGAGGGCCCCAGGACAGCTTATAAAAACAGTTTGTTTTGTAAGGTACTCCTGCCTTCTCGGGGGCTTCTTGGAGCCTTCTTGGGGGCCTCCTGCAGCCCTGTAGGGACCCTCTTGGACCCTTCCCAGGGCGTTCGGAGGGGCCCAAGGCGCCCCAAGACGGGCCCAAGAGGGCCCCAGGACAGCTTATAAAAACAATCTGTCTTATAACGTACTCCTGGACCCTTTCGGGGGCCTCTTGGAGCCCTCTTGGGGGCCTCTGGGAGCCCTGTAGGGGCCCTCTTGGACTCTTCCCAGGGTGTTCGGGAGGGCTCAAAGGCGCCCCAAGATAGGCCCAAGAGGGCACCAGGCCAGCTTATAAAAAACAGCTTGTTTTATAATGTACTCCTGGGCCCTCTTCGGGGCCTCTTGGAGCCCCATTGGGGGCCTCTGGGAGCCCTCCAGGGGCCCTCTTGCACCCTTCCCAGGGCCCTCGGAGGGGCCCAGAGGCACCCCAAGACGGGCCCAAGAGGCGCCCCGCGAGGTGCCAGAGGGCACTGTTTCGCCCAAGATGGCGCAAGATTCCTCAAGATGGCTCCGAAGACGCTCCAACAGGGCCCAAGACCGCCCCGAGACGGCTCCAGGAGCCGAAAAAGCTTCCCAAGGAGGCTCAAGAAGCCAAAAACTTTCAAACACCCATAGACAATCAATGTTATTTGCGTTCTCGCCCGCTCGCTTCCGATAGCCCTCCTCCACCTCCTCCTCCTCCTCCTCCTCCTCCTCCTCCTCCTCCTCCTCTCCCGTTCCGCTCCTCCGCCTCCTCCCCCTCCTCCACGCCCTTCGCCGCTTGGGTTCTGTTGCGGCAACTGCAACCACCCCAGGTGCAACTGAGACTGCCCCAGAGGCGCAGGGGGGACGGGGGGCGGGCGGAGCAACTGAGATGGGCGGGCGGAGCAACTGGGCCAACAACTGGCTCAGTTGCTCCGCCGCTCCTCCGCTTGGTGTCAGTTGCTCCGCCGCTTGGTTTCAGTTGCTCCGCGGCCTCGGTCCAGTTGCTCCGCCGAGGTAAGCCAGGTCGATGGAGCCCCCCCACAGCTCCTTGGAGCGGCCCGCGCCCCGAGCTGTGGCTGGCCGAGCCGCGCCGTCAGCGCCGGCGGCGTCCAGGGCAGCGGCGGCCACGTAGCCCGGGTCGTGGATGAGCGACCCCACGGCCCCAGTGGTGGCCAGCTTGGTGTAGGGCGCCCGGCGGTGGACAGCGTTCGCCGGCCTCGCGTCGAGGACGAGGCGGAGCTGCCCAGACTTCTTCTTGACAACGAACATCCCGCAACGGGCGGCGACCCTCGTCCTGTAGCAGATGAGGCCGCAGTCGGCGAGCTTCTGCACGAAGTCACGGAGGAGGCGGGGGTTCGAAGCCAGGCGCCTATCCCAGTGCGGACGAACAGGCTCGACTCCCTCCAGCTGGTCCTCCCCCAGGGCGATGAGCGACGGGCCGGACAGGTAGCGGGCCGCGTCGGCGCCCACCAGCAGCCGGGCGCCCTTCGGGCGCAGCCGCTTGGAGGTGACGGAGACGCGGTCGGGGTCGTACGGTGCCACGGCCAGGGGCACGCCCGTGTCGTAGAGGTCCTTTGCCTTGAGGAGCTCCGGCAAGGCGCCGGAGGGGAAGAGGTCGAACTCAAGTGGCCTCGGGCCCGCAGCCAGGGCCACGTCCGCGAGGCGCCTCCACGTCGCGAGCTGGGCGTCAGACAGCTCCCGCCCGTGGGGAAGGCGGCTGGGCCGCACCGGCCTGGGCAGCCCTCGGGCGCGCGCGGCGGCCAGAGCGTTGAGGGCGGCGGCGGCATCAAGCTGCAACGCGCCCACTGCGCCGGCCTCCACGAGCTCCCGTCCCGGCGCTGAGCCGGGCAAAGAAAAGAATGACTTGGGCCGCGGGAGCGGGAACAGACCACACTGCCAGCGGGAAGCACCACGGCGATCCATCCGAGCAGCGGCAGCGCCACTGCGAGGCAGACGGCCAGGTGCGAGGGGGAGAGCCTCGATGGCCCTGCTCGTTGTCCTTGCCGCCCTTCTTGCGGCGACTCTCCTCGGCGTAGAGGCGCTGGCGCTTCAGCGCGAAGGCCTCCGTCTTCTGCTCGTCGGCGATGAAGCGGGCGAAGTCCCCGTCCGTCAGGGTGGCGCCGCTGTCGAGGCGGCTGTGGATCATCATCTCGAGGCCCCGGCAGTCGGGGTTATTGGGCGACTTCTTGACCGCGCGCTCGATGTAGAGCACGCGCCGAGCCAGCATCTCCATCGCAGCACTCGGGAAGATCTCGAACTGGTCGAAGCGCAGCGAGTGGTGCAGCACGGACACGAGGCTCTGGTGATGCTTGGCCACGCCCGCCTCGGCGCTGACTCCCGACGACCTGGCCCACGCGAAGTGGTAGCTCTCCAAGGACTCTCCTGAAGCGCGGATCCCGCGCGGCAGCTCGAGCGACACAGAGGGCCCACGGAAGGGCCAGTCCTTGGCCTCGGCCGTCGTCATCCCGTCGCGGCCCGTCTTCACGGCCAGCTCCGAGAGGGACGCCAGGCCCTCCTTGAAGTCGAGGTAGCGGGCGTCCTGCGAATCGCGGCTGATGGCGAGCACCCGAGGGTCGCAGCCGGCACCCGTCTGCTTCTCCTCCTTCCAGGCCACCAGGTCCCCGGGGAGCAGCCTCTCGACTGCCACCCACCTCTGGTCGTCCATCCTGGCGAGCCCGGCATGGCCCCGCGACGCGAAGCGCGCGGGGTTGGAGGAGGCGGCGACCTCGACGGTGGTGCCGAAGTCTTCGTCGGCGAGGTCGGCAACGTACCAGACGGCTGCCGAGGCCGCAGCAGCAGGCGGAGCCCCACCCAAGATGCTCGCCACGGCGTGTGCCTGTTGCATCAGGCCCGCCAGCTCGTCCTTCCCCAGCGGATCGAACCCGTAGAAGTTCCCGCGCAGGCGAGCGGGGATCGGGCGCCCACGAACCAGCGGCACGATGCGCGACGTCGAGAGGTTCCGCACCTGGACGTCGTGGGTCGGAGTAGCATACACCCACCTGCCATCGTCCCCGATCTTCTCCAGGAGGATGCGGTGGTGCCACCTGACGTTCGGGTCGTCGTCGAAGGCCTCGGCGATCTGCTGCTGCTCGATATCGAGGGCCTGCGGGACGGCAGCCATCAGCGGCGATGCCGAGGCGTCCAGACGTCGGGCTCGTCGAGAGCAGCCAGACCAGGACCCCCAGCGTCGCGGTCGCCAAGCGCCAGCAGCGGCGGCGCCGCACGGCCCGCGGCCAGGGCGGAAGGCGTGGCGGGGCCCCAGAAAGAGTCCCCCGCCGTCGGCGTGCCGACCCAGCGGCCGTGGCACCACAGGCGGCAGGCCGCCGCGAGACCCAATGCGAGGGTCGCAGCGGCCAGAGCGGCGGCCCACAAGGCCGAAGTCGCCCAGCCGCAGCTGCAGGCGGGGCAGGCGGCCGCCGCCGGGCAGGCGGCCAGCGAGGGGCAGACCGCCTCGGGGCAGACCGCCGCGGGGCAGGTGCACGCCGGGCAGGGCGCCGACGGCGGGCACGACCGCGTGGGGCCAGGGGGGCGCCGGGCAGGCGCAAGGAGGGCAGTCGAGGACGCGCCCGCAGGAGCCCTGCCCCGCCGCCCCGGGCCCGGCCCACCAGCCGCCGGTGAGGCCGCCGAGGAACGCCGCAATCGCAGCGGCAGGGGCGCTGAGCGGGCCGGGCCCTCCCATCCCAAGCCAGAAAAGCTGCAGAGGACTCCGATGCGGACAGTGATAATGTGTCGCACTTTCGATCATCATCATCATCGTTTGTTGACTGCTTAGGGCCTGTGTGGCCGCAGCTCATGCCTCGCTCAGTGCAGCCCGCAACCAGTGCAACTCAGATCGTGAAGTAAGACGTCGTGCTGGTGAGGAATCCCACATTCCCCTCTGACTACAATCCAAGAAAACGATGCCACGGCAAGCTCTAACGCTAGGAATTCGGCTTCGCAACTGTCCAATCCAGGGGCGCACATACCTCCAGCTGCCAGCAAACATGCAAGTACCCTGGCCATCGCCGCGCACGCCGAAAATACCCCAGGCCGCAGATGACTCCTGCGTTCCGCGCCGGCACGCGCCGTCGGAGACCATGATAAAATCCGCGTAGTCAGTAAGTTTCTCTTTCGATAACCAACCAAACGAACACTTGGAATCAATGGCGTAGTTGGCGAGCGCATCCGCTACCGTGTTCTCACCTGAGTTGCAACTCTCCTCTGGGCTAGAGGCCGCCTCGGCGGCGACCCCCGCAGCATGCGAGCGCGAAGCGAAGCACCAAGCCTATGGCCGCGCAGTTCACGCCGTTGCCCGCGAGGGCGCGCGCGTCGGTCGCGGCGCTCGGCTTGCAGAAACGATTCTTCAAAATATATCTCTGGGCAGAAATGCCCCGGCAGGGTGGCGGGCCAGTCCAGGCCCTTATCCTTGCTGACGCGGTAGATGTAGCTGTTCATGATGAGCGCCAAGATCATTGGGCGCCCTGCGCTGCAAGAAATCTGTCTCTCCATGTTGTGCATCGAAGAATGTGACGGCGGATCCGCCGCGACGTGCCCCTCGATCTCGAAGAGGCTGCGGTGAGGAAAACCACTGAACAATGCGCGGATTGACCACTCCGCGCCATTGGGCGCATTCGGGTTCAGATGCGAAGCTGGCGCGAGCAACTCCCTCATCGCCCGCAGCTCCGCCTCGTCGGCCCCGAAAACTCGCTCGGGCGCGCCGGGGGGGCCTTGAACATCGAGAGGCCGGACGAGTAGGTGTTGAAATGGACCCGCTGCTTGGCCCTGCTGATGCGCGTGCAGACGGCGTGCCGACGCTTCCTCTGGACTGGGAACCCTTGCTCGCATGGGCTGAAAACGACCAACTCTATTGTGCATGTCGGATCACTCTCATCATCACCCCAATTATGGGGCCCTGAAGATCACCTCGGATTCGAATCCTGGAACGCATTCGTGAATGATCATGACTGGCAAACCTGTTCGCGCCATCCACGCCCACTTCGCGAATGACAAGACCCTCTCGTCCAGCCAACCCCAGCCAGGCCCAACAGGAGAGAAACACATGCCCATCACTCCTGCGATCACGATCCAAAGCTGGCTGTCGTGCCACAACTTCTGAATCACCTGCATGTAGATGCAACTCTCACAAAGCTTCACGTACCAGCCAGGGAACTTGCGCTGGTTATGGATATTGTCCCGGTCTTCGTTGGCCTGCTTGAACGATTGAAGACCGAGCGCAGTGATGGCGTCCTTCAGCGCGGGAGTGCCCATTGCCATACTTTGTATCAGTGTTGTCTCTCACCCTCTTCGAGTCCGCCTCCCACTTACTCTTGAACTCAAAGGCAAGCCGCGAAACATGCTCTTCAAAAACATGCGTCGGTTTGAACGCTCCCGTCTTCTTCAGAACAGCAGGGCACCTTAGCGCGCCGTCGGTCGCGCTGTGGACGGATATGGATGGCTGTTAATTGGGGGGAATGTTCAGGCGACCATCCTTCTCCAAGAATGAACGCACAAGGCCTGCAACGATCTCCGCCTTGCCCATGCTGGAGACATGCGCGGTGGGAACAACCTGAGGAAGCAGCCGCAGCAGCATAACATGATGAGACACTGTGGGAGTCGGAAACCGCGGCTCCGAAGGATTGCGAGGGCTGACGGCGACGAAAGTGGAACGAGGAGGAGGCGGGGGATGAGGGGAAGGATGAGGAGAACAGCAGGGGAGAGGTGAGCAGGAGCGAATAGGCGCAGTGAGAATGATTGAAAGTGATGACCAGGAGGAGGGAACCATATGGCAAACCCATTGGAAGAGGAACGCGCACGAGAAGAGGGCAGGGCGAGGGCGGGGAAGCGGCCTTCCGCCGCAGCGGCGGTGTGAACCCAGCCCGAAGACATTGGCAAAGACGCCGTAACATGTGTGATCAATTGTCCCTCCAACCTGTGCCACACTTAACTGTCGCAGGCAATCTGCAACCACCATCAGCAGCCAGAGGCGTTGAGTGTTGTAGTCTACCCAGCTCCTTAAATGCTAAGAAACTGACGTCGTCATGGTCTCATCTTTTCCGGCGCCCTCCATGTTTTCGTTGGGCAAAACGTTTGTCATGTGTCGGGGGGTCCCATTGCCGGCACGTCGCTGTCATCGGTCACTTGATGAATTCGCTATCCCGTAAGCCCACCGCCACTTCTTTTTGGAATGAGCAGCCCCAATCGTTGACTTGGGCTTATTTGGCGTGGGCGTCAAATGTGCGCGTTGCTCTCCTGATGAAGTCAGCTCAGGACTGCTTGCTGCTGTCTTCAAGGCTGTTGCTGCTGTCGCTGTCGCTACTCCAGCTACTGTCGCTGCACCTGCTCTCGGGCGCTGCGTTCTCGAAGTCCACCTTCCCCGCGCGCCCAGGGTTGCCGATTGGAAGGTTCGTTTGGCCGTCGTTCGCGAGGGGGCCAGCGTGCGCCTCCTGCAGGTGCCAATCCAAATCCTGATCATCTACCGTTGCGTCCTTTGTAGCACAATTAGCATGTCTGTGGTCAGAACCCACGCTCTGCATCCGCACATAACCTTCGGCGTCACAGTCCCGCTGAGGAGTCGCAAGCGGCTTGCAAGAGGGTAGCGGTTACGCATCATTGTGCATCTTAGCTGCTTAAATTTACACCACCCAGAAGCAATCAGATGATTGAAACCATTCTCGTGACAGTCGGGGAACGCGTCTAGAATCTCAACATTGTCTCTGTCGATGGTGGCGACTTTTGTTATGCTCTGCCCTGTCGGCGGGTGATATTCGTAAGTGCTTGGGCTTTGTCTACAGGAAGAGGGGAGGAGGAGAGGTTCAGGGGGAGGATGAGGGAGGGACGAGGACGAATGAAGGATGAGGAGGGGGAGCAGGGAGGGGGAGGAGCCTGGAGGAGGGGGGCTGAGCAGGATGAGGAGGAGGATGAGGAAAAGCCGGAACAGGAGGACCAGGAGAACGAGGCGCCTAAAAACATCAGACGTCGCGTTTTTCCCCGAAGTGGGCGCGACGAACCTGCAACCGATCGAAGCCGAATCTGGTAGAGGTGGCCGAGAAGGGCGCAACAACGCGGCAACGACGCGAAAGGCGACCGAACCGAACCGACCGAATGCAGCAGATTGCGACGCAAGCCGAAGAGACCCAACCGAAGACACCCGTGATCCTCGTCATCTGGTTTTCGGGCTGATCTCGGGGCTCCAGTGGCCGTTCGGAACGACTCCCTCCGCCACTCCTGGGACGCTCTCGGCCAGACGCACCGTTGGGACAACAAATATCCCGAGGCTGGGAAGCCGCCGAGAACCGACGAACACGTTTGAACAACTGGAGCCCGACCCCACCACACGGACGTCCAAAACCTGGCTAAGAACGCCCGGGGAGGCGAAGCGGGAGGAAGCTGCCCCCGTCCCTGGCGGCCGCCCCGAACTGGACGCCGAGGCAGGCGGCGGCGCACTCGCAGGCGAGCATGCAGGGCTCCAGCGCCAGGGGCGCCCCGACCTTTGGGGAGCGGGCCTCTTTCTCCTGACGAGGAGGAGGAGGAGGAGGAGGAGGAGGAGGAGGATTCAACATAATGAATGCCACATATGGCAGCCACGGGGCGTGGTCCAGGGCCCAAGCTTCACGGTGATCCCAGATCTCTAGGTAGGGGTGCCGTCCTTTGCAGATCGGCATCCAATCGTCATGTCACGTGGGCTCCGTGGGAAGGAAGAGGAGGAGCAGAATGAAACCTCAGGTGTATCAGTGATGTTGCACTGCACCCTTCCCGTTGCATGCGCCCGCCTGACAAGTCCCGACGATCAGCTTGCTCATTGCGCGAAACGCCCGCTTGAAAGACAACACTCTATGGGCCCGCAATTCAAGCGGGACTCCGTTTTGAAAAGGAACTGCCCGCCATACTTTGAGCTTTTGGACCTGTGACAGGGCGTGTCCAACGACAAGCCCGCTTTCAGGGGGAAACGCCGCCCATCCGTACAACTGCTGCGCAACGCCAACAATCTGGCCACAACAAAAGCAGAAGAACCCAAGACAGACCCTCATAATGAAAACCACCCACCCTCCATCCATGTAGTTGCTTGGATGATTAAAAACGAATGCGCGCGGCGCCAAAGCGAGAGCCCCACTTGAAAACGAATTGCCCTGCAATCGTGTACCATTTGATGTCCGAAGACGAGTGAATGTGCGCGGCGCCAGGGCGAGAACCCCCTTTTGAGAACCACCCGCCCTCCATCCGCGCAAAGGTTTGACCTTTTCACGAAAGTGCGCGCGGCGCAAAAGCAAGAACACCATTTTGGAGACGATCCGCCCTCCACCCGTGCAGCTGTCAGAAAATTCTACGCAACACGTCTGACGGCGCGACAGGGAGGAGCTATTGACAAGGAGGAAGAATGGGGAGGAAGGACTGGGAGGAAGGAGGAGGAGGGACGGGGAGCGTAGAGGCTCGCAACGTTCGCAGAAGAGCGGTCGACGATGCCCGCGCGAGAACCAGCGCACCCTCCATGGTCTTGTGGGATCAGCCGCATGAGATATCTGCCCATCCCGAACTTCTCCCCATCCCCATCGTCGAATTTCCTGAGCTTGCGCGTCCCGTGACATCACCTGGACGAATACATTGTAGGACCCATGTGGGGGCCATCCAGAAGGAAACATTCCCGGGGCGCGCCGAAGAACCCAGGGGGTCCGGTTCTCGCGGAAGAAAGAAAATCCTTGGTGAGGGGTTCGGGCACGGGGGAGTACCCATGCCTAAACTTTCGGAATCAGCCGCGGGGTTGCTGGCGCGCGGCCCCCCCGCCCACCCCCCAGCGCAACCAGAGGAGGAAAAGCACGAGAGCCCAGATCATACATGTAACGCAACATCACTCTCATAGTAGAAACTAGAGCATTGTACTACAGTTACTTGCCCGCTATGTGTGCTCTATTTCCGAACTCGACGTTACACCGTGTCTCATTACTCCTTAAACGCGATTATACTATGCTTCCGTACTCCCCAAGTCGCGATCCCATGATGTTCCCTTACCCCTAAGACGCGAGTCTTTACTGATTCCTCAAATGCCTCAATCGCAATTACCGGGGGCACTCTAGGAGCAGCTGCCCGCCAGCATATGATGGTACCAATTGCACTCAAGTGCTAGGTGTGCTCTAGTCGGAGGGATTCAGGGGTTCCAATGGCAATGCGCGCGGAAGGAAAGAACAAATTCACGCACCACCACGAATCCTTGGTTTAACTGGTCGCCACGAAGGTGGACCCTCCGCGGAAAGAAATAAAGCAATCTGGCCGCGGGGAATGGGGGGTTCAGGCATGGTTCGCGGGGGCGATCTCGTGACCTCAATGGAAAAGACCGCATCCACAAGTTCACATGAAAAATCCAGGACGGGCGACATGCCCATTTTATGTGGCAGCGTTTCCCACTTGCGCTCATGGCCCGTTCTGCACTGCGCACAGCTCAAGAAGTTACGCGCGCCCAATATTCCGAAACTTACCCAAGCAAAACACCCTGATAGCAGCAAAGGTGACATGAAGGATCTGTGGGACATGTGGGAACACCGATACCCACCGGTCGGAAGAAGTAGGTAGAAACATGAAGTAGGAAGGCGGAAGAAGTAGATTGCATTCGGGGCCGCCCAAAAAAACAACAGCAACAACAACTACAAGAAGTAGATTGCAAATTTCCGGGCCCTGTCTCAGCGGCGCGCAGTAGCGCTAGGTCGCTTGGCTCCTCGGATGGCCCCATTCCTTGGCTGGTTTCGGTTGTTCTGGCTTGTTTTCGTTTGTCCGTCGATCGCAGTGGCAGCCTTTCGGTCGCTCGGCCCCTCGGCTGGCCAAATGCGTTGGTTTTGTTTGTTTCTGTTTGTTTTCGCTTGTCCGTCGGCTGCACTGGTCGCCCCAGGCCCGCCCGCAGCCTTTCGGTCGCTCGGCCCCTCGGCTGGCCAAATGCATTGGTTTTGTTTGTTTTTGTTTGTTTTCGCTTGTCCGTCGGCTGCACTGGCCGCCCCAGGCCCGCCCGCAGCCGTTCGGTCGCTCGGCCCCTCGGCTGGCCCAATTCACTGGTTTTGTTTGATTCTGTTTGTTTTCGCTTGTCCGTCGGCTGCGCTGGTCGCCCTGCGCACGCCCGCCGCCCCGCGGTCGCTCGGCCCCTCGGCTGGCCCCATTCCTTGGTTTTGTTTGATTCTGTTTGTTTTCGCTTGTCCGTCGGCTGCACTGGTCGCCCCAGGCCCGCCCGCCGCCCCGCGGTCGCTCGGCCCCTCGGCTGGCCCCATTCCTTGGCGTTCTTTGTTTCTGTTTGTTTTCGCTTGTCCGTCGGCTGCACTGGTCGTCTCAGGCCCGCCCGCCGCCGTTCGGTCGCTCGGCCCCTCAGCTGGCCCAATTCCCTGATGTTGTTTGTTCTTGTTTGTTTTCGCTTGTCCGTCGGCTGCACTGGACGCCCCAGGCTCGCCCGCCGCCTTTGGGTCACTCGGCCCCTCGGCTGGCCCCGCTCCCTGGCTTTCTTTGTTTCTGTATGTTTTCGCTTGTCCGTCGGCTGCACTGGTCGCCTCAGGCTCGCCCGCCGCTCCGCGGTCGCTCGGCCCCTCGGCTGGCCAAATACATTGGTTTTGCTTGTGTTTGTTTGTTTTCGCTTGTCCGTCGGCTGCGCTGGTCGCCCCAGGCTCGCCCGCCGCTGTTCGGTCGCTCGGCCCCTCGGCTGGCCCAATTCCCTGATGTTGTTTGTTGTTGTTCGTGTTCGCTTGTCCGTCAGCTGCGTTGGTCGCCCCAGCCTCGCCCGCCACCCCGCGGTCGCTCGGCCCCTCGGCTGGCCCCTTTCCACTGTTTCGTTTGTTTTTGTTGTTTTCGCTTGTCCGTCGGCTGCGCTGGTCGCCCCAGGCTCGCCCGCCGCCCCGCGGGCGCTCGGCCCCTCGGCTGGCCAAATTCACTGGTTTTGTGTGTTTTTGCTTGTTTTCGCTTGTCCGTCGGCTGCACTGGTCGCCCCAGGTTCGCCCGCCGCCCCGCGGGCGCTCGGCCCATCGGCTGGCCCAATTCATTGGTTTTGTTTGTTTTTTGTTTGTTTTCGCTTGTCCGTCGGCTGCACTGGTCGCCCCAGGCCCGCCCGCCGCCCCGCGGTCGCTCGGCCCCTCGGCTGGCCACATTCATTGGTCTTGTTTGTTTCGGCTTGTTTTCGCTTGTCCGTCGGCTGCACTGGTCGCCCCAGGCCCGCCCGCAGCCGTTCGGTCGCTCGGCCCCTCGGCTGGCCCAATTCACTGGTTTTGCTTGTTTTTGTTTGATTTCGCTCGTCCGTCGGCTGCACTGGTCGACCTGCGCACGCCCGCCGCCTTTCGGTCGCTCGGCCCCTCGGCTGGCCCCATTCCCTGGCTTTCTTTGTTTCTGTTTGTTTTCGCTTGTCCGTCGGCTGCAGTGGTCGCCTCAAGCTCGCCCGCCGCCCCGCGGTCGCTCGGCCCCTCGGCCGGCCAAATGCATTGGTTGCGTTTGTTGTTGTTTGTTTTCGCTTGTCCGTCGGCTGCGCTGGTCGCCCCAGGCCCGACCGCCGCCGTTCGGTCGCTCGGCCCCTCGGCTGGCCCAATTCACTGGTTTTGTTTGTTTTTGTTTGATTTCGCTTGTCCGTCGGCTGCACTGGTCGCCCTGCGCACACCCGCCGCCTTTCGGGCGCTCGGCCCCCCGGCTGGCCCCATTCCCTGGCTTTCTTTGTTTCTGTTTGTTTTCGCTTGTCCGTCGGCTGCACTGGTCGCCTCAAGCTCGCCCGCCGCCCCGCGGTCGCTCGCCCCCTCGGCTGGCCAAATGCATTGGTTTTGTTTGTTGTTGTTTGTTTTCGCTTGTCCGTCGGCTGCGCTGACCGCCCCAGGCCCGCCCGCCGCCGCTCGGCCGCTCGGCCCCTCGGCTGGCCCAATTCAGTGGTTTTGTTTGTTGTTTTTGTTTGTTTTCGCTTGTCCGTCGGCTGCACTGGTCGCCCTGCGCGCACCCGCCGCCTTTCGGTCGCTCGGCCCCTCGGCTGGCCCTTTTTCCTTGGCTTTCTTCGTTTCCGTTTGTTTTCGCTTGTCCGTCGGCTGCACTGGTCGCCCAGGCTCGCCCGCCGCCCCGCGGTCGCTCGGCCCTCGGCTGGCCAAATGCATTGGTTTTGTTTGTTGTTGCTTGTTTTCGCTTGTCCGTCGGCTGCGCTGGTCGCCCCAGGCCCGCCCGCCGCCGTTCGGTCGCTCGGCCCCTCGGCTGGCCCAACTCACTGGTTTTTTTGTTTTTGTTTGTTTTCGCTTGTCTGTCGGCTGCACTGGTCGCCCTGCGCACGCCCGCCGCCTTGCGGTCGCTCGGCCCCTCGGCTGGCCCCATTCCCTGGCTTTCTTTGTTTCTGTTTGTTTTCGCTTGTCCGTCGGCTGCACTGGTCGCCTCGGGCCCGCCCGCCGCCCCGCGGTCGCTCGGCCCCTCGGCTGGCCAAATGCATTGGTTTTGTTTGTTTTTGTTTGTTTTCGCTTGTCCGTCGGCTGCCCTGGTCGCCCCGGGCCCGCCCGCCGCCGTTCGGTCGCTCGGCCCCTCGGCTGGCCCAATTCATTGGTTTCGTTTGTTTTTGTTTGATTCCGCCTGTCCGTCGGCCGCACTGGTCGCCCTGCGCGCGCCCGCCGCCTTTCGGTCGCTCGGCCCCTCGGCTGGCCCCACTCCCTGGCTTTCTTTGTTTCTGTTCGTTTTCGCTTATCCGTCGGCTGCACTGGTCGCCTCAGGCTCGCCCGCCGCCCCGCGGCAGCTCGGCCCTTCGGCGGGCCCCATCCATGGTTTTGTTTCTGTTTGTTTGTGTTTGCTTGTCCGTCGGCTGCGCTGGTCGCCCCAGGCTCGCCCGCCGCCGTTCGGTCGCTCGGCCCCTCGGCTGGCCCAATTCACTGGTTCTGCTTGTTTTTGTTTGATTTCGCTTGTCCGTCGGCTGCACTGGTCGCCCTGCGCACGCCCGCCGCCTTTCGGTCGCTCGGCCCCTCGGCTGGCCCCATTCCCTGGCTTTCTTTGATTCTGTTTGTTTCCGCTTGTCCGTCGGCTGCAGCGGTCGCCTCAAGCTCGCCCGCCGCCCCGCGGTCGCTCGACCCCTCGGCCGGCCAAATGCATTGGTTTTGCTGGTTATTGCTTGTTTTCGCTTGTCCGTCGGCTGCACTGGTCGCCCCAGGCCCGCCCGCCGCCGTTCGGTCGCTCGGCCCCTCGGCTGGCCCATCACTGGGGGGTCTTTGGTTTGTTTTTGTTTGTGTTCGCTTGTCTGTCGGCTGCATGGTCCGCCCTGCGCGCGCTTGCCGCCGCCTTTTCGGTCGCTCGGCCCCCTCCTGGCCCCATTCCGCTGGCTTCTCTGTTTCGGTTTGGTTTTTCGCCTTGTCCGTCGGCTGCACTGGTCGCCTCAAGCTCGCCCCGCCGCCCCGCTTTCGCTTCGCCTCCTCCGGCTGGCCAATGCATTGGTTGTGTTTGTTTTTTTTTTGCTTGTTCTCGCTGTCCGGTCGGCTGCGCTTGGTCGCCCCAGGCCCGCCCGCCGCGCTCGGTTCGCTCGGCCCATCCGGCTTTCCAATTCAACTGGTGTTTTGTTTTGTTGTTTTTGTTTGTGTTCGCTTGTCTGTCGGCTGCGCTGGTCGCCCTGCGCGCGCCCGCCGCCGTTCGGTCGCTCGGCCCCTCGGCTGGTCCAATTCACTGGCTTTGTTTGTTTTTGTTTGTGTTCGCTTGTCCGTCGGCTGCACTGGTCGCCTCAAGCTCGCCCGCCGCCCCGCGGTCGCTCGCCCCCTCGGCTGGCCAAATGCATTGGTTGTGTTTGTTTTTTTGCTTGTTCTCGCTTGTCCGTCGGCTGCGCTGGTCGCCCCAGGCCCGCCCGCCGCCGCTCGGTCGCTCGGCCCCTCGGCTGGCCCAATTCACTGGTTTTGTTTGTTGTTGTTTGTTTGTTTTCGCTTGTCCGTCGGCTGCGCTGGTCGCCCTGCGCGCGCCCGCCGCCTTTCGGTCGCTCGGCCCCTCGGCTGGCCCCTTTCCTTGGCTTTCTTCGTTTCTGGTTGTTTTCGCTTGTCCGTCGGCTGCGCTGGTCGCCCCAGGCTCGCCCGCCGCCCCGCGGTCGCTCGGCCCCTCGGCTGGCCAAATGCATTGGTTGTGTTTGTTTTTGTTGTTGTTGTTGTTTTCGCTTGTCCGTCGGCTGCGCTGGTCGCCCCGGGCCCGCCCGCCGCCGTTCGGTCGCTGGTCGCCCAATGCTTTGCGCGCCCGCCTGGTCCGGCGCGCCCCCCCTTCGGTCGCTCGGCCCTTCGGCTGGCCCCATTCCCTGGCTTTCTTTGTTTCTGTTTGTTTTCGCTTGTCCGTCGGCTGCACTGGTCGCCTCGGGCTCGCCCGCCGCCCCGCGGTCGCTCGGCCCCTCGGCTGGCCAAATGCATTGGTTGCGTTTGTTCTTGTTTGTTTTCGCTTGTCCGTCGGCTGCACTGGTCGCCCCAGGCCCGCCCGCCGCCGTTCGGTCGCTCGGCCCCTCGGCTGGCCCCACTCCCTGGCATGATTTGTTTCTGTTTGTTTTCGCTTGTCCGTCGGCTGCACTGGTCGCCTCAGGCTCGCCCGCCGCACCGCGGTCGCTCGGCCCCTCGGCTGGCCAAATGCACTGGTTTTGTTTGCTTTTGTTTGTTTTCGCTTGTCCGTCGGCCGCACTGGTCGCCCAGGCCCGCCCGCCGCCGTTCGGTCGCTCGGCCCCTCGGCTGGCCCAATTCAATGGTTTTGTTTGTTTTTGTTTGTTTTCGCTTGTCCGTCGGCTGCGCTGGCCGCCCTGCGCGCGCCCGCCGCCTTTCGGTCGCTCGGCCCCTCGGCCGGCACCATTCCCTGGCTGTCTTTGTTTCTCTTTGTGTTCGCTTGTCCGTCGGCTGCGCTGGTCGCCTTAGGCTCGCCCGCAGCCCCGCGGTCGCTCGGCCCCTCGGCTGGCCAAATGCATTGGTTTTGTTTGTTTCGGCTTGTTTTCGCTTGTCCGTCGGCTGCACTGGTCGCCCCAAGCCCGCCCGCCGCCGCTCGGTCGCTCGGCCCCTCGGCCGGCCCAATTCACTGGTTTTGTTTGTGTTTGTTTGTTTTTCGCTTGTCCGTCGGCTGCACTGGTCGCCCTGCGCGCGCCCGCCGCCTTTCGGTCGCTCGGCCCCTCGGCTGGCCCCATTCCCTGGCTTTCTTTGTTTCTGTTGGTTTTCGCTTGTCCGTCGGCTGCACTGGTCGACTCAGGCTCGCCCGCCGCCCCGCGGTCGCTCGGCCCCGGTTTTGTTTGTTTTTTGTTTGTTTTCGCTTGTCCGTCGGCTGCGCCGGTCGCCCCAGGCCCGCCCGCCGCCGCTCGGTCGCTCGGCTGGCCCAATTCACTGGTTTTGTTTTTTTTTGATGTTTTCGCTTGTCCGTCGGCTGAACTGGTCGCCCTGCGCGCGCCCGCCGCCTTTCGGTCGCTCGGCCCCTCGGCTGGCCCCATTCCCTGGCTTTCTTTGTTTCTGTTTGCTTTCGCCTGTCCGTCGGCTGCGCTGGTCGCCTCAGGCTCGCCCGCCGCCCCGCGGTCGCTCGGCCCCTCGGCTGGCCAAATGCATTGGATTTGTTTGCTTTGGTATGTTTTCGCTTGTCCGTCGGCTGCGCTGGTCTGGCCGCCTCAGGCCCGCCCGCCGCCGTTCGGTCGCTCGGCCCCTCGGCTGGCCCAATTCACTGGTTTTGTTGTTGTTTTGTTTGTTTTCGCCTGTCCGTCGGCTGCACCGGTCGCCCTGCGCACGCCCGCCGCCTTTCGGTCGCTCGGCCCCTCGGATGGCCCCATTCCCTGGTTTTCTTTGTTTCTGTTTGTTTTCGCTTGTCCGTCGGCTGCACTGGTCGCCTCAGGCTCGCCCGCCGCCCCGCGGTCGCTCGGCCCCTCGGCTGGCCAAATGCATCGGTTTTGTTTGTTTTTGTTTGTTTTCGATTGTCCGTCGGCTGCACTGGTCGCCCCGGGCCCGCCCGCCGCCGTTCGGTCGCTCGGCCCCATCGGCCGGCCCAACTCACTGGTTTTGTTTGTTTTTGTTTGTTTTCGCTTGTCCGTCGGCAGCACTGGTCGCCCTGCGCGCGCCCGCCGCATTTCGGTCGCTCTGCCCCTCGGCTGGCACCATTCCCTTGCTTTCTTTGTTTCTGTTTGTTTTCGCTTGTCCGTCGGCTGCACTGGCCGCCTCAGGCTCGCCCGCCGCTCCGCGGTCGCTCGGCCCCTCGGCTGGCCAAATGCATTGGTTTTGTTTGTTGTCGTTTGTTTTCGCTTGTCCGTCGGCTGCGCTGGCCGCCCCGGGCCCGCCCGCAGCCGTTCGGTCGCTCGGCCCCTCGGCTGGCCAAATACATTGGTTTTGTTTGATGTTGTTTGTTTTCGCTTGTCCGTCGGCTACACTGGTCGCCCTGCGCACGCCCGCCGCCTTTCGGTCGCTCGGCCCCTCGGCTGGCCCCATTCCCTGGCTTTCTTTGTTTCTGTTTGTTTTCGCTTGTCCGTCGGCTGCGCTGGCCACCTCAAGCTCGCCCGCCGCCCCGCGGTCGCTCGGCCCCTCGGCTGGCCAAATGCATTGGTTTTGTTTGTTTTTGTTTGTTTTCGCTTGTCCGTCGGCTGCGCTGGTCGCCTCAGGCCCGCCCGCCGCCGTTCGGTCGCTCGGCCCCCCGGCTGGCCCAATGCATTGGTTTTGTTTGCTTTTGTTTGATTTCGCTTGTCCGTCGGCTGCACTGGTCGCCCTGCGCGCGCCCGCCGCCTTTCGGTCGCCCGGCCCCTCGGCTGGCCACATTCCCTGGCTTTCTCTGTTTCTGTGTGTTTTCGCTTGTCCGTCGGCTGCACTGGTCGCCCCAAGCTCGCCCGCCGCCCCGCGGTCGCTCGGCCCCCCGGCTGGCCAACTGCACTGGTTTTGTTTGTTTTTGTTTGTTCTCGCTTGTCCGTCGGCTGCACTGGTCGCCCCAGGCCCGCCCGCCGCCGTTCGGTCGCTCGGCCCCTCGGCTGGCCGAATTCACTGGTTTTGTGTGTGTTTTGTTTGTTTTCGCTTGTCCGTCGGCTGCACTGGTCGCCCTGCGCACGCCCGCCGCCTTTCGGTCGCTCGGCCCCCCGGCTGGCCCCATTCCCTGGCTTTCTTTGTTTCTGTTTGTTTTCGCTTGTCCGTCGGCTGCACTGGTCGCCTCAGGCTCGCCCGCCGCCCCGCGGTCGCTCGGCCCCTCGGCTGGCCAAATGCATCGGTTTTGTTTGTTTTTGTTTGTTTTCGCTTGCCCGTCGGCTGCGCTGGTCGCTCCAGGCCCGCCCGCCGCCGTTCGGTCGCTCGGCCCCTCGGCTGGCCAAATTCACTGGTTTTGTTTGTTTTTCTTGTCCGTCGGCTGCACTGGTCGCCCTGCGCACACCCATTCCCTCGGCTGCACTGGTCGCCTCAAGCGAAAATTCAAACAGAAACAAAGAAAGCCAGGGAATGGGGCCAGCCGAGGGGCCGGGCGACCGAAAGGCGGCGGGCGAGCCTGGGGCGACCAGTGCAGCCGACGGACAAGCGAAAACAAACCAAAAACAAACAAACCCAATGAATTTGGCGATCCGAGGGGCCGAGCGACCGGAAAGCGGCGGGAGAGGCTGGGGCGACCAGTGCAGCCGACGGACAAGCGAAAACAAACAAAACAAAGAAAACAATTGAATTCGGCCAGCCGAGGGGCAGAGCGACCGAAACGCGGCGGGCGAGCCTGGGGCCACAAGTACAACCGACGGACAAACGAAAACAAACCAAAACAAACAACACCACGGAAATGAGCCAGCCGAGGGGCCGAGCGACCGAAAAGCCGCGGGCGAGCCTGGAGCGACCAGCGCAGCCGACGGACAAGCGAAAACAAACAAAAACAAACAAAACTAAGCATTTGGCCAGCCGAGGGGCAGGGCAGCGCGACCGAAAGGCGGCGGGCGAGCCTGAGGCGACCAGTGCAGCCGACGGACAAGCGAAAACAAACAGAAACCAAACGAAACCAAGGACTGGGGCCAGCCGGGGTGCCGAGCGACCGAAAGGCGGCGGGCGTGCGCAGGGCGACCAGTGCAGCCGACGGACAAGCGAAAACCAACAAAAACAAAGAAAACCAGCGAATCTGGCCAGCCGAGGGGCCGAGCGACCGCGGGGCGGCGGGCGAGCCTGGGGCGACCATTGCAGCCGACGGACAGGCGAAAACAAACAAAAACAAACAAACCCAACGAATTGCGCCAGCCGAGGGGCCGAACGACCGCGGGGCGGCGGGCGAGCCTGGGGCGACCAGTGCAGCTGACGGACAAGCGAAAACAAACAAAAACAAACCAAACCAAATAATGGGGCCAGCCGAGAGGCCGAGCGACCGCGGGGCGGCGGGCGAGCCTGGAGCGACCAGCGCAGCCGACGGACAAGCGAAAACAAACAACAACAAACAAAACCATGAATGGGGCCCGCCGAGGGGCCGAGCGACCGCGGGGCGGCGGGCGAGCCTGGGGCGACCAGTGCAGCCGACGGACAAGCGAAAACAAACGAAACGAACAAACACACAGAAATCGACCAGCCGAGAGGCCGAGCGACCGCAGGGCGGCGGGCGAGCCTGAGGCGACCAGTGCAGCCGACGGACAACCGAAAACAAACAAAAACAAACAAAACCAATGCATTTGGCCAGCCGAGGGGCCGAGCGACCGAAAGGCGGCGGGCGAGCCTGAGGCGACCAGTGCAGCCGACGGACAAGCGAAAACAAACAGAAACAAAGAAAGCCAGGGAATGGGGCCAGCCGTGGGGCCGAGCGATCGAAAGGCGGCGGGTGTGCGCAGGGCGACCAGTGCAGCCGACGGACAAGAAAAACAAACAAAACCAGTGAATTTGGCCAGCCGAGGGGCCGAGCGACCGAACGGCGGCGGGCGGGCCTGGGGCGACCAGCGCAGCCGACGGGCAAGCGAAAACAAACAAAAAACAAACAAAACCAAGGAATGGGGCCAGCCGAGGGGGCGAGCGACCGAAAGGCGGCGGGCGAGCCTGGGGCGACCAGTGCAGCCGACGGACAAGCGAACACAAACAGAAACAAACAAAACCAAGGAATGGGGCCAGCCGAAGGGCCGAGCGACCGCGGGGCGGCGGGCGAGCCTGAGGCGACCAGTGCAGCCGACGGACAAGCGAAAACAAGCAAAAGCAAACAAAACAAAAAAATGAGCCAGCCGAGGGGCCGAGCGACCGAGACGCGGCGGGCGAACCTGTGGCAACCAGTACAGCCGAAGGACAAGCGAAAACAAACAAAATCAAACAAAACCAGTGCATGGGGCCAGCCGAGGGGCCGAGCGACCGCGGGGCGGCGGGCGAGCCTGGGGCGACCAGTGCAGCCGACGGAGAAGCGAAAAAAAACAAAAACAAACAAAATCAAGGAGTGGGGCCAGCCGAGGGGCCGAGTGACCGCGGGGCGGCGGGCGAGCCTGAGGCGACCAGTGCAGCCGACGGACAAGCGAAAACAAACAGAAACAAACAAAACCAAGGAATGGGGCAAACTGAGGGGGCGAGCGACCGCGGGGAGGTGGGCGAGCCTGGGGCGACCAGTGCAGCCGACGGACAAGCGAAAAAAAAAACAAAAAACAAAAAAACATTGCATGGGGCAAGCCGAGGGGCCGAGCGACCGCGGGGAGGTGGGCGAGCCTGGGGCGACCAGTGCAGCCGACGGGCAAGCGAAAACAAACAAAAACAAACAAAACCAAATAGTGGGGCCAGGCCGAGCGACCGCGGGGCGGCGGGCGACACTGGGGCGACCAGTGCAGCCGACGGACAAGCGAAAACAAACAAAACAATCAAAACCAAGGAATGGGGCCAGCCGAGGGGCCGAGCGACCAGCGTCGCCCAGGGAAGTGACAACCAAACCCTAGAAGTAGATTAGGTTTGCGCCCGCCCCCCCAAAAAACAAAAAATATAGATTCTTGAAATAGGAAGGCGCTTAAAGTAGATTGGGATCTGGGAATCCAAAAATACCTACTTTCAACGACCGGTGGGTACCTGCGAGTCCTGTTGGACGTGTGAGACCTGTGGGACCTGTAAGATATGCGGGAGCCGTGGGACCTGTGGGACCTGCGGGACCTGCGATACCTGCGAGACCTGCGAGACCTCCGGGGCCTCCAGGGCCCGTGGGACCTGTGAGACTTGTGGGACCTGCGAGAAATCAGCGAAACTTGTTGGACCTGTGGGGCCTGCAGGACCTCGACCTGTGGGACCTGCGGGACCTGTGGGACCAGTGGGACCTGTGTGACCCGTGACACATTAGGGACCTGTGAAACATGTTGGACATGTGGGACCTGTGGATCTTGCGGGACCCGTGGGACCTGCGGGACCTGTGGGACCTGCGGGACCTGACCTGTGAGACCTGTGGGGCCTGTGGGAACTGTGGTGCGTGCGAGACCTGCGGGACATGTGGGATCTGTGGATCCTGTAGGACTTGTAGGTCCTGCGGAACAAACGAAGCCTGTGAGACCTGTGGGACCTGTCGGACCTGTCGGCGTTTTGGGAGCCACGGGACATGTTGGACCTGTGTGACCTGTAGAACCCATGGGACATGTTGGCCCCATGGGACCACTGGGACGTGTGGAGCTGGCGGTCCTGTTGTGCTGTGGCCAGGGACCAACACGTCCCATGGGACCTGTGGCACGGGGTCCCACATATCCCCGGCGAGACCCGTGGGGCTTGTGGGACCTCTGGGACGTGTGGGGCCGGCGAGACCTGAGAGACCTGCGGTCGGGACCTGCGAAGTATGCGGCGCCTGTGGGACTTGTCGGACCTGCGGGACCTGTTGGACCTACCGGATATGTGGGACCCGCGGGACCAGCGAAACTTGCGACAGCTGTGGGACATGGTGGCCTTGTGGGACCCGTGGGACCTGTGGAATATGTGCAACTCATGGGACGTGCGAGGCCTGCGAGACCTGCGAAACCTGTGGGACCTGCGAAGCTTGTGGGACCTCCAGGACATGCGAGACCTGCGGGACCTGTGGGGCCCGTGGGACATGTGGGACCTGTGGGACCTGTCGGACTTGTGGGACCTTTGAGACCTACGACACCTGTGTGACCTGTGACCGCCCAATGCCCAAATAAGGCTCCAAGCACCCTAATAAGGACTTTACTTGGGGCCCTGGGAACTCCTTATGGAAGTTGGTGGCTCGACATATGTCTCGTGCTTTGCGACCATCGAAGCCCCCCCGGGGGTTATTCATGAACCCGACATTTCCTGACGTCCACCACGTTTTTTTGGAGCGGGGGGGTCCCACGTTCAAACGTCCCGGCGTGGCCGTCGGAAGCACTTAACCAGCCACCCCGCTTGGAAACGCGAAGCAACTGTTCTGCGGAGATTTGAAGGCGACTCTGCTGTCGCCGCCGCAGCTGCGCCGCATCCGGAAATCCGCAAGCAAAGCAAGACAAACGTCATGGAGGCGGGCGGGACACCACACGGTACCAACAACCCCCCTCTGGGAACTCACGACGGCCAACCATTGCTCCGAAGTGCCCCGGATATCCCCAAGACGGCTCAAGAGTGCCCCAAGAGGCCCCGAGACTACCCAACAGGACCCCAGGACAAACACCATACGGCCCAAGAGTGCCACGTGAGAGCAAAGATAAAGAGGAGGATAACAAGTTGGATACAAGGGAGAAATTATCCCGGCAAAGCAACCTAACAGCGATGTGTAGGAGCATATCTGGAAGCATTCCCCTTAAGATTCAGATGAGAATCCAGTTGTAGAATTCTGCTGTTCTCGCAGTCGTAGTCGCATTCGCGATGACAGTCGCAGTGGCAACGGCAGTCGCAGTCACAGCCTCAGCCTCAGCCTGCCTCAGCCTCAGCCTCAGCCTGCCTCAGCCTCAGCCTGCCTCAGCCTCAGCCTCAGCCTGCTTCAGCCTCAGCCTCAGTCTGCCTTCAGCCTCGGCGTCAGCCTCAGCCTGCCTCAGCCTCAGCCTGCATCAGCCTCAGCCTCAGCCTCAGCCTGCCTCAGCATCAGCCTGCCTCAGCCTCAGCCTCAGCCTGCCTCAGCCTCAGCCTCAGCCTGCTTCAGCCTCAGCCTCAGTCTGCCTTCAGCCTCGGCCTCAGCCTCAGCCTGCCTCAGCCTCAGCCTGCCTCAGCCTCAGCATCAGCCTGCCTCAGCATTCAAAATGTAGCCCGGGAATGGAGTTCTGGGAAGTCGAAGACCACGAAGTGGCCTACAGTTGGCTCCGGACATCCGGGCATTCAAAGTTCTGGGGACTCGAAGACACGAAGTGGCCTACAGTTGGCTCCGGGCATCCAAAATGTGGCCCGGGAATGGAGTTCTGGGAAATAGAAGAGCACGAAATGGCCTACAGTTGGCTCCGGGCATCCAAAATGTGGCCCGGGAATGGAGTTCTGGGAAATGAAGAGCACGAAGTGGCCTACAGTTGGCTCCGGGCATCCAAAATGTGGCCCGGGAATGGAGTTCTGGGAAATGGAAGAGCACGAAGTGGCCTACAGTTGCATCCGGCCCTCCAGAATGTGGCCTGGGAATGGAGTTCTGGGAAGTCGAAGAGCACGAAGTGTGTGACTGTTGGTGAAAAACGAGCGGGGCACCCTGCCGCCCGGCAACTCCCAACACCTGCCCGGACCCCCCTGTGGAGTGATCTGTGAGCTCTTTTTACCCCACTAGAAACCTATCAGTCTTCGCTGTTAGGTAATGACAAAAGGGGGAATGAGGGAGGAGATGGCGACGAAGAAAACGAAACAATACGCCCCGAAACGACGTTTCCCGAAAGTCGCCACGCTGAAAGTTGCGCAACCGCGGCGCGCGGAATAACGCAAAAGCTATATTTTCTTCGCGCAACCGCAGCGCATATGCTTTGTCAACGAAGCCGCGCCCTCCACGGTCCGACCAGGCCCTCCACTGTGAGATGCGCGCAGTGAAGAACCAACAGAACATAATGCGAATAGAGGAGAGGGAAGGCAAAGTAGCAACACGTGACCAACGGCCCCAAAAACGTGGCAAGCACAGGCGCTGGACAAAACAAACAGAACAACCTTCCGAATGATTGGCGCGCAGCCAACAGGGGGGGCCCGCGTACCCAGGAACAAGCTTGGCGGTATGCTAGACGCTACAGGAGGCGTCGACACGCAGAGGCGTTCTGCCCGCATGATCGAGCGAATCGTCCTGCAAAATCGGCGCAATCACGCTGCGCGAAGGATCGCTGCGCAGGGGCAGCCCGCACATGCAAGACACGCGCAAATGGCAGGCGAAAGGGGCCTTACGCGCCGCCTCAAACATAGTGCCGCAATGCCGCAGCGACCACATTGCTGCTAATGAGAACTCTCCTGAACAGCTATCGCGAGCGTCGTGGCAAACGGGCAATGCCGTGCATGATCACCACTCGGCCTCGCGCAAGCACATCGAAGGGAAACATCGAAGGGAATCCCCAAGGGAAGCGCGCTGCAAGTGGCAAGGCTGCAACCTTACGAGAAAACGCTGCGTAAAAAAGCAATTGCAAACACCAACCGCAACGCAGAAACAACCAGAAGCAAGTAACAATGAAGAAACGTCCAGAACGTCTGGATGCGTTTTTTCTTGCGCGGTGATCCCGACTGGCCGAGCAGACGTATTTTTCTGCGCGTGGGAATGCGCGCCAGGTCACATCACCATGGGCAGTAGCGCCGCACAGCTGTTTTCCCGCCTTCCGCCGGTCGTCCCAGTCTACAAATTGGGCGCGCTGTGCCGACTACGTCACCCGCTTTCCAGCGAGCCGAGCTCGGATGCCCTGCCCGAGCTCGGCCGCGCCTGGACACCGTCGGCCGGTTCCGAGGCCGCGCCCAGGAGCAGTGCTCCGGGCCGCGGCGCGCGGGAAGTGCTCCCGGCCTGGTGGCGGCGCCCTCTCGGGCAGTGCCCCCAGCCACGGAGGGCTTCGGTGCCGAGGCACCCCAGGAGCCACAGGGAGACCCGGAGCACACGGCCGGCCAGCACCGCAGAGGCGGCGAGGAGCGAGGCCCCTGCCGCCAGGACGCACGCGACCACGGGCGGGCTGAAGCAGCACAGCGGCAGGTCGCGGCGCTCGGCGGCGAGAAGCTGCGACAACGTCACGAAGCGGAAGCCGAGGCTCCTCAGCTGGGGGACGATGCTGCGCACGATTGCCAACGTCTGCCTCGGGGCCTCAACGTTGGTCACGTGGAGCACCACGATGCTACCGTCGCACGCGGCGTTGACGATCAGCCTGGTGTGGAAATCTGTGTCGGCGATGTGCACGTCATCGGCGTAGACATCGCCCAGAACAGACAAGTAGCCCTTCTCCTCCAGCAACTCGGCCATCGCAGGCCCCTGCAGCGCCGAAGGGGGCCTGAACAACTTCAGGTCGCCGTCGGAAGCGGGCCATCGTGGCAGTATCGACCGGATCCTGGTCTCCCACGTGTCGATGGCAGCCATAAGCTCGCCGCGGGTCATGCCCATCATCGTCTCCCAACCGACCCCGTGGTTGCCGAACTCGTGGCCTGCAGCCGCGGCCCCCGCCAGAACATCGGTGCTAGCGAACGTGAAGGCATTCATGATGGCGAAGAAAGTGGCCTGGACGTCCAACTCTCGAAGCACCTCCAGCAGCTCCTCCATGCCCGAGGACCCGGCAGCATCGTCGAACGTGAGGGCGATGTGCCGCAAGTCATCCGAGCCGTGCGGGTGGGCCGCGAATCGCACGGCATCGAACCCTGGGAGCAACTTCAGCATCGGCACCCAATTCCGCATGCCAATGAGTTGGACGAGCCACCAGACAATTTTGGAGAGCGCCCAATCTGATGGACTCATGCCAACGAAGCGCCTAGTGCACTCTTCTTCCCCCGCGTGAACAAGATTGCAGAGCAGGGCGACACCCAAACAGCAAGCCGCCAAGGCACAAGCGCCGCAACACGATTGTGGAATGCAGCCCCACGGATACCCAAGTATGCGCATACGATCGCGCAAGGCAACAACATTGAAATTTGATCAACTACGGCTCGAACCCAAATTGCTTGAGCCAACATGGTTACGGACCAAACATAATATACCAATGATGACCAGTGGGAAGCCCCTTGTGGTCTCCTTGGGGAGTGTACATACGTACGACGAAGATGTAGGAAGATGGAGCGAAAAGGAGCGGTGGGATCAGGGCGGGGCAGGACATGGGGAAAGAGGGGAGAGGATGATGAGGAGGGGAGGAGGCAAAGGCTGCGACCTATGCATAGATACCCTCTGCCCACCTCCTTCGGTCTGGTCTGTTCTGGCCTGAGGTGGCTTTATTTCGTCAAGGCCTGTATGGTCTGGCCTTGTTTGGTCTGGTGTCGTCTGGCCTGGTCTGACTTTGTCGGCATGGGTCTTACGTGATCTCTAGTGTGGTCGAGTGGGGCAGAAGAATGAACGGGACGAGCAGGAGCGAGAGCGCCCCGCCATACATGTAGTAGTGCGCCCCTCTTGACAGCCCGCTCAAGCTCTCTTGGGACCTCCCGCGAGCGTTTTAGCTCTTGGGTGCATCCAAGGGAGGCGGCTCGGAAGCTTCAGGAGCCTCTTCTGTATAACATATTAACAAGCTTCTTGGAGGTGCAGCTTCCTCTTGGTGGCCTGTCGGGAACAGTTGGGAGACATCTTGAACAAACCTTGGGGGCCTCTTGGAAGCCTCCTCGGTTATTACTGGGCTTGCCATGTGAGTCAACAATGGACGAGCCAGAAAAATTAGCTCTGAGGCGTTTGCACCCCATCGCGCCACTGCGTGACCCATGACATTGTACAGGGGCCCTTGCACCTAATGGTGTTCTTTACTTGCTGCATCCGGACCGGCTCACTCATGACGCACATGCACGGCGATGCCCCGTATTGAGGTTGTCACGCACGCATCATTTGCTCGCGAAGCTTTCGTAGACGGTCAGTATAGGAGCATCGTCTACTCGGACGGTGTCCTAGAGGCCAGCAGAAGTTAAAACGCTGCGCTGCGCGCGGCTGTTTATTATCACCGTATCTGGAACAATCCGCCCCAGTCTGGGAACAGTGGGGAGGCCGGGGAGGGTAGATGCCCTCCTCGGGACACTGGGGCCGTCCAGAGGCCCAGCGTGATTGCATGAGGGCCACGAGGGGCCGCCCTGGGTATGCCACAGCTGGCCCAGGGCGGCCCAAGACTACAGCGATTGGACGCCAGAGGCCCTGAACGGCCGAAGGTCTTTGAACGTTTCTGACACTCCAGGCTTTTCGGCCCGAGATTACTTCAGGAGGGCACCAGGGAGGACCCGAGATGATCCAGGGAGGCCCTGAGACCACCCCAAGTCGGTCCAAGGACAGCCCGAAGACGGCCCACGAGGGTCTGGAAGGGCCATGATGGCCCAAGAGAGCCCCTGTATTGACCGAAGATGGCCTCACGACAGCTCGCAGACGGCACAGAAGTGCCCTGACCAGCGAAGCAAACAAGGCGACCCCAAAAACTGCCAAAGGCCACAACAAGCCCTCCCTAATGTCCCAAATCCGCTGTGGCGCGCCGCTGGGAGAACGACGACCCCTGGAGGAGCCAGCTGCACGCATGAGTGCTCCGGTGCGCGGCCTTGGGGGGCCAAACCCGCAAAGCGTTCAGCGATCGGGGGACCCCAATGCGCCCGCACCAAAGTCCAATACAGTCAGACGGCCTGCAACCCCCCAGCAGAAGAGGAGGATGGGTGGGAGGAGGAGGAGGAGGAGGAGGAGGAGGAGGAGGGAAACAGGGAGAAGGAGGAGGAGGAGGAGGGATCGGGGAGGAGCAAGGAAGAAGGAGGGGGCCCCAAACGATCCCCCGTGACTGCATGGCACCAAAGCCGCCCTGGCGATGTGCCACTCCTGCGCGCCGTCGGGAGGTGAGAACGGCCGTGCCCGGGCCGCGGGCGCCTCCGTCAGCCGCACGTCCTCTGGTAGCCGGGCCTGCGCGCGAGACGTCGGTGTTGTGCGGCAGCAGCCGTCGTGGCCGCCGCGGTCGCTGCCGTCGCTGCCGTAGTCGTTGCTGCCGTGGGCGTTGCCCTGTACTGTCGCCGTCGTCGTCGGAAAAGAGGGCGGAGGAATGGCGAGGAAGGGGAGGGGAGGAGGGGGAGAGGGGGAAGCAGGTGGAGGCGGGGAAGAGGGAGGGGAGGAGGGAGGATGAGGAGGGGGAGGATGATGGGGACAGGGGAAAGAGAGGCGAGGAGCTAGGGAAGGAAGAGGGCGAAGGGAGGAGGAGGAAGAGGATGACGTTGAGATGGGAAGACGAAAGGCGAGCGCGGAGGAGGAAGAGGACGATGGGAGTCATCGTCGAACCCCTCCTCCCCCTCCAGCCCCCCTTCCTCCCCCCTCATCTTCCTCAGCCCTCCTCCTGCTGCCCCTCCTCCTACAGCCCCTTCCCTCGCTCATTCCTCCAAGGCCGTCCACGGCGACAGCGCAAACCATCTGCACCCGAAGCAGCTAGGAATGACGCAACGACGCAACAACCGACCGAACCAAACCGACCGATTGCAACCGAATGCGACGCAACCAAAAATGCCGAACCGCGGCAAGATCCCATGGAATATTGGAACACCCCATGGGGCCCTTGCAACCTCCCGCCCTGCCTCCTCCCAGTGGAAAGAGAGTGTCAGTGTGGACGCGCTCCTTACAGCGGAACCTCCAAGGGCACACGCCGCCAGACCTTGGAGTCGGGTGCAGACCCCAACCGCAATCACGACTAGGGCCCCAGCTGGGGAGGACGCGCGCGCGTCTGGAGGACCTAGCACGGCCAGGGGGGCGGCCTGGAAAGGGCATGCCCCAGAGACAGCCTCACCCGCCCGCAGAGAACCACGCAAGGCCCGATGCCGCTGGAAGACCTCGACGCGCATCCGTGCAGCCGGCGAGGACGGAGCCTCCCGTCCCACTCCTCCTCCCCCTCCCCCTCCCCCTCCTCCTCCTCCTCCTCCTCCTCCTCCTCCTCCTCCTTGCCCTCCTTTATGATGTTGCGCAAACGTACGTAGGGCGGCAGCCTGGATCGTTACTGGGCGAAATAGAAAAGACGCCGCCTTGGCGGAGCGAAACAACCTGGCGGGCGAAGCAGGCTAGGAAGAGCCAAAAGAGCAGAAAAGAAGAGGGCCCTCAGGGGCTAAGACTATGCGCCCGCCAGGCGGTAAGTAGACTACTGCAAAGCCTGGCGTTAGCTTGGTACCCCACCCCCAGCTACGTGATAACCTCCGCTTCCTTGTTGGTCCAGGCGAGTAGCGCCTACGGTTCCTTGCCCCTCTCCCTGCCCTCTCTCTCTTCCTTGCCTTCGTCCTCCAAGGAGGCGAGGCTGCCCTCCCCGCGCAGCGCCGCGGCCTCAGGGAGCCTCGAGCAGTCTGGCCGGCGGCTCCAGCTCTGCCAGCGGCCCTGTTCACAGGGAGGAGGCGAATCGAATGAGAATGAGGAGGAGGAGGAGGAGGAGGAGGAGATGGAGGAGGAGGAGGAGGAGGAGGAGGAGGAGGAGGGACTCTGACTTCACGTTTAACACGAAAGGTATACGTTTCTCCCTCTCACTCGGCGCAGGCTGCCGGCAAGGGCTACAGATGCCACCAGTCGCCTGTTGACAGACCCGCCTTCAGCGACAGCGTCAGCAGAATTGGGATTAAGGGGATGGGGAGCATGAGGCGAATGAAGAGGATAAGGAGCATGTGGAGGAGGATGAACAGGATGCGAAACATGATAAGGAGGAGGCGATCACGTCCATTGTGGCAATTGTCCGTGCAGGATCCTCAGGAGTCGAGCCAGCAGACGGCTCAGGCTCCCATACGCTGCCCCCCTCACCCCGCTGCGGTCGTAAGGACATGCAGATGCACATCCGAAGCGTCTGTACAATCTGGAGTCGATGTGGCTCCCCAGAGCAAGCCGTAACAGACTGGCCAGGCTTCAAGCGGCTTGCTTGCAACAGGCTTACAAATCCGCCGACCCCTCGGCGTGTGGAAGACGCTGTCGTCGTTTTCGTCGTCGTCGTCGTCGACGTCGTCGTCGTCGTCGTGTCGTCGCATTCGTCAATTCCAAGGAAATTCAGGAGCAAGAAGAAATAACGTCGCAGTTAAGAAGCCCCTTCCCTCTATCCCTTCCCTACCGGGGGGAGGGGTTAACAGCGAGGAGGGGGGGGTGGGACACCGGGTCAGAATACCGCCACCCCCGTGGTCCCGGCGGGTCCCTGGGGTGGTCGCAAGGGGGGGGGGGGCCCGGGGAAGGTCCCGCCTTCAGGGTCGGCGGCACCGGCCGTAAGGCCTTCGCAACCTCTTGCGTACATGTCAAGGACATCAAATGTTGAAGTGAAGGCGCGTGCAGGTGCGCGCCCGCTGCGCGATTCCCCGAGTTAGCGTGCGGGGTTCGAAGCTCGCAGCTTTGCGCCGTGCGCGCATCGCATGTCCGAGCATGCCGTTGCTGCCCAGTCGAAAGGAGCGGCGCAGAGCCTGGATAAGGCGCTAGCGGCCGCGCGCACGTCCGCTTTCCTGGTGGGGGAGGCGGGATGGGTGACGTCGAGGTCGAGGCTGATGTTGTCGCTGTTCTCCACCATGTGTCTCCATCCTCCGAGAAGCTCAGTAATGAGCCAGGTCGCTGTGTAGTCGACAATCCCGTCCTCTTCCCCGTGCACATTGTAGTGTAGGGGGGCGTATCTGTCAGCAGCCCTGTCCAGCTGCATGGCGAGAAGGGGACTAAGGCCGTCCAGTGGGAGAAGCGGAGCAGGCCTGGCGCCACTCGGTCGGGGGTCCTCTAGGGTCCTCCACGGGTGCCCCAAACGGTGGCAAGCGGGGCGCAGCCCCGGCGTGGGTTCCCGTAGCGCCCACGTGCCACACCACCAGCACTGAGGGCCAGGGCTGAAGAAGGAGTCAATCTGGAGTCGTCTGGCCGTGCGGTCCCAAGGCCAGCGGGCGCTGGGAGTGCCCTCGGTCGTTGGGGGGCGGAGTCCAGGGCGCGTGGGAGATGAGCCGTTGCCGAGGGGAGGGCGAGGTGGGATGACCGCTGGGGTGGCCCACGATAAGGGTCCGTCCCCTGACTGTGGGAGCGAGTGGACGTCGTGTCCAGCACGTGGCTCCGCGCCGTGGAGGCGGGCCCACCGTGCTAAATGCTCGTGGCCTGGGAGGTGCATGCTGCCCGCTCCTGTGCTCGTTAATGAGGATCTTAGTCGCCCGTGCGACGGTGTACGGGTCCCAGGGGTCAGGGTGCTGAAAGCGGGCCTCGGGCGCTGGCATGACCTCTACGAGTGGGAGGGCAGGCAGGGGGGCTCGCTCCTCTATCTGCTGATCCGAGGGAAGGAAGCCGCAGTAGACAGCGGCATATACCATAAAGCGCAATCCGCCGATGCAGCTTCTATCTCGGCAGCGGAGGCTTCGTCGTACAGGTCGGAAGGCGAGAGGTCGATCTCCTCCGAGTCATGGAGGACAGGGTAAAGAAAGGATCGCCAGGAGTCTGAACGCGAGCTGCTGTGCGTGGTGAAGCTTGACGCCCCCCATCCTTGCTTCATAGTCGCACCCGTTGGCAGACCAGGCAAGGCCTGTGATGTCGAGGTAGCAGAGGGCACTGGCTACGCGTTGAGCGCGTGGGTCGTCGTTCAGTTCGAAATCTTGTCCGTAATCCTCCAAGGGGCCACCCGGGCCCCCGTAATCGTGGAGGGGGCGATGTCCCGCCCAGGCATTGTGGAGGAGGGTTTCGAGGTTGCGCTGCTGTACCGGAGTGCGTGAACGGGCCCACCAATCGTCCAACCACGGGCCGCCTGCTCGCTCTGCTGTCTCGAAAAGTACACCCAGGGGGCCCCCCTGGCCTGTGCGGCGGAGGTCCAGAGCTCGAGGGCCACAGGGAGCTCCCTGGCAGATCGTGGAGGAGGGTTTGGTCCCTCCGTGTGCGTGCCCTGTCTGTCTGGCGCGTGGCCATCCCCCCCGTGCTGGTGCGCTCCAGCGCCCGGCGGGGGTCTGGCGTCAGCTCTCGGCCCGGCGGGCGCGCCGTCGCCCCCGCGGGGGGGGGGGGGACTTTTCCTTTCGTCTTGCTCATGCGGCGTGGCCCTCGCGGGGCTAGGCGGCCGCTGATTTGGCGAAACTTCCTCTGGGACGCGGTTAGGGTTTGAGCCGCGACGGAGGGGGTAGGGGAAGGGGGCGGGGGGGGGGGCGAAGGAGAGAGGCGCCCGCTCGCGAGTCGATCGGCCCCGGCGAGGGGCCCTCGCCCCCAGGGGGGCTCGGGCCGACTTCCGCAACCGGTCTGGGGACGTCGCCCACCGGACCAAGGGGAGGAGGCACCCCCATCGCTGCAATGAGCCCGGGGGGGATCCGCTGATTCGAGCACGTGTCCGCAGGGGGCCCGGCTCCAAAGGTCCGTCTGCACTGTCTGTCAGGGGACTCGTCCTGGCACGGGGAGATCCACTCGGAGGGCTGCGCTCTCCTTCCCTCTCTTGGGGAGAGGGGGTGCAGGCGATGTGGCCCTCTAGCACCCAGCCCTCGTCTGAATGCCGAGGGGGCTGGGTTGGGCGGGCGAGTCGCGGCACGGGAGGGGCCCCCTCCGTCGCTCGGCGGCCACGCTTCGGGATCTTGCGCGTCCGGGGCCGCTTGCATTGCCCCCTTCCGCGGGAGGGGCCGCGTCGTTGCCTCTCCTGGCCCAACTGAAATAGAGGCACCGCGGGGGAGATGTCGCCTTCGCTCGCGCTGGGGGGGGGGCGGCAGTCCCTTCCGGCGCGTGGGCGCCGATGCCAGGGACAGCTGGTCGCCCTCCAGGGGGGCGGCGGGGCGAGGGTCTGCCCTCGGCGTCCCGGACGCACCTTGTCCTCGCTCCAATGTCCGTGCCTGGTGCGGCGAGCCTCTTTCCTTGAGGGTCTCTGGTCGGGTCTCCGCTATCCTGTTCCGCCTGAGCGCTGGCCCTCTCTGCCGCCAGGCTGGGTCTGAGGCCTGCTGAGGGAGGGCTCTGGAGGCTTCGCTGCGCCAGTGGGGGGGAGCTGAGTCCTGGGAGGGGGCCCACCCGAGGCTGCGCGGAGGCCCGGGGGGGCACCCACCGTTCCGAACTGACCCGCCTCCTCTTGTGGCGGGGGACTTACCCCGCTCACGTCGCCAGTGGTCAGGCGACCGGCCGGCGAGTAGCCCAGAGATGCGTGTCCCAGGGGGGTGATCAGATCAAGGCTCAGCTAGGACGCAGCTAACAGCCGCAGAATGGTGTGGAAGAGACCTGCCCGATCGATCGACGTCGCGATCGGAGCCCGCGCGCCCCCTTGGCGGGGAGACCGAGCCCCGCCACCCCTTGCCTCGCTGCTGGTGAGGCGCTCTGTTCCTCACTGCTGGGAGGAGCGCCTCCAGGGGGGGAGATCCGATCGCGGCCTGGTAGGTAGGCAGCTAACAGCTGCGGAAATGTGCGAAAAGCTCGTGTCTGATCGATCGGACTGATCCGCGCGGGCATTGTCCGTCTCCGTCGCTAGCGTAGGTATGTGGCCTGTTCGGGGGGGGCTCTGGAGGCTCCGCTGGGCCCGCGGGGGGGAGCTGAGCTCTGGCGGGGGTCCACCTGAGGCCACGTGGAGCCCTGGGGGGGGCACCCGCCGCTTCGCAGCGACCCGCAGCCTCTGGCGGCGGCGGGGTTGCCCCGCCCACCTCGTCTCCAGCCAGGCGGCGGGCCGGTGAGCCGCCGGAAGGGGCTTCTGGAGGGTGATCGGATGGGGTGGAGTAGTCCTGCCTGATCGATCGGTCCCGCGATCGGGGTCCACATGCCTGTCTGATGGGGAGGCACCGAGCTCAGCCACCTCTGGCCCCGCCGCTGGCGAGGCGCTCGGTTCCGCGCTGCTGGGGGGCGCTCCTCATGGAGGGAGGTCCGATCGGGGCCCGGTAGGTATGCAGCTAACAGCCGCGGAAATGTGTTAGCATTCGTGCCTGATCGATCGGTCTCGCGATGGAGGCTCCCCGGCCCCCTGAGGGGGAGGCCGTCCGTTCCACCCGCCTCCTGTCTCGCTGCCAGCGAGGCGTGCCGATCCGTCTGCGCGGGGGGGACTCGGAAGGACGTCGTGGCGTCTGGCGTGAGAGGAACGTCCAGCAAGTCTCCGGTGGGGGCATGTTGAGTGTCCTCTTCCTTCCCAGACTCAGCCCGATCGAGCACCGCTGCCCTGGGGGATGCAGGGTCGCTGGCTCCGTCTCCGCCTCTGCGAGTGTCCGCCGCAACACTGGGGGTATCGCTCCCGAGGGGGTGATCCGATCGAGGTCCAGCTACAGCGCAGCTACCAACAGCCGCAGAATTGTTGAGGTTACCGAGGCCTGGTCGGTAAATTTCTCGATCCGACCCCGAGGGCGCGGCGGTTCCGAGAGCCCGTCCATCGCCGCGGCTCCACTTCTGCGCAGCTAACAACCGCGGAATTGTGGGTACAAGACTTGCACCCACAAGGGGGATCCGTCGAGCGGGGCCCGAGGGCAGATCGGTGTCGGGGGCTTGTTCGATCGGTGATGCGGGCTGCAGTCCGACCAGGCTTGGCCCCGAGGCAGGCGGGCCCGTTTGGTTCTCGGTCCCCGGGGGCCCCTGTCCGGCGCGATTCCCTGGCAGCGTCAGGGCTCCCAAGCCCTGCGCTAACTCTAAATACTCACCTGAGCTAGGGCCCCCCGGAGGCCGATCCTCCATCTGCCGAGGAGCCCGCGAGGGGGCTGCGGGAGCCACCAGCACGGGAGGGTGGATGGCGGCGCTGCAGCCGCGGGCTCAGGGCCGAGGCGCGGCGGCGGGCGCCCCTCCCTGGCCGCGCAGGCCAACCTCGAGCCCTGACCCCGGAAGGAGGAGGTCCCCCCCGGGAGACGGCTTGAACCAGACTGCCCTGCGGGGCTGGTGGGGATACTTCTTTTTTTTACAGCCGCAGGCGGAAGCGCCGGCGGCGAGGGGTCACGGTCGGGCTGCGGCCGTGACGTATTACCCGGGCGCGCGCGGGGGGCCGCGGATCAGGCGGCGGGGCAAGCAGCAACCCAGGGCGTCTGAGAGGCCAGGCGGTCGTGCAAGCTGCAACCCAGGGAGTCTGAAGGGTCAGTCACCCAGGAAGCAAAGCGGACGCGGCCAAAATGGCGCGCCGTACATTCCCAGTCATGGGTCGTGACAACCGACAACCGCATGGTGGTGGGAACCAGACTCCGTGCGAGAAACGTCAGCCCAGGGTGTCTGTCGGGCATGAGCAGACCGATAGCGTAGCTGACGTCGTCCAGCAAGGAGGGGAGTTCTGACAGCGCCAGCGAACCGTCGCAGCTTCAGAATACGCATCCGGCGGCTGACAGAGTGAGCCAGCGGTCAAAGACAACTGGGGCAACCTCAAAACAACTGCTGAGAGATGCGCCTGCACGCAGGAGACCAGAGATATGGTGTGCCGCAGTGCAGAAGTACACGAGTACCCACCTGGTGAGGGACACACGGTCAATCGGAAGTGGGCGTGTACCAACCGACTAAGTGACAACCAGCGCCTCGCAACCCACGCAACGCCAGGTCGAGGAGAGTGCCCGTAGAGGAAGAAGCTGCCGTATACCCACGTCAGCAAGCCCTACACGGTCACAGAGTCCCAGGGAGTGGTCGCACAACCAGGTTGCGCGTGGGAGCGACGATAGGGAGACCGAGTGCCCATCACACGCCGAGACCGTGCATCACTGTCCACAGGGTGGGTGGCACAGCACGGCCAACAGTGGGAGGCAGCAGTGAACGGGGTCACGTCAGCGACCCAGTCAGAGCACGGCGCAAGCGGCCAGTGTCGCTCCCAGGAAAGGTAGAGATGCACGGCTGAAGGCCGTAGTAACTTGGGAAGCCCAGGGAGTAGAGGCGCAGATCTGGGCATGACGGGGCGAAAACCACCAGGTCGTCGGTCTCAGAGCTGCGTGCCAGGCAGAGCCTGGCAAAGTTAAAACAGCTACAGCGGGGCCAGGGGCCACTATGGCCACACGCAACACAAGATTGCAATGCGGACGGTATTGCTGGCACACACACTTGGATCCAAAGGCAGGAAGTGCACGTACCAGGAGGGGCGGCAGGATGCCGCCAGGCGGGTCTGTCGTCCAAGGAGCAGCTGAAGGCCGCTGTTTGATAGAGAAACCCAAGGATTATAAGCGCGTCTCGGGAGTGGCCCTCGGTCGGTCCCGAAGCAGCATAGCCGAGCACAGGACCACTCGGGCCACAGGTGAGAACCACTACAGCGGGGCCAGGGGCCAACTAGGGTCTGCGCGCTGCGCTCCCCCGCGCAGCGAAGCAGATGGTATTGCTGGTCGACACACTTGGGCCCAAAGGCAGGAAGTGTGTGAACCAGGGAAGGAGGCAGCGAGGCTGCCACACGGTTGAGAGAGAACGAGAGGCAGCTGAAGGCCGCTCACAGTGTTTAATAAGGTTGAAATCTCTGTCCACCTAGGTGGCGGGATGGGTGGGAAGGGAGCTCAGTCTCCCCATCGCTGCCTCTTTTCGCCACGCTCGTCAGGTCTGCCTCCACCACGCTTGCCTCCCGTCTGCCAACGGTCGTCGTGCCAGCCGTCGCTCCAGTCGCTCTGCCAGGTGCCCCAGGTGTCCCAGGAGCTTGTCGCTCGGTCGCGCCAGCTGCTCTGCTGGTGGTTGCCTTTGCCCTTGCCATCGGGCCGGGTGTGACACAGGTACTCGGCCCGCACTTTGGCCCAATCGATGCGGTAGTCGAACCTCGTGTCCATCAAGTAGGCGTTGTATCCGCAGCCCTTCCAGTCGTCCAAAAACTTGTTGATGGTCGCGTCCGTGTGCAGCCTCGGGTCTGATTTGGGCTCCCTGGATCCGGGGAGCCGAATGCCTTGCGTGTAGGCAGTCCACAGAGCGCAGAATACTGCACCCAACTCCGTTTGGTGCCTGGTGAGGCGTTTGGCGGGTGGCTCTCCGCGGCGCTCCAAGTCCACTGTGCCCAGCCAGACCTTGTACATGGGGCCCCCATGTGAGTCGGTCAACAGGTTGAGTGTATGACGCTCCGTTGAACGAGGGTAGGTAGGCCTATGTCCAGGGACCTGTGGGTTGCGTAGTGGGGGACGACGACTCCGCGCGTCGCCCCTGTCGCGGGCGACCTCATCGTAATCTGATCCCCTGGCTTCACTGGCATTTTGGTCGGTGCTAACAGGGCCACCCCAGGCAGCAATCGGGTCGCGGTCAGAGCTGGGTTCCGAGCTGTCTGCCGTTGGGCTCCGCTGAGGCACCTTGTCGCCTGGGCCGTCGTCGTCGACCTCCGTGGCAGAGCCCGAACAGGATACAGGAGGAGGCGACTCGTGGGGGTTTCCAAAGTCGGGTGACTCCACCTTTTCCGTAGGAGGGATCACGTCTTCACCGCTCTCGTCCTTGGCAGCGTGGTCGGGCGGGTCCGGATTACCCAGACGCGAGTCGTCGTATCTCGTACCCAGGGGTTTGTCTGCGTCGGCCGCCGTAGGGGTGCTAGGTCTGTCCTCACTCATGGTCTGCACGTGCGACTCGGCCAGGGAAGTGATGGTCGTCGAGGCCAGGGCGTCGGCGCTGAGGCTGAGTAGGAAACTCGTCAATGTGCCCATTTCATGTCTGACAGGGCTGAGGCCACTCGCCGGGGCGAGGATCGAGGCGCGCCTCTCCCAGGACTCCTTATGCTTCTCGCCGTTGGTGAGGTGGGCGACGACCCGCGCCGCGGCCAGCCGTTTGCCTTCCCAGGGCTGGTTGAGCGGGACACAATCCTCAGGGATGCATTCGCCGCACGCCGCCCTGAGGAACTCCGTCAGACGTCCGCCCGGCCAGGAGGCTTCGTCGCTCCTAGGCTCTGGGATGCTGCTGTCGCGGTTAGTGAGACAGAACTGTCGCCAGGTGTAGTCCAGCCCAGGGTGGAAGTCCCGGAGGTAGGTTACCAGGAGTCGCTGTACGGACAAGTCTCCTCTGCCCGGTCCGCTCCTGGGGTCGTCTGGGCTCAGCGTGGGGTTGTTGACGTCCCTGCTGTCCAGGAGTGGGCCCTGCGGGACTGGCAGCTCTGGCAGGAGCTCCATGAGCTGTGCTAGAAACCTGGGGGCTCGCTCGGCAGCGGAGGCAGCACCACCCGTGGCGCTAGACCCAGGGAGGTTTGTCGCTCCGGCCTTGGTGAAGCGATCTTGGGCCTTGGCGTCCGCGCCTAACCATGGGAGAGAGCTGAATATGTCCACTGGTACCTCAGCTCCTATCTGGCTGTTGAGCGTCGGGGCGACAGGGGCCTCGGCTGGGTACAGCGCTCTGAAGTCCCTATCAAGGATGTGGTCCAGGGTAGCAGGACCGATATTCCATACGGGGACCAGGCAGCGTCGGCAGCACCAGGTGGCGTTCCAGCTGCGCTCCCACCAGGCTATGGCTCGCCTATCGATGGGAGGCAGTCCGGCCTGCTCGGGAACCCCTACCCCCTCCGCTGGCTTCCATATGAAGCAGCCCAGGGGAGGGGCTCCTGTGTTCCAGACGAGGAGCGGAGCCCCTGGGGGGCATGTGTCGCACCGAGCGGAGTAGATTTGGCTCTGCGCAGCTTTGAGGCCGAACCGTTCGTCTCTGATCCGTAGGATGGGAATGGTGGTGTTGGCGCGCTCAGGGATCTGCATGCTGGTCGGCGTCATGATGAGGTCCGACAGCGACCTCGTGTCCGCCTGGGGGCTGCATCCAAAGCCAAGTGGGAGGTGACCCAAGGAGGGGGGAGCGTCCGCCTTTTCGTTGCTTGCGGCACCCGTCCTCTGTTGTTCGTGCTCCTTGACCTTGTCGGCGATTGTTGCGCCGGTTGGTGCTGGAATGCCCTGTTCCTCCAGGTATCGGATCCAGCAGGTCTCGCAGTGCCATCCCATGTTCGCACCGTTGAGGTAGGCCTGGGGCCTGTTCTGTGCTACCATCAGGCGCGTGTCGTCGGAGATCCACGTGCCATCGGTGGAGCGTAGCTGGTCCTTCCCGCAGCGGTCGCACTTGAACCTGCCATTTTTCTGCTCGGGTGTCAGCCTGTCGTCGGGAATGCGTGGAGGGTCCTGCCTGGTGCCTGGGGCGGGGGTGGACGGCAAGGGGGCGTTGAGGTCGGTGTTGGATAATGCGAATCCGCCGCCGATGTAGGCGAGCCCAGCAAGCCGGTCGTCGTCACCCAGGGAGGCGTCGGAACCCGCCAGCGCGACGTGAAGCGCGCACACCGAGCAGCGGTGCGTACCCAGGGTAGCCAGAGAGGCGGCTGGGACGATCTTCTCGAGGACGAGCATCGGCGCCTTCAACTGAAAGTCCTGCCTGTCCATTTCACTCCAGGTCTGCGGGCAGCCGGCTGCCCGCGCCTCCGGGTGGTGGTGCGCCACCGCTACGAGCTTGGAGATGTGGGGCAGGATTGCCTCGATGCGACCGTGGAGGTCGGCTAGGTCGTCTAGCGTGAGTCCCCAGGTTCGTGCAAAGTCGTGCCGGAACCCTCGGTGCGCTTCTTGCCAGGGGACACAGAAACCCAGGATGGCTTCGATGACATCCCCGGTCTGCTCTGCGCGAGAGAAAGGCCACAGGAACACGCGTGGCTCGCGGAGCATTAGCATCATGACGACCAAGAGGGACCGGGCCTTGCAGGATTCCATGGGGAGGCCGTCGGTGTCTATAATCTGATTACGGATCTGGTCCCGCTTAGGGTCGTCGGAAGCGCCACGGAGGATGTCCTATAGGCCAGCCATTCCAGGGTGCTCCCTGTGCCTGCAGCAATCCTTGGTTGCTGCGCTCCACGCCTGGGGAACCTGTCGGAAGAGTCCCTTGGGGGTGCACTGGCGCCGCCCACAGAGTGTTACACGCCTTCCTTTGACGTGCGGCACCGGTGGAAGGGAGTCGTCGTGGATTGCGTAGTTCGCGTCATGCCAGGGAGTGCCAAGGCCGAGCGTCCACACAATGGCAGCCCAGAGCATGTTGTAGACTAGATTGGTCGCGTCTAGACCCAGGGACATGTCGAACAGGAAGCCCAGGTGCGACCAAGCCTTGCGGTCGAGTTTGCCCGGTTGTCGCGGTGTTTCCGCCAGCGAGAACTCGTGCGGGTGTAGTCCCGCCACCAGATAGATGAGCACGTGGAAGGCAGGCGTCGAGAGAATCTCGTTGAGACCGGCCGAGAAGAGCTGACCCAGGGAGTCCCAGTCGAAGTCCTCATCCAGGGGGGTGTTGTAGCGCTCGGCGAAACCGCTCGCCTGGGCGTCGCGTGCTTTCTTTTTGGCCGCATCAAGCTAATTTCGCCCGCTCTCCCCCTTTGCATCGCAGCTCCAGGCAACAGGTGACGGTACCCAGGTGGCGAGGGCGGGCAGCGGGTCGAAGCTCTCGTCGATGACCAGGGATCTCCTGTGGCCAGCGGGGGCGCTGCCCCCGAATCGAACCCAGAGGCGGGTCAAGCGCCCGTACTCAGAGACCACACGCAGCTGGGACCAGGTGGCATTGGCGAACATGCGCCCGTCTCCCAACATCAGGATGTTCCGCTTGGCCCTAGTGATTGCCACGTTCAGGCGTTTGGCGTCGTCGACAAAAGCCCCAATTGTGACTCCCGTTGCTCCTCGTAGTTAGTACGATTACGATGTCCGCCTCACCACCCTGGCTGGAGTCGATGGTGGTGAGCTTGAGCGCCCCACTCTTCATGTGCTCGCCCGCAACCTGCCTAAGTCCAGGGAAAGCAATGCCGATGGCTGTTTGGGCGTTGCGGTTCTCCCGGAAGACGGTTTCCCAACGGAGAACGTCCACCGTGTGCTCTTGAGGGGCGGGTCCGGGGCCGGGGGTGTCTTGTCCGTCGCGAGCGGCGCTGCCTTTCCCTTTGCCTGACCCCCCCTTCTTGCCACCCTTGGAATTGCGCAGGACACCGCAGAGATGGCGGGGACCCTGCGGCCAGCCATCCATGAGGATGGCCGTCTGGAGCTGGTAGCCGACCACGATTCTGACGGAGGTGCCTTTTTCGAGCTCGGGCAGGAGTGCCCGCACGACGTCCACGGCCTGTGCTGCCTCGGGGAGGTTGGCGCAGCCAGGTTGGAGGTTAGACGCTACTTCCCAGGAGGGTGTGTCGACCAGCAGGAAACGGTGCATGTCTCCGTTTTGCGGAGGGTCCAACTGCTAAAGGGTCGTGCGGAGGTCGTCCTCGTCGGAACCGTTGAGGGTGGCCAGCTCAGCCAGTCGTCCGGGTTCCCAGGGTGTGATGTCTCTCCATGGGATGCCTTCAACGATGGGCCTGTCCCTGAGCGGGTTCATGATGCCAGACGTCATGCCCTTGCCGTAGTTGGCTGCGTTCGGAAAGGCGAGTAGCTGCGGATGCATGCGGTAGCAGATCGACAGGTGGACCACAGCCGACTCTTGGCCGCGGAGTGCGTGGAACATCCTGTCAGATATGCTAACACAGAGTCCCAGGTCGTTCGCGAGCTTGGAGAGAACCGTAGGGGGCAACTGGTTCGGATCGCCCACCAGGACCAGGGCTCCGCCGCTGTTGGTCAGGTTTATCATAGACATGAGCACGCGAAGCTCCGTGGCCTGCCCAGCCTCGTCGATTACCAGGAGGACGATGTGGGGGCTGTCCTTCTGTCCGAGGGCCTCGGCCGCCTCGTGTGTGGACATGATTACCCTGGCGTCTCGTAGCAGGCTCGCCTTGTAGGGCCTGAAATCCTGGCTCTTGTCCCCGTCCTGGAACGGGAACTCCCCTTGGGCATTCTTGCCCTCAGGTGTCAGGTCGACGAGTGCCTCGTTGACACGCTCCTTCCTTGCCAGGCGCACGAACTTCCCAGGGAACCCCGTGTCGGGATCGAGGCGACGCTGCTGATGTGTTTCGGCTATCGCCAGGGCTGGTTGGTCTACCGCTGTGTTAGAACCGGCTGCCAACGCAACTGCTTGCCCCGGGCGTAGGCAGCACCCCCACATGTCCAGACAAGCTACAGAAAAGGTGGTCTTGCCTGTCCCAGGGGGCCCGTGCACCAGTACGGCGTGGTGATGTAAGGTGGCCTGAAGGGCCCTGATGGCGTCGCTGTTCGGCTTGTGTTTGTCCACCCTGTCGCGGAAGGTATCCAGGCTGGGAGCGGGGCGCACCCTCTGGAAGACAGAACCTGTCGCGTCCGAGATCTCGTCATCGGAGAAAGCCTTAAAACCCAGGGGGAGCGGGGGTGCCTGTTGTAGAAGGCCGCATCGGACAGCCTGTGTGTGGTCGGCGTCGGGAACGTCGAAGCCCAGGGTGACGGCAGCCCTGGCCCTCAGGTTCAAGCCCACTGTGCAGGCGCGCCTCAGGTCGTTTGCCGCAAGTCGGTCGGCACGTGGGGCGTGTAAGAAGGCTAAAAGGAACGTCAGGGGAGACAGCTGGCGGGCGAACAGGTCCGCGGCGTTCTGTCGGAGGTGGTAGATCTGGTCAAGAGCCCAACACTGGCGCCAGAACTGGATGTCGGAGGGGGCCTCGTCCACTCGATACCAGGGAGCGTCTTCGTTTGGGGGACGCTTCGCCTTGGTCTCGTCTTCATGGAAAGGTCCCCACTTTCCACTGTTGCGCAGCACTATGCACCTGTCGGAGGGGTACCTGGTGGACGTGCTGAGGCCGAGCGCTTGGGCGTCTATTGGGTGGATGGCACCGCCCACCAGACCGTGACGTCTGCGATCTTGTCGACTGTGGGGCCCGTGACGGAAATGTATAGTTATTTGCCTTCCTTGTCTCCCTCCTGGGTCCTGGATGCCACTTTGTACTTAGAGGGCCACTCCAGCAGGTAGAGTTCCTTGCCTTCTGGAAGTTCCATCGCGTTGCGTAGCCGGAAGGTGTCGAGGTCGCCCAGGTCCGAGTTAGCGTCGATCCTAGTGACGCGGACGCCGAGCGCGCAGTTACCTTTCCTGGCCAGGTCTTCGCGTGTGGAGTCTTTTCTGTTGTCCACCGTCTCGACCGAGGCCTGGCTATCCACCCAGGCGATCCTCCGAAGCGTCTGCCCACGATCTTCGAGAGAGTAAGGCCACTGTGAGGGGAGTCGAACGGCCTCGGGCAGGTCCCCTAGCGCCGCCTTGGGGTGGACCCTGGAAAGCGGAGAGTCCAGTGGTACAGAGTAGAGACTGACTACGTCGGCGGCCGCCTGCAGTGCCAACGAATCATCCAGCTGCTGCTCCGACGGGCTTGTTGGTGATGCCTCTACTTCCTTGGACAGCATCACCCTTCGCTGCTGGTTGGGCTGGTCCCATGCGGGCGGAGAGTCGGGCGGCGGGGGCGGAGGTAAAGGTCCATCCGAGGCGTCAGTAGGTTGCCCAGGCGCAGCAGGCGGTGGTCCGATGGTCGATTTTGCTAGCGCTCTGGCCTCGCCACCGAGGTCGGACTGTCTGAGGCCCGTCCGTGTAGCCTCACGTGTGTCCATCAGGTGCGACCTCACTTGCTCTGGGTCGGACCTGGTACCTCCAGGGCAGTTGTACGTTGGCTCGTCGTCCCAGAGAGGGTAGGTGGTGGGCGCGTGCAGCGCGTCTTCTGGGATCACGAGACCCGGGAGTGAGCGCGCGCCGCCTTGGGATACCAAGGGTTGGACGGGCCTCCAGCCAGGCCAGGGCCTTCGCTCAATAAACACACGGTGACTTGAGTCCCAGGAAGATCCAGCGCAACTGCTCCACACATTCCCAGGGGTGACAAAGGTGTTTGGGTCGGGCCACCCGTCTCCGTAGCGCGCTCCCGACATCTCGTAGTGCTTGTCGCTTAGGATGTGCTGTGTGTCGTCCACGGGCTCCTGGCAGATCTCGCACCAGTGGCGCCACCCGCCGTTGAAGTAGACCCAACGCATCCAGGGACAGAACCGGGCAAGGAAGACGCGTGCGCCCAAACGGAATGGCGGCCCGTCCTCACTGTGCGGCAGACAGGAGGGCCACCGACGGGTGGGGCCTTGGTTGTTCTTAAGCGTGGTCCCAGGGCGTCGAGTCGGTCCCAAGGCGGCAGCTGAAGGCTGCGGGCTGTCGGGACCTTAGTATGTCGGACCAGGAGCGATCAGGGGGGATGAGGAGGAGGAGGATTTTCAAGAGCGTCAACGAACAGGGCGACCTGGCCCAAGTCGCAGAGGTCGACTCCAGCGGCGGGGAAGAGGGGAGGAGGGGGGCGATGGGCACTTTCCCAAACGACCCAGGTGGTGACCGCGTGATCACCGGCGTGCCTGAGGGCGCTGGCCCAAAAGACCCCTAGTGTCGCGAGGCGGTCGGCCGCTTTGTTGAGCCGGCGTCGCACCGCCTGCCATGTAAGGGCCCAGCCGGACTCACTGGCTTGCCTGAGGGCGAAATCCATTTGTTGCGCCAGATGGAGCCGCCGATAGCGCCGGGTGCTGGCCCCGTATTGGATGGCGGCCAGGTTGTCGCCAACCACTCTGACACCACGAAGCGAGCCTTCGACGTGGGGGAGCAGGGCGAGGCCAGCTCTGCACCCTGAGGCCTCGGCCGTCTGTGCGTTGTCGCAGCTTGGGAGGGCAACCACAGCGACCGCGACGACGCGCGGGTAGCCGCGGCGTGGGTCGTGTCTCCAAAGAACCGCCGCCGCACCGGAGACCTTGTCCCCTTCTCCTATTCGGCGCGCTCCCCCATCGAACGTGAGCTCATAGGGCCATTGGGCAGAGTCGGCGGCGGGGAGCGGGGAGTCTCTGACAGTGATTGCCTCGCCTGCGTCCATATCCCTGCCGGCCCTGAGCACGAGGGTGTGTTGGTCACAGAGTCTGCAATACGCTTTGGTCCAGAAGTGCACTGGGGTCCCTGTCTGTCCTGGGGCATGGGAACCAGCCCACCCCAGGGGGCATCCAGCCCGCTCTGGGGTCGCAAGCTTGGAGAACGGCGAGCCTGTCCCCACTACGTGTGGCTCTCGTTGTGATAGGGAGGCGTCGGATTTCCCCTCCGGCGCGTGGTGCTTCTCTGCCGAGATGCGGCCCGGCGGCCCCGCGGATGCGCCGTAGGTGCGGCCCTTGGGGATTGCGCAGCTGACAGGGGTCGAGCGTAGGGGCCCAGACTGCGGTTTCGTCTGCCGGGGCGACGGGAGGCTGCCCTTCTTGCAGGTCATCGTCAGCTTCGTCGTCTTCCTGGAGGTCGGAGTCGGGCACGGCGATACCCTGGACGATGAGCCTGGCGGCTTCGTCGGCGCCAATGGGAGTGCAGTCCAAGTTCACACAGTACCTGAAGGAGATCTGGTGTAATAGGCGGCAAACTAGCCTCTGGTGTTGTCCCCTAGTGCACATCGCCGTGGCTAGGTCTCTGGGATGGTCCGGGCCTCTAGCTTTTTTCCAGGCAAGGGCAGCCGCGGGGCACCAGCACCATACGTGCTCGGTTGTGGCTTCTCCAAGACCACAGAGAGGACAGGCTCCGTAGAGTCCTTGCCGCATAGAGACGCTAATGCCAGCATGGTGCCTTCTTCGCTCGGCAGCGAGTGGGCGCAGTTCTTCGGGGAGGGCGTCGTCGTTTAGGAGAGGCCAGAGGACGGCTTCACCACTCCAGGACCCGAGGCAGGTGTCACACCAGGCCTGTCCGTCATCTCGTTGGCCGGCCGTGAGCCAAACTCTCTTGGCCGGTCCGCCGCAGCTGCACCGGTGGGGGATCCTGTCTGCCACGCTTCGCCGGCGCGCAGAGCCGGGTAGCCCATTGGCCAGGAGTCGGAGGACGTGGTGTGCCTCGGTAAAGGATGCACAGTGTCCCAGGAGAGACCATTCCGCGCCATCTGTCTGTGCCCATCTGCGCTCGTCGCTGGTTGTGGTGAAACACCTGTTGACGATGTGCCCGTGGAGCTGCGCCCAGGCCGCGACATAGACCACCCGACCAAAGTAGCGAGCCCGCAGTCCAGGGGGGGCCCTCTCACCGCACGATTGATTAAGTCGGCAGCCCTGGAGTCGGTCAGTACCTTGGAGCCGGGTCTGTGGGGTTCATGCCGCGGGGGAAATTCCCGAGCCCATTTCACAAGTTTGTTCCACCCTCTCCCGGCCTTGTGCCGTGACTGTGGCGGGCCCCACAGGTCGTCCAGGGCGTGTGCCCTGGCCGCGATTGCACGCGAGGTGGCGACCGGGCACTTAGGGCAGCCGGGGACCTGGAAGCGGATGCCCAGGCCAGTGAGAATGTTGTCGGGAATCCAGGAAGCGGATGCGAGGCCGAGAGCGACTCTAAGGTGGGCACGGAGCGTCCTTTCATGAACGGTGTCGGGAAGGGAGTAGTGCGAGGGGTAGGGGATGAGCGCAATCAGATAAGTATTCCAGGCAGGGGCAGTTTTGCTGGGTGACATATTGGCGAGGTGCAGGGCCATGCTCTGTCCCGGAGCTTGGGGAGAGGTTTGCCCCAAGTGCCCGCGACGAGGGCATCGAGCTGTCCTCGGGTCATTGTGCCCCGGGGCGGCAGGATCTCTCCTTCGGCGGCCCGAGATACGACGCAGGCGCCGAGGTAGGGCCACTGAGGGCGCACAGCGGAGGAGCCGAAAGGAGTGTAGTCCATGGCGCGTCTCCACCACTCGTGGTTGCTGGCTGGAACCAGCGCCGTTTTGAAGTTGCACTTGCAGGGGCAGCTCCAGGGAGTGCACAACGCAGCGCTGTCCGGTGCACAGGTCCGTTTGATCATTTCCAGAATAAGTGCCGCCGGAAGGCCCGCGACCGTCGTAGTGGTGCCATTGTCAATGAAGTCCACGGGGGCAGTGGCTAGATGTTGCCTGACGTCGATTCTGGATGGCGCCTCGATTCCCTTGCACTTGTGGGCTTCAGCCAGGCGCCCCGCCGTCCTTGCGAGCCACGGCAGCGCAATGCCGGCACGGAGCGTTTGGGCAGTGGCGCCTAGAAGGGCGGCCAAGTCGTCCACGTATGTCGGGTCATCCGCCCCGGTGATGTTAGCAAGGGCGCTGATGAGAGGGTCATATCCCAAGCGCCAGAGGAGCGGGGAGGCGGTGCCTCCCATTCCGATGGATCGGAGGAGCCTCCTTATCCTGCTCTTTGCAGGTGCGCACGCTCCTGCTGCTGACCAGGGCGTCCACAGAGTGTAGGAGCCAGCTGGGGAGCTGCCAACGCTTCGTCAGCTGCCCCATCCATTGCAGAGAATACGTTCAAAGGCTTTGTTCTGGTCGCAGAAGAGGACGGCAGTGCTGGGAGCTGGGCCCAAGTATCTTGTGGCGCACTGTATGTATTGGTCCACGGCCTCTTGGTGCTCGCCAAGCAGGGCTGCCCACGATGGTCCGGGTTCGGTGTCGGCCACCGGGCCCAGGGCGAGGTGGTTAGTGGCGGATGTGATGTTGGGACCACACTGCCCCCCCGCTTGGCCGCTTGATTAGGGCTGAGCCTGGGTTCGATCACGGGGCCGAGGTGGTCGGCGATGGTCGCACCGTGCAGTCTCCGTAGGCAGGCGGGGAGCTGCAAGGGTCGCATATCGCTGGGCAGCTCCGCGGCTGCCTTTTTGCCGATCCAAACCAAAAGATCGATGGAGGGGCCTAGGACCAAGTCTATAAGCTCTGGATTCAGATCCGCGGCGTACCAGGCTTGGGCGAGCAGGCAAGCAACGAAGCGGGCCCCAGGGTGGTACAATTCGCACGGTTCTCCATCCACCCCAGGAGCACTGCCGCTTGGGCCCAGGACGAGGGAGGCAATCCTGCCCCACTGCGGGTTGGGGGAATCCGGGAACTGCCCAAGATCCTTGTGCCTGAAGTACTCGTCAAGGATTCGGTCCACAGCTGGGGGGAGGGGGGGAGCGGTTTGCCAGATGTGGCTTTCGTGCGTCCCTTCCACCTCCCATCAGTGTCACGCATACCCAGAATGGCGTGCGTTTTGACGAAGATTTCACGGCCCGTGCGGTAGTGCGAGGCAAGAGCGGGGCGTTCGACGCCGGGGCCCCTTTGCACGGGGTTGAGGCGGGCAGCCCGTCTCTGGGCAGTGTCGTTGTCCCACTTCCGCAGCCAAAGGGCGGCCTGTTGGGGGGTCAGGTCGTTGCCGCCCCACTCGTACTCGGCAAGCCAGGCCGCGAGCGTCCCCACTGGGCGCGTGCTGGACTCGGATCTCGCCGCCGCAGCGAGCAGGGTACCTGGTGAGCGGTTGGTTTTGCTCCTGTGCCACTTCCTCCACCAGTCTTGCATGGCCGCCGACATGGCGTGGCGACCAAGAGTGAGAAGGGCGGGAATGAGGGGAACGGTGTAATCGTCCACCAGGGGGGGCGCCGGGGGGGGAGCTGAAGGCTCCTGTACTCTCTCTCTCTCTCTCCCTCACCGTCGCCGTTGTCCCTGTGTCTAGCTGGGAACTGCCCAGGGGCCGCCGGACGGACCCAGTCGGCGGGTTGTAGGAGGCCGGTCAGGTCAATGTCGGGCAGTCCGAAGGTACGCTCGAGGAAGGCGTAGAGGGTTCTTAGCTCCGCATGCGCCTCGCTCGGGAGCAGGCGCAAGTCACCGGCCCGAATGGTGTTGTCTCTGCGAGTTCAGGGGGCGCCCTGTGGTTCCAGGTACAGGATGGCGTGGTCAGATACTGACGGCTTCCATGCCTTCCTGACTCCGTAAGCCCCAAGCTGTCGGTAAGGGCACGCGACAATGTCGATTTGCGACTCGTTGTCCGCGTCCACCCTGGTGGGCCCGTCGCAGTGGCAGACGCTTGACCCTGTCTGCGCGAGTAGGTCGGAGAGGGCCGCAGACTCGTCAGTTTCGCCATCTCTGGGGGTGTCAACCTGTATGTTCATGTCACCTCCCCAATAAGTGGCGGTGTCATCCCATCTCTCGATGGCCTGGCGAATGGCATGTATGGTTTCGGCCTTCCTGGGCGGAGGGAGGTACACCGATACCAGGCGGTAGGTGCTTTCACCTCGTCTGATCGTGGCTGCGACGGCACACCCAGGGACAAGGTCTTCGGTCCGGAGAAGCGCCGCGCCATGCGGGATGAGGATTGCCACCCCGCCGGCGCGGCCCCCAGCTGGTCCCATGTAGGCCAGCGATGCGATAAGGGTGCGTGCGTGGAACATGGTGGACCAGACGGCCGCTTCATGCTCAGTCCAGTGGGTCTCCTGTATGAGTCCGATCCTCCCGTTGGTGGTCATCTGCGATAGGAAGGCGTGCTTGATCATGTTCTCGTGTGCGGTCGTGCTCTTAAGGTATCTGACGTTCCAGCAGCCCAGTCTGAGCGTGCTGGGCTGAGTGGCATTAGCAATTGCAGCGACCAAGGTCCGTAAGGACCGGTCCCCGCACAAGTCCGCCCACGTGGGGTTGTCCCAGGCGGTTGCACGCAGGTAGGCCCAGAGGGAACGCGGCCGCCGGACGGTGCAGTTACAGTGTAGCGCCAAGGCGCGTCCCAGGGAGGAGCTGGCGGCTTGCCAAGCTCTAGTTCTCGCCCCTGGAACGAGATTCGTGGTCGGGGGAGACCCGAGGGCGCGGTGCAGCGACCCTGGGTCTTCAGGCGAGTCTAGGGGAGCGGCGGCCCGTGCTCGACATGCTGCTGCTGCAGCATGGTTCGTACTATGTCATCCGGGAAAGGGTTTTCGGCGAGCGGTGCCCAAGGGCAGTTTCTGTCCGCGAAGCTGCGAGCCTGTCTCCATGCGGTCCACATGTGCCTCTCGGTCGGTGCCTCATGCTGCTGTCCGGGTATGGGTTCGTCCCTGCCCCACGCCAAGATGGAGGAAACGAGTCTGCGTTGGAGGCACCTCGGGTCGCAATGGATCCCTACGGCATCGTAGAGCCTCCTCCCCCTGATGTCTAAGGACCGGTAGTAGGACCCGGGGCCCACTGCTCGAGCCCGCTCTTCGGGGGATGGGACCCTGAGTCCATGTTCTCTTCCGTGTGCGAGCAGCCATCCTGCCCAAGCCTTCACCTTTCCTTCGCTGGCTAAACTCTCCCGCTCTCTACCTTGACAGACGAGGGCCAGCCCTGCTGTGCAGCCTTGGAAGCATCAGTCGGCTCCAGTTTCCGCGAAGATGTTCCTAATGCCGTTTCTGGTGTCGGCGAGAGTGCGGAGGAGCCACCTGTAGCTGCTGTCTTCGCTGTACAGGAGGCACAGTGGGTGCGTCTGGTAGCTGCACGGGACTATGGCCTCGGGGGCACTGGCCCGAGCCCTGGACTGGGTCCAGGTGGGGATGCGTCCGTCTGGTCTGTATGTCCACCGTCTTCCCCAGGGACTTGGGACTTGGGAGTCTGGGATACGCGACGGGATCTTCAGCGGGAGGGCAATTGCTGAGCCAGAGGCGGTCTCTCGGGCTGGCCACTGAGGGGGCGGCGTCTAGGCGGACCGCCCAGTCGGGTAGTAACTCTCCCAAGGCCGTACACATTGCATGCTTGTGTGCCGCTAGCGTCGTGGCTGGGCTTTCACAGCACACTAGGACGCGTACATCCGGCCGAAGCCTACGCGCGATGCTCCATAGGAGCGGCACGGCAAAGATGTGCACTGACTGGGAGCCAGCAAGCCCGTCCAATCCTCCGTGCTGGCTGGCTGTGGACAGGTTTGTACATGGGAGTCCGGCCATGATGACCAGGAGGATTCCGGGGTCAAGGGTTCTCAAGTGGTCGGACCAGGGATTCTGACGGTCGTCTCCTCTTAGTAGGTCCCAGACGTCAACTCCTAGTCTCTCGTGCGGAGGGCCCCCGTCAAGGCGTGTAGCGTTGTCGCGGTCCCAGCGCCTCTCAACTCGAGATGCCGCTTCTTCGTTTATTTCGACAATGGCGGAGGATCTGAAGCGTGGAACCGTGGCAACTTTTGCCATGAGGTCGACGATCGCTAGTCTCGCCAGCCCCCATCCATCGAAGAGTGAGACGAGGTGTAGGCTTGGTCCCGAGGCGGCGCTCGAGCTCGGTCTGGGGTCGACAACTCGGGCTCTTGCTTGCTGAGTGAAATCGAGCGTCCAGTCGCCACCTTGCCTGGGGTCGGCGTTTGTATGGAGCTTGAGGTGTCCCGAGATGTCCCAGGTGTCATCGGAGGGGCCGTGGGAAACAATGCCGTCCTGCTGAAGAGTCCTGAGCGTGCTGATGATCTGCGTGTTGTCCAGACCTGCGATTTGGTACGCAACGAGCGTAGTGTCTGCAGGGGCGACTGGGGAGAGGCCGGTCCGTTCGTCCCTGTGGCGCTCCCATACCTGTTGGAGCACGTCGGCAGGCTGGGGAGCTGCGGTGGCCTCGTATGGTGTGAAACCCGCTGGTCGGGGCCGCGCCCTGCGAGTCTGGCCGCCCTCTGCACTTGCTGGTCTGGATGCCTGCCTTGTGATGCCGCGGCCTGCGACGGCAGTGGGGGTGCCTTCGCCTGCTCTATGGCGGGTACGCTCCCAGAGGTCGACCAGGGTCCTGGAATTGGGTGCCCTGGTGCCTGGTCTGGTGGACCTTTCCCTGCTGGTGTTGCCTGCTGTTCTGGCTCGCGCCGTGCCTCGTGGCATTATCCTACGTGCGCCCTCCGCCATGCTCCGGGGAGCTCGGCGGGACGGGCTTCTGTGCGCCCTGTCGGCGGCGGTGCTGCGCGGCTGGGCACTAGCTCCGGGCAGTCGCGGTCCGGCCGCGCTTCTGGTTCGGTCACGCCTGGCAACGGCGGTCTCTGCTGCGCTCCCGACAGTTTCAGCCGGTGCGCGTGTGCGTCTGGGCGTGCTGGCGCGTCGGGCGGTGTTTCCAGATCTGCGGAGGTTCCTTGCAGAGGCCTCTACTGTTTCACTTAGGACCTGGTCTCTGTCGTCAGTGAATGGTGCGCCGGCTCCCGCGCGCAGAATGGTGCGGAGCATGGCTGGCGTTAGGCCCTGGAAGGGGGCCTCGGGTGCCGACACGCTGTCCGAACGAGCCGCCGGGCTGTCAGCGAGCTGCCTTAGTTGGGCACAGGCTGCGTCTGCCGTTAGCGCCGCAACGCGTGCATGAATTCTCCTACCCATGGGGTTGCGCGTCCCAGGGGGTGGATGGGTGCTCCAATCGGCGCTGAAGGCGTCTGGAATTCGCATTGGTAGGCCAAGGTCTTCATGTAGGTCCCGTACGGTTTTGTCGAGTTGTGGTACTGCAGCAGCCCAAGCTATCGCGCTCAGCACTCGGTTCCATTCGTCGACGGTGGGAGGGCTACCTGCGCCGTCTGTGGCGTGCACCTGTGCTTGCCTGAGCGTGCACGCCATCACTTCATACTCCCGTCTCCAATCCGCCTCCATGCACGGAGGGAGTTCAGGCCCGCTTCTCGGCGTATCTCCTCGACCCAGGGGATCGCTACTGCAGCTTTGCACCGTGCCTGGAGGCGGTCTCCTGCTCTGGGCTGGCGCCGGGTCCGTTGGGGCCCGTGGAGGTGCGGTTGTCAGGGATCCTTCCCCTCCGTTGTTCGCTGCCCTGGTGGCTGCTGGCGTACACTGTCTGTCACTGGTGCTGGCCGGAGTCGCGGCCCCCCCGTTTCCAGCTGTGGGCTGCTCCGGGTTGGCACACGCGTCTGTTGGGGAGGTCTGCTCGCTCCTGGGCGTACCTGCGTTAGTGTGGTTCTCGAGACTGCCTGTGGTGCCCGTTCCATTTACTCCTGCTGGCGCGGCAAGGGTATCCGTTGGCGCGGGGTTGTCTGTGCTCCCAGGGCTCAGTCTCGCTTCGTCGACAAGGGCACGGGTCTGGGCAGTCCCCCCGCTGGGTGTCGCGGGGCTCACAAGGGTCATTCGCGGGGGCCCTTGCCTGGTGTTATCCTCGCGGCCTTCGCCGTTGTCCACCTCTCTGCCTCCTGGCGAGCTGGCCAGGGATGGTGGTGCCGCACCCTGGTCTGGTGCTGTAACCAAGGTCTGTGGTTGTGTCCCACTCGCGTTCATAGCAGGGCTGTCATTAGACCCCACGCTGGGGCCTGTCCCCGTCTGTACTGTCGGCGCTGTCGTCAACCCCAGGCCTGTCGGGAGCGCTGTCGAGCCGGGGCCTGGGGTGGCTGACGGTCTCTCGACGCTGGCTTGCGTGCCTGCGACGTCCATCGCGGGGTTCGCCCGGCTGCGGCTTCTGCGCTCGTTCATACCTGGAGGGTCAACAGGCCTGTCCCCCGCGTCTGTGGTTCTGGCTGCCTGGGAGCCTCCTCTCCGTCCCCGAGTCACCCTACCAGGATCGTGGCGCTGCCGCTCCTCCCAGTGGAGGTTTGAGAGCCTGTTGATCAGGGCGTCCAGGGCGCTGGTGACATTCTCTGGGATGGGATGCGTAGCGGCGGCGTCCACGTCTGCACCTCTAGACCCCGGGATCTCGAGCCATGGCTGGTGTGCCGAATAAGTGGCGTCGGGTTCAGGCGCGAGCCATTGCGTGAAAGGGAGCTGTCTCGCGACCTCGTCTCGGATTCCGAGCTCACGGATGAGCTGCCACACGTGGTCACGGTCCAGGTTCCCCGGGTTGGCTAGCTGCAGGATCCAGATTGCGGCAAACATGTCCCAGTTGTACCTCTGTATGGGCCAGCCTTCCAGGTGCCTTCGAATTTCGAGTGCGATCCGGCGCTGCACGCCCCGTGCCATGTCGTGGACCGCTTGTTCAGGGACAACTGCAACGAACCTACCCAACATGCCTCGCGCGATGCCTACGGCGTCCTCGTCTGCTCGCACCAGGTCGCCCGGGGAGGGTCTGCATGTGCTCACCAGGACTTCGGCCAGCTCTGGGAAATGTGTGGGCCTGGCTGGTCCAGGGAGTGGGTTGAGGGAGGCGGTGGTGCGCCTGCGGAGAGGTTGCTGCGAAGGTGCGTTGACCCGCAGTCCCACGGAAGCGGGGGATGGGGTCGCCGCGGGAGCGGAGTCCAGGCGTGCCACGTGTATTGGACCAGCGGCCAGTTGTAGCTTCAGTCTGGCTTGTGGTATGTCTGCACCTCTTGCGGCTGCTCTAATGTCTGCATCTGCGGGGAGGAGTATCGTTACCCAGGTAGCGACTGAGGTGAAGAGGAAGCCTGCTTCGCCGCTCGTGGTAAGCTCAACGGCTCCCCCGGCCGCCACTGCCGCGAGCAGGTATTCTCCGGGCTGAAGGACGGTCTCGTAGTCCCGCAGGCCCTCTCCGTGGAACTCGTTGGGTACCGTGTTGGGTGCACTCCTGCTCATTGCCCTGGCGTTGTCCCGTAGCCAGTCGTCTGTGATGACAGGTGGGGCGGCCCTGGTGTTGGCTGGGTGTGAGGTACCGTTCGGGCCGTCTGGTAGAGGCCAGAGTCGAGTTAGTATCTGCGCATTCGCCGAGCCAACAGCGGCTGAGTAGAGCCGAAGCGTGCTGTGCCCAGGGAGCCAAGCATCTGGGCGCATGCTACGAAGGCGAACTTCTCCAAGCTGGGCGCCGCGCCTATCCATCGTGGTGATTTCGAGCATTTGGGGCTGCATGGCGCGCCTGGGGGCTTGTCGGACGAAGGTGCTGGCCAGGGCGTCCACGTGCTCCTGCTGCTGTCTGGAGACAGCGGCCGCTCTGTGCATAGGATCCCTGCTCGGCGTCGCGGGGAAAATCCTGACTGTCTGGGCACCGATTACTATGCAGCTGGTGCCTACAAAGGCCGCTGCCATGGCGTCTGCCGCCGCCAGGCGTATGCGGTCTTGTGTCATGTACCTGTAGTCAGAGACGTCAGGGAACCAGGCGTACACAGTGGAGACTTGCTCGACCGTGTCAGGTCCGGTGGTGGCCTCTACGGCTTGCATGACGTCAGCCGGCCGTGTTTGTCCCATGTCTGCCAGGTTCCACCGCAGGTGGAAGCCGTCCTCGGGGTCGGAGAGGCGTACAAAGGAGGGTCCACCGTCCCAGGGTCCTTCCAGGAGGATGCGGCGTGGTCCTAGTGCTGGTGAGGAGGATCCGTCTCCAAATATACGCGGGAGCTCGTCACGGAGGTGCCTCAGGACAGGGGCGGCAATCCTTTCTGGAGTAGCAAGAAGGAGAAGTCCTGTCCCACAGATGCCCACTCTGTGTCCCATGGCCCCGGCTGTCGCAGAAGCAATGGAGTGGGCTAAGCATGCTGCTATGGGGGGAACTGGGATGTGCACTGAGTCACTCGTCTCGTGGGTTCTCCAAATGCACGCCGCCTGGTGGGCCAGCGTGGTAATTTGAGCTGCCGCCTGTAAGTTGTCCAGAGGGGCACGTAGGCCGTCCTCTCCAGTCATGGGCCTTGCTGCCCGACAGCGAAGTACATGGTGGAAGAGCATCTCGAGTCCTTGGTGCCTTAGAAGTTCGTCTCTGGGGAGCTGCACTCTCGTGGTGACCCACTCGGCCGTGATCATACCGTTGCTGGATGGTCTGGGCTCTTCCTTCCACCGCATGATCTGCGCGACGACGCCGTCGTTGCCGCTCTCGGGGGTTAAGATGTGTAGAGCGTCGGAGGTGTCCCCGGATCTCCCTCCCCAGTGTACGACTATTGACGGGGGCAGAATTGTGCGAAGTGCCCTGCCTGCCATGTCGAATTGTGCCGCAAAAAGCTGTTGCATTGGCGGGCTGGGCTTGCCGGTTCGGTAGGGGTAGCCGATCGGGACGAGGTGGGTGATCTTGCTGGTCGCTCTGTACCCCCACTGCGCGTTTGCCAGGGTCGCGAGCTCGACGGGGCCCGGTCCTCCAGGGGATGGCACTCCCTCGGTGGCCAGGGCGAGAACACAGCACGGACATCCCGCTGCAGAAGCTGCCGCCAGGGCAGCGTCCATCTGTGCAGCTTGCGCGTCTACCATGAGGATCGTTGGGACGGCGCTCTCAGGAGGCTGGTCTCTGCGCTCCGTGACCAAGGCTTTGATCTGCTCCCAGGCATCGGGGCCTGCGAGGGCAAAAGTGACCCCGGTCTCATCGGCTACTCGATCGCCAACGTACGCAATTCTGGAGACTACCAGATCGGCTGCAATGTCCCGGACCGACGTGGTTAGTAGGCTCACAGGGAACCGCATAGGTCCTCTCCCTGGGTTCGTCCTCTGGTGGATTCCGTCCGAGAAGTAGGGCCCATCTCCCAAATGTGATCCTCGGAGCTTGTCGTATCCTGTCTGCCCTGCTGGTGGGACCGGGGGGTCGTAATGGCAGCGGTGATCCAGGGCTTTGCGAGCTGTTCTGCGTGTCATCGGGGTCCGGGCCGTCTCCACCGTCAGGCGGGGTTCCGCCCACGTCCATCGGGGCCTGTTCCATCTCCCGAGCAGCCCTCCTCCCGCTCACATGCTCGTGGATCCTGCGCATGTCCGCCAGCGTGACGTATGTGTGGGGCCGTCGAATCGATAGCGTCTGCGCTCTGAGGCAGTCCAGGTCTGGGGCCAAATGCCTGACGACCTCGGCTAGCTCGTGTAGACCCAGGAAAGGCTGCAGCGGGGCTAGAGCACCGTCCTGTAGTTGCAGCAGGTCTGGTGGTACCGCCACGGCAGCGGCGTCAGCGTCGCAGACTCGCCCTGGCAGCCTTACGGTGTTGCTACCCCTGTCGTTTGAGCGGCAGTTCGGGCAGTTTACTGGGAAGCATCTTCCGTAGGTGTGGGCCTGCGTCGGCTGGCTCACCCTCCACTGGCTCAGACACTCGGCGTGGAACAGATGACCGCATGGCATCAGGACTTCTGCAGTGACCAGGATGTTTTCGATGCAGATCATTCATAGGGGAGTTCCTACGTCAAGGTCCCAAGGGGGACCTCTACAGCGTCCATGTTCTCTGGGGGAAGTCTGGCATTGTCTCTGGGGGGCGGCCAATCTGGGTAAGGCCGTCTCCCAGACTCTCGATGAGAGCTCTGGCGGAGACACTAGCATCAAGATGCGTCAGGCTGGCCGCTTCGCCGAGGTGACAAATGAGGGCTTGGATCTGCAGGTTACTGAGCTCGGAGTATGGCGCTAGACTGGCTCCCGGCACCTCCCTGCTGAGACAGGTAACCACGTCCTCCGGTGTGTGCATCTCGGCTCTCGTCATCCAACGGTAGAGTACGTCGTAAGGCTGGGAGCCCACCGCTCGCACAATCAGTACTGGCCTCAGGAGGGGGAAGTAGTGTGGCGCCAGGCAGAGCCACAGGGCTTTGGAGATCCAGGAGCCTGGTTGCCCATTGGCTCCGTGGTCTAACAGCATGCTCTGAGCCAGGCACTGTGCCTGGTCGCCATTGACGGAAGTCCTTCCTTCTGGGGCGGGCATGGCCCCCCTGCCTGCACCCTCCTCGTCTCGCTGCCTGGCGTCGAGTGTGCGGATGAGTCTGTCCAGGTGCTCTTCTCTCGTGCTGCCTGGTGGTAGTCTGCCCTGGGGGATAGCCACGTTCGCTCGGTTGAGCAACTGTCGTATGTCCGCGTGCCAGGGGGTGGTTGTGCTCGCGGCTTCCGCAGTCGCGGCCTCTGCTCCAGGGCGCGCCATTTCATCGTGCGTGGGCCAGTGATTCCTTGGATTCGTTCTCTGCTCGGTCCTGGCCTGCTCCGCTCGCAACCTCGCCCCCGCCTCTACTGCCTGCCGGTCCCCTGACAGGATGGCGGTCTGAAGGGAGCCACTCGCGTCTAGCTGCTCCATCATCCGTTCCTGCAGTCGTGGCGCATTGTAGCTGCCCACTTCAGGTGCCTCGAGCGTAGATCCAGTGGCCCTGGAGGATGTGTCTGCCTCTGACGCAAGGACTACCTGGGCGCCCCTATATGAGAGGACGCCTCGTGCTCTCCACCATGTGGCTGCCTGGTTGATGATGTTAGTATTGATATTGGTGGTCCTAAACGCCTGCTCGAGCACATTCCGGCCCCTGTCCGTAGCGGTGCCCCATATGAAAGGGACCAGGATTCTACTCCACCGCACGCCTGGGGTAACGGAGTTACTGGCCACCATCCTCCTGATTCGCTGCACCTCGTCGACGAAGGCTTCTCGCTGGGAACGCTCCGCGGGGGATAGGTCCTGCACGGAGTCTGGGGGAGGTCTGTGGGGGGCTGTCTCTCTGCCTCCATCTCCGCCAGTGGGGCCTCTTCCGTCGCGCCAGGGGTTGTCTACGTCCATGGGGGAGTGTCCACCACTGGGTCGTTCAGCGCGCTCGAGGTCGTGGATACCACTGTCTGACTCTAGGCGTCGGATGACGGCGTCTGTGACAAGGTTTCCCAGGGGGGTTCCTTGCCCCATTTGGGCATGTATTGGGCGCCAGTCGGTGCGCGCTGCTGCCTGTAGCGCACCTCTCATAACCTCGGCTGCCTGGGCGTGTGGGCTGTCTCTGTTGTGCCACCAGCGTCTGCTGAGGACCATGCCGTTTCGTGAGTCGCTTATGGCTCGGTCAAGGTGGTCCCCGCCGATGGTGGCGCTTAGCCAGCGGAGATCACCCAGGTGTGCCACGGTGTTCGGTCCTATCGCGATCGTCGCGGTTGGCCTACTCGTTGGGGGACCCCTCCAGTGCGGTGGCGGGTACGTGCTCGGGTCCTCGTGATAGAGCTGCGGGGGGAACCAGCCGTCCAGTCGTCCCTCTGGGCAAGTCCTAAGTACGCGGCGTATTTTTTGGCAGACATTAAGGGCCCAGGAGTCTGGCGCGGAGCAGAGTAAGGCTAGGGAGACCGTTGCTGTGCGCAGTTGCCAATCGCCTCCAAAGTCTTCAAGGCCTACGGTGCCTTCGTAGGCCCAGATCTCAGCCAGGCCTGAGGCTTGGGCCACCATGTGTCTCCAAGCTCCCAGGAGTTCGCCCACGAGCCAGGTCGGGGTGAAGTCGGAGGGGCCAAGTTGAGCTGGGGAGTAAAGGTGCTCTGCGACTGGGGCGCACCGCATGCCCGCCCTGACAAGCTGCAACAGCAAGATGCTATCCAGAAGGTCGAGCACGTGCCTGTTGAGTGGCTATTCCGAGTCTGCGTCTGGGTGACCCTGATGGAGGTCGCCCGATTGCCGCTCGCCCTGGATATAGCTCAATGGGTTGGCCAACCTGTGGCAAGTGATGCAGTGTCGGCCCGTAGGGTCTCGGAGCATCCACGAACCGCAGAAGTCGCATCGTTGAGCCGGGCAGAAGAAGTCCTGCAGCAGTAGGCGGTGCGCTGTGGTGGACCAGGGCCATGCGTTGTCATTGCTGTCGCCACCTTGGATCGGTACCCCAGGAATGCCCGTTGAGCTGGCAGTTACTCCTGTAAGGGCTGGCTCTACCCATGGTACTGGGCCTCTACCTGCTTGTCGTCTCGAGTGTACGTCGTCCCCAACCCGTTCAAGATTGCCCCTCCTGATGGCCCACTGTCTGATGTCCCCATGGTCCGGAAAGTGAACTATGTTCTGTCTGCGCTCGTGAATTAGGACTCTATGCGCATACTCCCTGGTTTCGTCGTCCATGGGGTCCTGGGTCCAGTCTGGTCGGTTCGGGCCGCTACTGTGCGGGGGCACTGCGTCACCGGGAGACCTGGTGGGCATGAGCATCCTGTCTGTGTCGAATCCATTCGGGAGTTCCATACCTATGTCGCAATAGTGTGCTGCAGCGACCATGGCAACATATTCTAGACGCGCTAGCCTTTCCGCTACGGAGGGATCATCCGCGTCCAATCTTCCCCTCCTTATACTGGGGTCATGGGTGATACTCGCGAAGCGGAAGGCGAGCGCCTGTATCGGGTCTGGTTGCGCACCCCCGAGACGCCCTTCGTGATCTCCTCCCGTGACAGACCAGACTGGCCAGGAGAGGTCCAATATGGCGAGGGTTGGGGCCGAGGTGGCTCGTTGCGAACCGAGTCCAGGGAGGAGGGCTTCTGCTGGAGCCGCACGCAGGGGGCTGCCTACTCGCATGCCTGGGTGACCAGGGCGGTGCCCCCTCCACGCGTGGTGCGTGAGGAGCTCCAGGTTCCTGGTTTCGCGCGGCGTCCTCGGTGCCCCTCGATCGGGGATTTCGCGCCAGGGACCGTCGATGCGCACTAGATGGCGGCGGAGGGCGTTCATGGTGCCCCACCTGCCAGTGACCCTAGCGTCCGCGACGCGCGGCCCACGCATGGGTCCGTCCGCCTCCCGACTGGCTGCCCAGTCAGCGTTCGTGTGCCCAGTGGCGTCCATCCATCGAGCGTGGAGGTCGGTTGCGTACTGCCCTCTGTCTCTATGGGCTTGGCTGGGGTCCTCCTCGGCTTCCGAGGGGGCGGCCTGGCGTTCCCTCCGCAGTTCCTCTTCCAAGGCAAGGTCGGGAGAGGGGTAGGAGAGCGAGTCGGGCGTGACGGGAGCTCTGGGAGCCGCGCACCTCAACACGAATGGGGAGCCGTTGGCCGTCCTGATGAGGGGTCCCCGGCCCCGACCTTGAGGCGGGTCTTCGTAGCCGTGGCCAACGCCGCGCAGGGGGCCGTCTGGATGCTCTAGCCCAGGGGGTGGGTCGGGAAGGGAGTGGATGGGAGGGGGGCGGGTGGGCGAGGGAAGGGAGACGCAAGGCGATCCCGCGACGACGATCGGAGGTCCGATGTGATCGATCCGATCGACCAGGGAACCTGTCCCGTCGGCGGGGTCAGCGAAGACCCTGCTGGCATCGGGCGCGTGGAGCCGTCCCATGGACAACTCTGTCGTCGTTCCCAGGGAAGGTCGGTCACGGTCGGTCGTCTCAGCAGAGGGGCGTGCCTCTCTGTGGCCCCTATTGCCGGGCCCACCTGTCTCTTGCTGTCTTCTTCCTGGCTGAAGGCCAGTCTCGTCGATGAGGTTAGCGGCGTGGAGGCTAGGCGCTGCTCCTGCGACGGCGCCCGTGTCTCCAGGGAGGGGGGGGGGGGGGGCGGCGGAGTCAGGGCGGGAGCCGATTGATCTGCTTGTACTGCTGGCTGCGCCTGCCGCGCGGTCTTCGACGTACCTTCTCAGGGATGGCCCCGTTGCGGGGCCGGCCCCGTCTGCGCCTACGTCAGCGGGGTCGGTCGATCGCCCGCAGCTGGCGTGGGGGTCCACCTGATGGGGGAGGCCCTGAGCGGATGCACCAGGAGTCCCAGGAGGGTCGATGTCGTCTCCACTCGTGGTCACAGCCTCTGCGGCTCTCTCGGTGTCCATTGGCGCAGTCTCTGGATCTCGAGCTGAAGGCTCGTCACTTCTGAGGTTACTCGATACGCCTTGGAGCCTCGAGCTGAAGGCTCGCTCCGTATGAGAATCCCGAGCTGAAGGCTCGTCCCATCCGCAACTGTCCACCTGGGGGGCGGGTGGCTGACGAGAGTCCTCGGGGTTACAGGAGTGACCAGGGAGCTGACTGGTCGCGGCATCGCCGTCGGCGCCAAACAGTCCGCTTGAGGCGTCCCAAGCTGCAGACCCCCTCAAATCTGCTGTCTCGCTGGGAGCTCCACGGGCTGAAGGCCAGTTTTCTGCGTGAGCCGCACTGCCGCCTCCAGGAAGGGCGGCGGGCGCGCGGCGACACCCGTCGCCACTCGTGGTCACATCTTCTGCGGCGCTCCCGACGTCCATTGGTGCCGTCTCTGGCTCTCGAGCTGAAGGCTCGTCACCTCTGAGATTGCTCGATGCGCCTTGGAGCCTCGAGCTGAAGGCTCGTTCCGTGTGAGAGTCCCGAGCTAAATGTTCGCCCCGTCTGAGGCTGCCTGACTGGGGGGCGGGTGGCGGACGAGAGTCCTCGGGATTACGGAAGTGACCAGAGAATAGACTGGCCGCCGCGTCGCCGTCGGCGCCCACCAGTCCGCTTCAGGAGTCCCTGGCAGCAGACTCCCTCATATCTGCTGTCTCGCAGGGCGCTCCAAGGGCTGAAGGCCCATCTTCTATGTCCACTCTGCTGCATCCAAGGGGGGCGGCGGGCGTATGGCGACAGCCGTCTAGCCATCTGCTTGCGTCAGTGGGGGAGTCGGCTGCGCGGCTAGGACGCGGGCCTCCACGGTTACAGGGTTGGCCCCTTCGCAGCTGAAGGCTACTTCTCTCGGCATTGAAGCGTCCGAGTGGGGGCGCTCGGCGGAGTGGAGGCGCAAGCCCCTGGGATGCGAGTCGGGTACCGCACCCGCGGTCACCCTCTGGAGTGGCCCCGACCCTAGTCCCCCCGCCATCGTCGGTGAGGCCCCTGGGCCGGTCGTCGGGGGCGTCTCTCTGGCGGTCGCCCCTTCGCGACCAGAGCGGGCCTGGGTCCGTCGGGGGATTCACTTGTTCTGGAGTGGGGCCCTCGCCCCCCGTGATCCTGGCATCGCCGTGGGCGATCCAGCTCTGCCCTGCGCCGCCAGGAGAGAAGGCAATTGGGCGCCCAGCCATGGGCAGAGGAAGGGTAGGGGTGAGGGAGGGAGATAAGTTCGGCGGGAGGGCGTCATTCCTGTCAATGTCAAACCCAGGGAAGAGACTGAAGGTCGCTATGTCAGTGTCTCTCGCGGCGTTAAACGTGTCTCCCCATCTTCCCGTTTGGCTGAAGGCCATCGGTTCTCGTGTGCATGCAACGTCAACGGGAGCGATCACGGGGTCCGCGGACGCGTTCGGACCGCCCGTACTCGGGGGGTCCCAGGGGGCGAGGGGCGACGGCTGCCCTGGCGGGATGGTGTCCTGTGATCCAGGGGGAGGATGTCTTGAGTCTGCCAGTCCGTGGGCCCCCTGGCCGTCGACTGGGCTTGCATCGTCACCCGCGGAGTTCCCAGGAAACCTAGGACCGTCGTCGATCGGCCTCCCATCCATGCTAAGCCCGACCTGGGCCAAGCTGCTGCGTGGAGCCGTAGGCGCGGAACCCAGGGAGTCTGATATGGCCGGAGCGCGGCCCGGGGGGAAGCGCGCGGCCCGAAAACTCCTAGGGGATGCCCCCTTGAGCTGGGAGACCCGGCCGAGGAGCCGGGGCCCAGAGACGGCTTGAGCCAGAGGCTACGGACTGGTGGGGATACGCGAAGCGTTTAGAACTTTGTTTCGGTTCGGTTTCGGGCCCCCGCGATCTGAAGATCCCCCAGGACGCCGCAATGGGTTTGAGGGGGAAGGCGTGGGACCCCCGCGCGAAACCATCTCCTCGTCCTCCTCATAGGGTTCTCCATCGTCATCAAAATCATCATCATCATCCTCCTCCTCCTCCTCCTCCTCCTCCTCATCATCATCATAATTCTCTTACTCCTCCTCCTCCTCCTCCTCATCATCATCATCATCATCATCGTCATCATCATCACCATCATCCCCATAATCAGCATCATCATAACCATCTACCATCACCATCACCATCACCATCACCATCAGCATCATCATCATCATCATCATCATCATCATCATCATCATCACCCTCATCATCTTCACCATCAGCATCATCATTATCACCAGCATCATCATCACCATCAGCAGCAACAACATCATCATCAGCATCATCAATATCGGCAGCAGCACCATCACCACCATCATCATCACCACCACCACCACCACCATCATCATCATCATCATCATCCTCATCATCATCCTCATCCTCATCCTCATCCTCATCCTCATCCTCATCCTCATCCTCCTCATCATCCTCATCCTCATCCTCATCCTCATCCTCATCCTCATCCTCATCCTCATCCTCATCCTCATCCTCATCCTCATCCTCATCCTCATCATCATCATCATCATCATCATCATCATCATCATCATGACCATCGTTACATCCCTCCTCCTCTTTCTTCACATGTGGTGGTTCCTGGTGCGCGACCTGCATTGTCTTCTTCCCTACCAGAGCCTTCTCTCACTTACCCAGGCCCCCCCACGCGCCCCAATGGATGCTCATCACCTACGTCAGCCGCTTCCTCACGCTCGGCGGCGAGCTTCCGAGACGCTCTGTGTCCCTCGTTGCGCTTTCCTCTCGTCGTGACTCTGCTGCCGGGCTCCGCGGCCCGCAGCGTTCCAGGTTGAGGGCAACCAGAGGGCAGGGCCCCGAGTCCAACGCCGCCAGCATTCCTGCGGCGGCGCAATCAGGTCGCCCAAGGTCCCGGTCCCCTGCACGTCTCACCCCTCGCGCTCCTGAGGCCAGCGCCTCGAGCGCGGGTGCGGACATGGCTGCTGCTGCACCCCCTGCACGGCTCAGCCCTCGCGCCGTCGAGGCCAGCGCCTGTGGCGACGCCGCTGCGGCGGCGGATGCGGCCCCCCCAGCCCCCCCCCCGCCCTCCAGGTCCTTCGCTGACATCGCTGCCACCCCCATCAAGCAGCTCACCCACCGGCACCTTGTGCTGGTCACGGCCGCCTTCATTCAGCTGAATTTCGGCAGGCCAGGCTCTGGCGGGTTACAAATACAAGTCCAACTCCGCAGACCCCAGCACGCACCTCGACAATCATCTCCAGTCTTTCCTCGAACACGCCTATGGCTTCAAAATGAACCCCGCAACTCATATACCCGCATTCAGGCTCCCCGATGGATACGACGCTGAGGCGGACACGCCCCCTCGGCATTCGCCAGACGCGTCAATGAGGTTCGGGCCACCCTAGGGCAGCAATGTCCGTGGAAAGACTGTCTTGCCCACGCATCCAAATGCGAGAAGCCCATCCTGCAGGTCAACCCAAATATAGTTCTGAGCCTTCCTACCTGGAAGCGTTCATCCAAGGCTTCGAGGAGGACAACTTTGAGACGTGGCGCTCCATCACGCAAGATGGCGAGCGCGCACGCGTGGGAGCCCTCACGCGAGGTAGGCGGCTCTCCAAGTCTCCCATGTGGGGCTGGCAGCTGGTCCCCCCATTCGTATTGCACCCGCGGCTGCCTGCCGCCTTCCGAAGCCCGCATCTGTGCCCCCCTCCCTGCTGCCTCCCCGATCACCCGCAGCAGGCAGGCGTCGCCGGCGGTCCCCGGCACCGCTCTCTTTCCTACTCCTGTGGGAAGCATCGGGGCGGTGCAACGGGTCGCATCCCTGCGCGGGCGTTCCCGTGATTCCACTCCAGACGAGGCTGTCCAGGGCCAGGGCGGATGCGCAGTCGGCCCCGTTCTCCCATCGGCGCCAATTCCCCGTCGAGCGCGTCACCAGCTCCCCCCAGCGTAGCAGAGCTGGTCAACAAAGAGTCCGACGCGAGCGATCCGCCTCAGCCCCGGTCCTCCATGTAGCGAGCTCCCCGTCCACTGGATGGCGCCCCTCCTGCCCGCCCCTCCGCGGTCACCATGCCCACCCTGACCGTCGCCTCTCCAGTGCAGTGGGAGCCCGGGGCCCGCGCCCCCCGCTCACCCACCTCCGCCTGCTGCCTCCCTGTCCCCGTCCGCTTTGCGTCCCTGCCCTCCTTCCCAACGCCGTCCCCCCCCCCTCCAGCCGCGGGCGCGTCCTCTGGCTCAGGCCCCGCCCCCGTCGTTTCCCCTGTTGGCGTCAACGATATGGGTCCCCCAGGCCCGCCGCCCAGGAGGCCCGCACAGAGCCTGGACGCTAGCAACGCAGGCCCCCCACCCACCCCGCCGGTTACACCGGCCACGTGGCTTGGCCCAGACCTCCCCGAGCCTGCCCCCCGGCCCCTCCACCGACGACGTTGATGCTCAGGTCCCACACTATACGGCAAACCGGATCTCCCAGCAGCGCCTTTCGGATCGCGTTACCAGGTGGGATGGCGGTTGTGGATCCTCACCCGTCGCAGGCATGGTCCGCGCATTTCTGGCACCACTTTGCCCCCACCCTCACTCTATTCGCTCGCGGAGCTCGACCAGGTCCTAGAGTCTCTCGCGTCCTCGGCCCAGGATGAGGCGCCACCCGCCGCCGCCGCTCCTGCTGCCCGCGGCCCCTCTGGCGGTGGCGGCGCAAGCGCCAGGAAGCGCCCTGCCTCTCGGGTGCCCCCGCAGCAACACCCACGGCGTCGGCTGTAATCCTGGCTGGCTTGGTCGCCCCACCAGCCCCTGCAGCTTTTGCGGTGTCCTCTGCTGGCATTGGGCCCCGTTGCTTTGCTACGTGTCCTTCTACCAGCGTCCGCTGGCCCTGGCACACGCTGTAATTGGCTGTATTTGGTCATGCGTGTTGTTTTTTGCCACGTCAGCCACGTCTGTCCTTTGTCCTCGCGCTTCCCAGTCGACCATCGGTCGCTGTCGTTTGTCGTCCTCCCGTACGCCCCCTTTTTCGTCTGACCCCCCTCCGTCATTCGCGCTGCTTGCTTCTTGCACGCGGTTTGAGAGCTCGGCCGGACCTAGACGTGCGCGCGTGACCGCTTAGCTGGACGTTTTCCGCCCTGTCGCTGCGCGCAGGGCCGCGACGGCAAAACAAAACATTGAACATTATGTGCGTGTGGGTATGGGAGTGTGTGAGTGAGTGCGCTAGTGTGTGAGTGAGAGCGCGATCGCCATGACCTGCGACACTCTGTCGGACCTGCGGACCCTGTGCCTGGATGTCCTGGATGCCAGAGATGCCAGTGATGCCAGGACGTTCAGTTGCCAGGATGCGAAAATGCCAGGGTGCGAAAGCAAGATCACTCCCAGGACTTAAACCGAAATGGCCTACAGTTGGCCCCGGACATTCGAAATCAGTCCCAGGATTGAAATCCGGGGAGCGTGCACCACCAGAAGTGGGTTACAGTTGGCTCCGGACGTGGAAAATCAGCCCCGGGAGTCGAGCTATGGGAGCACAAAGAGCTCGAAGTGGCTTACAGTTGGACTTGGACATGCAAAACGAGGCCTGGGAGTGGAGTTCTGCGAACTTGAAGGGCATGAAGTGGCAGTTGCCCCGGACAGTTGGAATCAGTACTGGGAATTTAGTTCTGGCGAGTCGATGCTCACGAAACCATGTTAGATTTACATGGTATTGCATGGCCGCCTCGGATTATTGGTACGAAATGTAACTTAAGCCCCACAGCGACGGAACTCCCGCTCGAGACGTTCTCGCGATTCGCTCAGACGCGAGGCTCCCGCTCGAGACTTCCTTAAACTGGATGCGTGAGTGTGTCCGTGCGTGAGTATGCGATGATGATGCTGATGATGATGATGATGACGATGATGATGATGAGGATGATGATAAGGATGATGATGACGATGATGATGATGATGATGATGATGAGGATGATGATGATGATGGTGGTGATGATGACGCTGCTGCTGCTGCTGCTGCTGATGATGATGATGATGATGATGATGATGGTGATGCTAATGATGTTGATTATGGTGGTGATGATGATGATGATAGCAGTGCTGACGGTAAGGATGATGATGAGGATGATGGGGATGGAGATGATGATGATGATGCTGATGATGATGATGATGATGATGGTGATGAGGATTATGGTGGTGATGATGATATTGATGAAGACAAGGATGATGAGGATTATGATGAGGATGGTGATGATGAGGATGATGATGATGGTGGTGATGATGATTATGTTGATGATGATGGGGATGATGCTGCTGATGGTGATGATGATGGTTATGATGATGATCGTGATGATGGTGATGAGGATCGATGATGGCCGATGATCTCCATGGGATGGTCGTAAAGACGATGATGATGCTGATGGTGATGACAGTGGCGATGTTAACCGTCGTGGTGGTGTTGACGGCGATGAGTATGAAAGGGATACAGGAGGAGAAGGGGTGAGGTCTCCTGCGCGGGGTGTGCAGAGAAAACGAGAGGCCGGCTTAATCAGGACCGAATGTAGGCAAACAAACAGAGAGAGGCCCGTCGCTGAGCAAGTTGTGACAAATCATTTTCGATCCAGAACTCCGACGACGTGATTTCTGGTCATAAGGTCGACCACCGAAGGTCTGGACCCTTCCCCCGGGACCGGCTTTTCATCCTAGGTCGTTCTTGATAGCCCCAGGTACCGGTGAAGGCCCCGGGAGTCCGAAAACGGCCAAACAGCTTCCGTCGTGCTTTTTTTGTTTCGCAGCGGATGGAGGCGTGGGTATGTGCAACGGAGCTGACTCTATCGGCGCAGCTGTGAGGAGTCGTCGCCATCGCCGCCTCGCTGTAGAGCTCAGAGACCGTGCCGCCCTCCGCGTCGCTGGCGGTGGCCGTCGGGCCTCCGCGCGCGTGCGCGCGGGGCTGGCGGGCCGCCGGGTGCTCTTCACCGCAAACACTCCACCAGCAAAAAAGCTGCATGCGTCGTGCGTCACTCTCGAAAATGCCGGCCACCGTCCGCCGCCACGCCAGCCGACGAGCATCGCAAGCTCACGGAGGAGGCACGATCGCAGGCTCACGGAGGAGGAACGACTGGGTGGGGAACGGGCGGGGGGCTGTGCGGGCGCCCTGCGCCGTCCTCCTCCCTGGAGGAGGAGGGAGGGGGTCCGAGGGGGATCCGTGTGTGCCCGAGCGGCCCGATAAGCTGGACACCTTTCCTTCTACCGCAGTCATCCAACACACACTCACACTCACACACACGCACACGCAGCTTCCCATTTACGGCATGGCCGGTGCCCCCATCGTAGAACTGCATGAAAGCGCCCTGCGGAATATGTCCGCTACTGCAAACCAGCAATACCAATGTCTCCAGCGGGCAGCCAGGCCCGCACGGGCCCGCGGCAACATCAAAGTCAAGGTTTGCAAAGGACTCATGAAGGCGGACTACCTGCGCGTTCACCCCTCCGCGTTGGCCATATCCCAACATCGACAAGACCTGTACAACCAGGGTGCACCCACACAGGGCGCGACTGAGTTGGCATCAAAGGATGAGTCGGACAGCGAGACCCCTTCCAACGGCTAGGAGGTCAACAACGGGGCGCTGAAGGAATCGCCGAAGGAAGACTGCGCCACAAACCATCATGGCGCAGGCCGAGCCCCTGGCGCCGCCTGCTGGCTCCGACTGGGATCGCACCTCCGACGAGTCGGCGGTGGTCCTGCGCTGCCGTGAGGACCTCCCCAACCAGGCCTTCCTGGACACGATCGGCCCCCTCGTCGCCAGCGCAGGCCTGACGCTGGTCTCGTACGTGGCCGAGGCTGCGGTGCTGGGGCCGCGCTGCGTCCTGCGCTTCAAGGGCGTCCCTGAGATTCGAGCTCGCCGCGCCCGCAAGGTCCTCGGATGCATGCGCATCGGACGGGGCCCGTGGCGCGAGCTTCGCGCTAGCGCCCCTTCGCGTGCGAATGTCCAGGTGAACGCATCGGCCGACTGGGGCCGCTCCCGGGGCCGCCCACGAGCTGGCTCTCAAGCAGCCCGCGCTGGCGCTGGCACGGGCGGTGGGCGCGGACAAGAAGATCGTCGTGGACGAAGCATGCCGCGCCCTCTCCATGTCGTGGAGGGCCTACGGGCGGGTCAGCATCGACAGCCCGACGGCCACCCCAAAGGTGCACTGGTCGGCCTTGGCGAGGCAGGAGCTGGGCGTGCAGCGCGCCGCCATGGAGCCCACGCTCACAGCGGTCCTGGCCCCACGGGCCGAAGAGTGGTCTCTTGAGCATCTTCGCCATGCTGTCCAGGACGCAGCACAAGGAGGCGAAGATGTGCTACGCCACGTGGAACGCCCGCGCCTTCTGCCACTCATGACGTCGACGCCCCGAAGAAAAATGCCACGTATATTCAAAGGGTGGTCCGTGCTGGGGAAATCATTGGCATGCAGCAGGTTCACAGGTAGGCCGCGAGGCTGCGTGCTCTAACTGATCGCACTAGCATCAAGCACTATTCGTTGCAGTTTTGCTGGGGACGGGAGGACGGAGAGGAGAAGGAGGAGGAGGAGGAGGGAAAGGGACGGAGGCGAAGAAGACACAGAAGGTGGAATAAGGAGAAGGAAAAGGAGGAACACCCGAATAAACCCAAAATGCGTCAACGATGCTGCCATACACCCTCCCGTCCCTCCCCTACTGATACGTCTCGCTCCACTGCGGGAAGCACCCCCTCTTGACAGACAGCACCCCCTCTTGACGAGCCGTCTTGGGGCCCTCTTGGGCGATCTCGGGCGCCTCTTGGGCCGTTTTGGGGCCCTCTTGGAAAAATCATGCGGGGCAGCCCAGGAACGTGCGGGAACGCCCGGGAAATTTGCACGCGTGTCTCAAAACATTGCGCGTTGTGCGTCCATCAGGCAAGTTGTTGCGAGGTCTCGTTACGAGTGGGACTCCCACTTAAGCGAGACCCCTGTTTTGGACCCACCTTCCATCTTCCAGCTCTGACATACAACAGGAGGTAGGGTTGCGCAAGGCCGAAGAGGCATCCAACGATAGCTCCGTGGTGGAAAAAGGCATGTCCTCGACCTGTGCAAATCTTGCACAACCTGGAAGTCATCGACACACAACTCGAATTATAAGCTCAGAAGATTTGCCCATTGAAATAGGAGACGCCCTCCATCCTTGCAGTTGCTGTGAAATAGCGAACGTCGGACCATACTATGCGAAGGGGTATCCAGCGGGAACGCCACCTAAAGCAACACGAATCACCTTCCACCCGTCTACTCTCGCCAAGTGTTTAAAGCACATGTGCGCAGCGCTACGGAGAGTCAAATGTTGAAAACGACCCAACTGGTATCCTCGTGGCTGCTAATGTTTACGTAAGGCGAGTCCGCGTGGCGCCATGGCGAGAACGCCACTTTGAACACCGCCTGAGCTCCATCCCGGAGACTGGACAGTTACAGCTTAGATCATAAGCGAAACGCCCAGACCACCTAACGACACGTTTGGCGGCGCGATGGGGAAGAGTGGCCCACTAGGAAGAGGAATGGCTCTTATGGTTTTTATGTACGTCGACATCTGGGGCGAATCACGAGCCGACGCGAAAGCATGTGCCTTGGCAGAACTACGGGAGCTGATTTGCGATCGGGGGAAAAACAACTCATCGCAAGTGGCAATGCCTTCTGGAGAAGGACGGCGGGGATGACGAGAAACAGGAGAAACCAAGGGATGGGGACGACGACGAGGGTGAGAACGAGAAGGAGGGCGAGAAGGACGGAAGAGGATATTGCAAGCAAAACTCTGCCCCCTCCTCCCGCCCCAGCACCTCCCCATGCTCTCCTCTCGCCCTTCTCCATCCACGCATTGGCGCATTGGCCTCCGCTCCCGCGATGTTCCTTCCTCGCGCCTCTCTTCCCGACTCTCTGTTGCAGTCCGCGCCTATTGGCCGCAACAACGAGAAGGCGATGAAGCCGCCGTCATCCGCGCGGTCAGCCTAGGGTCCATCGTGTGCCCTCTCTCTTGCGCGCACTTCGTCAATAGCAGCCCGCTGCGCAACCTTGCTGACACGGTCTGCGCCCTTCTGACCACCGGCTCCAAATCTGATATTGCGTATTATGATCGGGGGCAATAGGGAATTCATAGGGAGTCGCGTGGGAATCTTCGGGGATCGTCGGTGCATCATATCGGGGATCTCCAGAATCAACGGGGAATCATCAAAGAATCATCGGGGAATCTCCGGAGAACCAGAAGGAAATCATAGGCGGTAATCGTGGCGCCTTAAGGAAATCACGTGGACAGTTCAAGGAAGTCGCAGGGACATGGTAAGGACATCATCGGGGAACCATCGGGCATCATCGGGAGACCTTAGGGTACATGATGTGGGCATCATGAAGATATCTTCAGAAGACGACCGTGGAATTACATGGTAACATGGGAAGCACCGGAAAATCTTCGGGATGGGAGCATTGGGAAATCATGGGGGAGTCATTCACAAATCACAGATCACCGGGACAGCAAAACATAAATTAATGGGAAGTCTCACCAGAATCCGGCGACCCCTTGGGGTTCATCAGCGTGTGAGATGTTCCCCCCTCCGAACAAAAACCCTGCCCCGGGAGCCTGGTTTTGGAGAGGGGGCGGGTCCCCCGCGCCCAGGTCGAACGCATCATGGGTGGACAGAAGGCCCAAAGCGGGGCAAAAAAACCCTAAGAGCCCCCCCAGACGGTCCAAGAGGGCCACGAGTCGCCGAGAAAGATCGATCCGCAACGCCCACGCTGGCCTCCAGACGGCCCAAGGCCCAAGAGGTCCCCAACACGCTTCAAAAAACCCCCAATAGGCGTCTGGGCGTCCCAAGAGGGCCTCCAGGAACAAACATTAGCCAGACGAAGGACCCAACCATATGCAGCTGCGAATACCGCGAGGGAGATGAGACGAAGGACGGCGGGCGCAGAGCCGCGCTGGCCAGAACCGTGTCACGAACCATGTGAGGGGTGCGCCAAAATGAGGGTGGAACTGCATGCGAACCGGCGAACCCTGCCACTGACGCCTTCGGTGGAGCTCCCTATGGGGCCAAGAACCGTGTGAGTGGTGCGCCGAAGTGGAACTGTAGTTTGAAAGGGGTTGGGAGACCCAACCTGCAGCTTCGCCTCAGGCGAAGCCCAGCTCCAGCTCTGTTGTACCGTAGTAACGATAGTCCCAGTAGTAGGAGATCGTCGCGGGAGCGACGAATCATCTCAAGCAAATGCTGTTTTGGTCTCGATGGCAAATGGCACACCTCGCGCTGAGGTGTAGTCAGATCTGGGCGGCCAGCCGCTTGAGCACAAACGGCCGCGGACACACGCTCGTTACCTCTCGCCTGTATCCCAGCTCACTTCTGAATTTGGGGGGGGAGGGAGACGAAGCAGCTACGATGCACAAAAGGGCAGCAAAAGGGCGGGGCCGCAAGGAAGGTGGACCCGCACGCAAGTTGCCTTGCCTGCGCGTTACTTTGCATACGAGTACTCCTCAGGCGGCCGCAGACCAGGACGTGTGGCCAGCCCGATAAGGAGTATAACGCTTTAGGTCATGCTTGAAGGATTGCGTACCTCCCATGACCTGTAGGAGCATATTTCTGTCGATGCCCCCCTTTGTGTGACCGTCCGCGGTCATGTCACGGGTGTCACACCACTGAATACTACGCACAATTCCTCACTCCATCAGCTGTCGTATCCAACTGATGTGTCCCCAAAGGGTACACTCAGTCGGCTTCTTCAAGTTTTTGCTTGACAAGGACTCAAAGCTCAGCATATATGGTCAAAGTGGCCTTGATGCTCAGGTCACCCAACTCAAATACATCTTTCAACAGAGTGGGAGTCAGCGGCCCTGCATGGAGCTCGAGCAGAGTCACGATCGTGAAGTAACCGTCCTCCAAGTTGCGGGCTGCTGCTAGTGGCTCTGCTGAATAGCTCGAGCGGACCTGCAAGCGGTGAGACTTGCAGTACGCATCGATCAAGTGAACGACAGGTTTGCCGGATGGCGTGCTTCCACGCCGCAGCAGGTTTGCCCCGCGGATACCATAGCCTTTGACTTCGTCACCGGCATCCCCACTCAGGCGTCGGTAACCTAAGTCGCTGCGCAGGTCATCTTCGCCCGTGGGAGTCGACGCTTGGTAGACGGTTTTCTTAAGGCAGGACTGCAACTTCCTGGTAATCGCGCTCAGTCGTCGCGCTTGTATCTTGGTCGGTTCTTGGACACGTTGTAGAGAGACTACAGATGCCATCAACCACACCTGGGTGATCAATGCGTAAGCCAATGCGCCTCTGAGGCTGCCGAACATATCTGCAACCACCTTGGATGCCTCAGCGGCGCCGGTAAGTTCAGGATGTTGAATAGGACAGAGCTGTTTGGTCCAACGCGACATTGCCGCCCTCATCCTTGGTGTACCTTGCAGCAATTGGTATATGCTTGCCTGTTGAGTTTACACTTACCAAAGGTGTCCTCTACGCACTTGACGCACGTATCAATGGTCTCCTCGCTGCCGCCAATGTTGACATCATCGACAGGTTTGGCTGCGAGAAGGCCACCGCTCGTCTCGAACTCCTCGTCGCAGGACGTAGGTCTGAGACCGAAGCCTCTCGTGGCCCTTCTGAGCTTTAGCGAGGAAGCTCTAGGTGCGTCCTTGGCGCCGGTGCCTGGCTCGAGGCGCTGCAAGCAGTGCTTCGACTCGTCGTAGTGCTCGAATCCTGGGAGGGATCGAAGCGCCGTAGCCGGTCCAGGCGGCAGAGTAAAGCACGCCGCGCGTTCTTTCTCACCAGTTGCTTCAGCAAGTTCCTGGTAGGCCAACCCTTTCAGAAGGGCCATGCTGATGTCGAGTAAAGCAATGACCCAGTGCTCCTTGCATGCTGCCGCGCTTGCGAGTAGCCTCTGGCTTGGCCGCCGTGCTGCCCCTGAGAAGGTTTCCACGTTGAAAGCTTCAAGGCCCATGACTCCTCGAAGAACCAAACGCAATCTGATGTTACGTTCCATTTCGCCCTTCTCGTTCTTCACGAACTTCCACTTATGCACCTACCTCGAAGTCATGACGTTTGACGCTGAATATTTATCTTGCATGTTGAAACACTGGTTGTCAAACCATGTCGCAAGCTCAGTGTAGAAGGCCCTCGATACTTTCTCGGGATTCGCCTGAATGTCAGCTTTCGCTAAGAGGTCGTCTTCCTTGACGACCACGGCTCGCTTTGCAGCGGCGGTAACATCTACTCGCATGGTGGTCATGCGGTCGACATCTAATATCCGGTGCTGTTGTTCGGATCGGACTACCTTTGACATTTCTGCCGTGAAGCAGAATTCTACATATTGTCAGTTTTCGTCTGAGTCAAATCCGTAAATGCAGTCTTCGACCGTGGAGCATAGTGGGACATGATACATCTCCTCGATATCGGAGTCGCGTGGGTGTCCCCACTTAGACAGGTGCCCCCGCTGTTTTTCAGCTACAGTGACCAACGCACTGTTGTCAGGAATCATATGTGCGGGTGCAGTGTAAAGGTCGTCTCGTGGAGCTGCCTCCAGTAGTTCAATTTCATCGTGTAGTTCTGTATGCCACACTTCCATGATATGTGCCTCAAGGTCCGCTTCCGATTCCTCATATATCGTGGGAATCCGTCCATCCTCCTGCGGCGGTTCGGCTTCTGGGGATTATCCGGCGGTTCCGTTTTTTGTCGGCGTGTCCATAAATTCCTCAAGCGTTATCATGTATTGGTGAGAGACCGCCTGAGGTTTGGCGGACTTCAGGCACTGGGTGATTCTCGAGTGCGCTGATTCATGTATATCATGAATATTGAGGGCGGTGCCTTCTGCTTCATAGTAATGACATCCTGGATTATGTCGTAGAGTGTCTCCCCGCAGGTAGACTGGCCACGAATGTCAACACTGTCCATCGCGCAGCGTTGTCGGAGCCGATCTCCCTGGCTATCAAAGCTTCGATGTAGGAGGAATGTCGTGCGTCACCGCATTGTACTTGAACATCGCGGTTCCCCACTCGAATGATGACCTGACCCATGTCGGGGTCATTTCTGACGAAGGGGAACGGGCCATTCCAGCCTCCCCGGTCGCCCCTCGTGGTTGCGGGGCGATGATAGTCAACCAAATCTCCTTCATCGTAGTATTGCTGACCGGATATACTTGCCTTAGTGCGTAATGCACGAGTTGTCTTGGCTACTGCCGTGGCCTGTGTGATAGCTTCAATGCGCACCTCACGTATCACCTGCTCTTGAGAATGATCCGACGTTCCCGTCGGCTGTTCGTGATCCAGAACAGGCAGGTCAGGGAGCATTGCTGGTTGCCGCCCAATCAAGGCGTTGCATGGAGACACCTTACTGTAGAAGGTGAATGCGTTGGCGGCAAACAGGGCTTCATGCAGTAGTCACGCGAACACAAGATGTCTAACCTGTTGAGCTCAGCTTCCACGACGTGAAGTTGATGGCGTAGTAAGCGATTTATGGCTTCAATCGTCGTGGCGCGTTGTTGACGCGCGCGCATCCTCAGCTCAGCGCCCTGCGCCCTAAGGACTGCTTTCGCAGTGTCGTTGTTAAGCCCCCCCCCCATCGGAGAAAAGTACCTTGGCAAGTCCAAAGTGCATCCGACACTGATGGTGCGCATCCAGGACACTGGTCATCGTCTTATCCGGTATCTACATTCCAATAGCATAGCGAATACAAAGATCGATGATGTAAAATATGTGTATGTTCTTGTTTGTAGAACATGAGGTCGCATTCAACTTCTTCGTTAACATTGCCAGGCGGTGCAGTGGATGGCATATCCCCGCGACCAGGCTTGTCCCGCGCCCTGCGCTCCCGACATGCGTCGCAGACACCTTTGATCAGGTTGAGCCTGGCGTTGTCCAGACCTGCCTTGGTTAAGATGAGCCTCGTCTTAGGTTCTTTAGCACGGGGCCAACGAAGGTGTAGCTTCCGCAGCTCGCGCGTCACCGCGCTTGGGGCAAGGCTTCGTCGATTTTGTAAGCTGATTTGCACATCGAACCTCGACCAGTCTGGAAGTCGCGGGCGTGCAGCAGGGTTACCCGCAAGTGGCGGTGGAGGTGGATCTCCTTCCTGCTGTCGACCACGTCTGACTCTGACCTGTGGCAGTCGGATGTGGCCATCCGAACTACCTGCTCCACTCGAGGCAGGTTGCCCCGTGACAAGTCCGGCAGCGCGTCTGCCTACTGTGATGTCGCGGCTGCTGGCGCCAACTGTCGGATCGGCTCTAGAGCCGGGTCTTGGCGCTCGTAGCCGCATAAGTCGTTGCGCGGCTTGCGCCTCGGGTGGTGGTGCTGCTAGCGCCTTGGGTAGTAGTGCTGCCGGTTCGGCAGGAACCAATGGTGTCTGTCCGTGGTTGTCGGGCAGTTTCCAAGGTTTGGCAAACTTGCACTTGCCAGGTGCCCGTGCGTGCCCAGGCTTGCTCTGGCCGTAGTTCATCTTACAGCTCGGACACTCCCAATGGTAGTCTTCCTTATCATACCACATGCAATGCTTAGGTTTTCTATCATGTAAAAAAGAACGCATGTTAACATTATCTGCACATGCTGGACATCCTAGACCCCCCCGAGGGTGGCCCCGTGATCGACCCGTCGGGTTGCCGAGGGATAATTAAGTCGCCCAAATCAAATCCCCTCACGTTGGCGACAAGCACGGTGGAAGAACAAGGATGGCCATGAAAATGATCACGGTTTACTTGGAATCGGTCGTGTGCGATCTGAGCTGCATCGACAAAAAGAGACTGCATCCTTGAAGTATATTGTGAAGCCATGGACAGTTCTTTGTTACATATGAGACATGCTGATGATGGCCAGCGCATCGCTTTCGTTCAAAAAGTGCGAGTAAAAAGCGATGGCTGGCCATAATCTCGGTCGGTTTCCCTATCAATACCCCATGGGAATCACGTAAGCCAGTAGTACATTGGTCCACGTTCACTTTGCAAGTGCCCTTGAATTTGGCCAATGTGGCCCATAGCGGTATCTGATCCACCCAAGTACCCACTGGTTGTTCTCGCAAGTAAAAACCGTCGGGGGGTCGCTTTGACGCATGGCAACTTGTCCACAAAACTTGATATGTGGAAGGTCTTCTTTATGGTGTTCATGCCATGATACTAGTTGACTTGGGAGTTGAACCAAGAAGGTCGTCCAGTCTTTCTGCAGTTGGGTTGTAGTATGACAATGTTGACGAAGCACGCGTCTAAGTAATGCATCGCTGCGTCCTGGGCACCCTTGTTTCCGAAGTCAAACTATGAGCGTTTGCCTAAGTTTCCTCCGGAAGACAAGCCTCGGCTGAATGCTAACTGCGATGTTCCCCAACTTCCTCTACGCATTTCCAACCTATCAACCATGTTGTGTCGTCCATAACATAACGTTGGGATTATGGAGGCCACGTCTGCATGTGCATCTGCAGGCAGCCACGCAGGTAACGCGATGCAAGTTTCTTCTTCGTCATCGCTCTCCGTGTCGGAGTCAAGGGGAACGCCAGTGTAGTAGGCACTATATCCGAGACCCTTTAGGTCGTCACCGCAGTCATGGCTGCCTTCTTCGACTACTTTGGGTATTTTTGCGCGGTTTGATGCCCGCTTCTTTGTCGGCTTTCTGCTCTTCTTTCTGTTTGATTCGGGCATCCGTCGGTCGCGCTGTCTGTTGCTCAGCGTCGGATAAACTGAGCGTCGGAAATTCGGGAATAGAGGGGGGCGCGCGGCCACGCTCAATCAAAGGCGGGGAAGGCGATCGTCATCGACGAACGCAACTCGCGTTGGGCGTGGCGGCTGGTCCTCTTGTCCGATGAGAAGCGGTTCTGGCGGTTCCCAGTATGATCGAATACGAAGGTTTGTCACACCATTCTGCGGCGGTGCATTGTAATTGTGCCCGATAGGCTGATCCTGGATTTCGATGTCTTGCACGGCCCTATTCTCATCCAAGTTCATCGCTACCCGTCTTACGACATGGCCCCATTCAGGTCCATTCTTTGGATGCTGAATGTAAGTTCGAGCTCCTTTATCCACTCGTGTGTGAATGCTAAGATGCACAGCGCTCGTGTGGCTTCTCTTTGTTTTGTGCAAATCAATTTGATCAAGCAACCTTGCAGTCATGATAGCCAATGCTTTGTTGCGCCATTCTGCTTTCTGAGCACCTTGGCCATGCCAGTCCAATTCATGCTCGGCAAGTTGTGCAGGTCCCCCTGCAGTTTGGAAAATGCATCTCCACAGGTTAGTTGGGATGCGCGTGTAGGTAGTTGCCGCATGCAGATACGATCCGCTCGGCAACTTACTTGAACGGTCGCGTGTCATACCGAAGCGGCAACATCGCATGCGCACGACCTGCAAGTCTGGATCTTCAATAGCATCTCGCATGGGACCTTGCTTCCAGATGTAACCTGGTGGTCCCACAAGTACTGTAGACATACGTAGAGCCCGATCCTTACTCATCAGATTGCGGATGCGCGGAGAACGTGGCCCTGCCCGCTTTCCAAGCCACCCGACGTGCCAGTTAGCGGGCGTGGCCACCCATAGCAATTGATAATCCCCCAGAGTAAAGCACCCAAATGTGCACCAGTGGAGGTCACAAGCTCTGCATGTGCGATGCGGTCGCACATGTAGCCACGGGCTCGGAGTTCAGCGCAAGCTGCCCACATGTCCTCAATGACGAGTGCACGAGAATGACAATGATGCGATGAACGATCATTTGCTGCAGCGGCCACGCAGCCGGGCCCACTGCTGTCCTTGGCAGCCGCGCAGCCGGGCTTGCCGATGCCCCTGGCGCGCGCAGCCGGCGCCTGGGAAAAATCCCACCAGCCCTCTGGGCGTAGGTGGTTAAAAGGGTTTCCCCTTACCCCCCCCCTTCTTCCCCTTCGCCCCCCCCCCCCCCACCCGCCCGCCCACCCACCCGCGCGCGCGCGCGCACACACGCACACACGCGCACGCACGCACGCACACACACACGCACACACACACACAGACACACACACACACACACACACACACACACACACACACCTTTCCCCGGGCTTGGACAGGGGGGCGCCGCGAGCGGTCAGAGCGTCCAAGATGGCCCAGGGCGGCTCCAAGAGCGCCTCGGAGAGCCCAAATGAGCTCCAAGATGGCTCAAGATAGCCGAAGATGCCTCAAGATGGCTCCGAAGGTGCTCCTAGATGCCCCAAGGCCGCCCCAAGACGGCCCCGAAAAGCCAAATGGCTTTCCAAGAAGGCCTCCAACGGGCAAAAATCATTCAAACACCGAAGGAAAACCAATGATTGTCGCTTTCTCGCCGTTTCGCTTCCAATGGCCATCCGAGGCCCAAGATGGCTCCAAAATGGCTCAATAGAGCCCCGAGAGGGACCCAAGAGATCCCCAAGATGGCCCCAACAGCGCCCAAGAGCGCTCCAAGAGCGCTCCAAGATGAGCCCAAGAGGCGATTTTCGGAGCTTCCGAAGGGGGGGGGGTCGCAGTTGAAGCTCCCCCTCTTTTTGATCGACGCCCTGGCCCCAAGAGGCGCCCAGGAGGCGCCGAGAGAACCCAAATGGCTCCAAAATGGCCCCATGATGGCCCCAAGAGGCACCCAAGAGGCCTCCAAGAGGCCCCCAAGGGGGCCCCCAAGCGGCCCCAAGAGGTACCCCCGATGCGCCCGAGATGCCCAAGAGCTCCCCAGGAACGCCAGGAATCCACTTAAACGCCCCACGAGGCCTCCAAGAAGCGCCCAAGATATATCCCAAGAGGCATCGAGAGGAATCCAAGAGGTTCCTGGCTCTTTTGTTCGCCGTCCTCTCCCCGCCCCCCCCCCCCCCCCCCCCCCCCCCCCCCCCCATTGCTCATCCTACTCATCTTCCCCCCCCCACCCTCCTTCTCCTCATCATCCTGTTCAGCCTATGCATATTCCCTCTCGCCGCTTCCTCGTCCATCCATCTAGTCTCCTCCTTCTCTCCCTCCTCTTTCGCGCGGATCGGCTGTCCACCTCTTTGCCCCCGCACTTCCTTGATCGCCCCGACTCGCCTGGGTATCGTTTCTGCATGGGCTAGTGGGCAAACGGATACCGTCTCGGTTTCGCTACGTGCGTCTCTTCTTCCCTTCTTCCGCCAGCTCCCCCACGCATCGTTTGTGGACGGGCTGGTGGGGACACGAGCAGCGTCTAGAGTAATGCAGGGCCCCCCGCGCTAGATGACAGAGCATCATCAGTCGGCCTGTCGGGGCATGCGCGAGTGGCCGCTGCGCGCGCCTGCCCCCGCCACTCATTTCCAAGCGGTGGGGGCGTCCAAATGCCCGCGCCATGCTGCGCTGCTGAGCCGCTGCTCGAAGTGAAAATATCAAATTCCAGCGGCATCATCCCCTCCCGCAGGTGCCCCTGCCCTCGCGTCGGGCGGCGTCCACTTGCAGCCCTCCGCGTCGATGGCCTGATAGACCTTCGCCCGCAAGTTCCGCGAGGCGAAGTCCTGGTCGGCCGGTGCGGGGACATTCCCGAAGGACGTGTTCCTGCGATGCCAGGTCTTCAAATGAAAGCAAGCCGTCTCCTCGTTAATGGGGAAGTAAATGCCCTTGGTATCTTGAGACATCATGCGCGCATGGGCATCGCTTACAGCGGGTGCCCCCGCGCTGCTCGATGCAGGTTGCCCTGCGACTGGCTCTGTGTCAGCTGCCTCCTGGATGAGCAACGGGGCGTCCTCGCAGCGATGATTTGCCGCGATAGTAGACGACGTCGACCATTTGTCCTCAATTGCGGCCCCGCACTCGTCGACCTTGAGCGCCAGATGCCCAATCTCATTTTTCAAGAGCAGGTCTGTCACGCACCGCGACCTGTCATAGCGGACTGGCATGTCCGACGCGGGGCCCCATCGCCCAAGCGTTCTGTGCTCCTCCACGGGGAAACGCAGTGGGCCCGCCAAAGGCGGCATGAAGAACCGCGGACTGTGGAGCGACCCCCCCGCCACGTCCCCCGCGACGCCGCGCGCCTGCAACGCGCGTCGCATTGCGTTCAGAACACCTGAATATGACATGGGCCGCACTGGCTGCAGAACCACGAAGGCCCCTGCATGGGAAAGGAGAGCGGGGGGCACGAAATCAGCGCTGGCAAGGTCCACGTGCATCGGGATCGTCGTCCAGAGCGGACCCCTTGTCACGCCCTTGCCAGTCACGGCGCGGCGCGGCCCGCGGGGTCTTGCCGACCCTTTTTTTTCGATCGCCATGTCTCTGCATATACCGCATCCGCAGATAAGGTGCAAGCTACCGACCGCTGCCAATCAGACCACTGCAAGCACGCAAAAACCAGGACCAGGATGAAGCCCATGGCGATCACGCTGCCGTGGTCGCGGGATGTCGCTGCAACGAAAAAGGCGTCCAGAATTTGGTCCACGATGTCCTGGGTGAATGGCGGTGCTTGCCGCCTGGGCTCTTCCGCTTGTCTGGTGGACGCAGTCCTCTGCGCTTCCACTGCTGAGTCGGCGAGCGGCCACTTGAACTCGAAAATCTCTTGCGCCCGCAGCAGGGACGCGAAAATGGACCTCGGCGCCGACGCGCCCCTTCCACGCGCATCCCACAAGTGGCGAGCGAGATCTTCAGCGTCCAGAGCCCACGGATCTCGCCCCGCCGTTTCGGCCCAAGCTCCCAGCCGACCTACACATCGGAGGTGCGACCAGAGCGTGGTGGCGACCCTCGCCCTCTTCGTAAAAAACGGTTTCAAAAAACAAAAAATGTTCACTTCAGGCGAGCCCACGCATCGTGAATCTCTGCATATGGGGAAATTGTGCCGACATCGCCCGTGCCAGTCCCTCACACATCATGAACTGCACCTCCAAAAACGCATCTTCGCGATCCTGGCGCGTGGTTTTGTTTACGACGCTTACAACCGCCGCTTACCCGGGAAGCCTTTACCGGCCTCACCACCACAACGTTCGCACCAGACGCCCGTACCAGCGCTAACACAGTTGACGTGCCTGTGCTGCCTACGTCAGCACGGGCAGCGCCTCGGCATACGTTACCGCCTCCAGTTTTGCGTAGAACGCGCTGTAAGGCCTACTTCCCTCCACCTGGGCATTACCCGCAATTTCCGCGGCGACATCTTCCACCGAGTCAACCACGGGCCTGCTTGTACAACATTCGAGACGCCGTGGCCGAGCAGATAACGCTCGGATTTGGCGAAAGCTGGCCCTGACCGGGCCACGCACGCACGTAAACGGGGAGACAACCTGGCCTTTTCGCCTCGTCACCCTGTGTCGACACATTGGGTTCTATACCGCTGCAGCCATTACCGGCTGCGCGGGTCAACTCGGCAATACCGCCCGGAGACGCCCCTTGCCACATTATCGTGGCTACAACACGCGCGCAGTGACACTGCCGACGCTCAAGGATTTACCTCCCAGTTGCTGAGGCCGTACCGCCTGGCCTCGCACTTGCCACTGTACCGTGGCGAATATCGTGAGTCAGTTCGTCTTCGGAATTACCTCCCGGTTTCCCGATTGCTCCTGTCGCCATGTCGGCGGCGAAATTCGCTAGCGCCGCAATGGCGCGATGCCTGAGCCGAGATGGCTACAAACAGCCAGGGTCCAGCCGGTGCAAGAGCAGGGCCGATAACGGCACCCAACCTGCGCCACTATGGTTTCTGTCCTGGCGTCTCGCCAGCCCTCCTGCACTCGCACAAGTGATAAAAAGGAGGGCCTTCAACCCAGAACGCCCTGCCGATACTCGGACCACCAGGTCTACTTCAGCACGACGACACAAGATGATGGACGAGGATGGCCTTCAACCCAGAGCGCCCTCATGTGGATCACCAAGTCCGCCACGGATTACGATGCCCCCAGCCTGCACCGCAGAATAGCCTTCTGCGTTATCAACCCTGTCTCCACTCAACCACCCTGGATGGATGTCCATAGGGACCCATGGTCCCGCTGGCAGGGGGAAGCAGGAGCAGGTGCAAGGTGAGGGCCGATGCCGGAACCCAATCTGCGCCAAAATGGTTTCTGTCGCGGCGTCCCGCCACCCCTCCTGCAATCACACGGGTGATGGAGGAGGGCGGCCTTCAACCTAAAACGCCCGGCAGAGGGAGCGGGAGAGAGAAAGAGAGAGAGAGGGAGAGAAAGAGGGAGAGGGAAATCAACAATACGAAGGACTGGGGGGGATCACGGCACGGTCGGATGCTTGCCGAACCCATGTGGACTTAGGGAGTTAGGTGAGAAGTACGGACGCCACCGTCCCTGCCTACCATGAGCCTCCTGACAATCATCACCACCACCATCGACATCATCATCATCATCACCACCACCACCATCATCATCATCATCATCATCATCATCATCATCATCATCATCATCATCATCATCATCATCATCATCATCATCATCATCATCATCATGATCATCATTACCATCATCATCATCATCATGATCATCATCATCATAATCATCGTTACCATCATCATCATGATCATCATAATCACCATCATCGTCCTTCTCATCATCCGTATCATCATAATCCTCATCATCACCATCATCATCAACATCCTCTTCCTCTTCCTCATACTTCCCCTCATATCCTGCGCATCCACCTCCTCCTCCTCCCTTTCCTCCTCCTTTGGAACGTCGAAGTTGGACAGCCCCTGTCAGGTCAAGAAAATGAAACATGGATGGAGACGCGAAGCTTCCACACCTTGGGCCAAGCAGGTGGTCAGGAACTTTCAGGCGTTGGCGGAGATCAGCGAGGATGTGGAGCTGGTACCCGAAGAGGGAGTCAGATATCTCAGCGTTCAAGAGAAGCACGAAGGATTGGGAAGCGTGGGTGGGGTCGGGCCCCAGTATCTTACGCCAAGCTGGAGAAGCATGGGACACAGCGCTACCTGAGATAACGGTGGGTGGAGAGGTGGTGGCGAAGTGTTGGTGTGATTGGGAAATTGGAACAGAGGGACAGGTGTGTGGAGCACAATTTACTACGGCGGCGGCGCTGGCAGGGCACAGGAGAGTGACGCACAACTGTCTTCCTCTGATCCCCAGCCTGGTGATAACGAATCAATTGAACTCGTTCGCGACAAAACAAATCACAACGGACCATGGAATGAAAGCGACAGAAAGTCACGGAACATGCTACAAAAGCAGGAGCTGCTGGAATCACCCTGTGCGTGAGCCCCATTCCCCCACCTGCATCCTCTGCGGCTTTCATGCTCAATCCCTGGAAGGCTTTCAGATACACGCACGCTGCCACCATCCTGGACCGTACTGCGTGAAAGATGGCAATGGCACCGTGGAGAGTACCACTACCCAAACGAGGAGCAAGCGCGGAGATGGAAGGAGAGCCGAAACACCATAAGGGCGGCAAGGGAAAAGGAAAGGATCAGTGGCACGCAGAAGGGACCAGCGCCAAAGCAGCGGGCAGCCCGCCTACGACAGCGGCCGCGGCGATGGGAGGGAGCGGCAAAGGCGGAGGGAGAGGGCGCAGACCACCCACCCGCCAGGTATGCGCGGGGGACGACTGCGAGGATTTCGACCTAACAGGGTGTATCAAAGGGCTTCAGAGGTTGGCCCTTCGCTCGGCGGCAGAGATTAGAGACATGAACCATATGACATCGGACTTCTTCCTCATACCAGTCAGCAACTTCGCGTTTCGGAAGTCGTTGGCAGCGGGGCAGAGCTACGGGAACCAGGTCAGGGAGAAGGGCAGTGGGCACGAGATGGGACCGCCAGGCATACGCACGGGATTGGCGCTCATGGAAGGCATGCAGGAGATGGTGTCGGAAAGGCAGAGGGAAGACGAAACGACAGTACCAGTATCAATAGACAGAACCCTGAGCCATGGACACGCTGAACGATTTCCTGAAGCTGATGGACGACAACAGCGAGCACAGCCAGGCAATGATCATGGAGACGATCAAGATGTGCAAGGTCAGCGAGAGCTACAAGGCGCGCAACAGCAATAACAGGAACCCGAACGAGGACGAGGAGCTCTGGGAGGAGGGTTCGGGCAAGATCCAGACTGGCATCCACGAGTCCCCCGACTTCAGAGCGGTGCTCCCGAACAACATGAGGGAAGACACCATGGCGAAGCTGGACCAGTTCGCATGTCGCAACCTGAGGATGGCCATGGGGACGCCGATCGTCTACGTGGGAGGCAAGAGAGTCCCAGTCGGCGGCACCCAAATCGGAACCGGAGAGAACTGTGGAGCGGGAACTTCAGCGTCGGCGTCGCTGAGAACGGAAGAGGTCATTGGCGAGGACTTCTCGGAGTGCTGCACCACAGTGTTCCGAGGAGGTGGTGGCATTGGCGAGGTCTTCTCGGAGTGCTGCACCACTGAGCTCGGAGGGGGCGGTTGCATTAGCGAGGTCTTCTCGGAGTGTAAAGATCCCAGGGCGGAGTGCCAGGCCGCGGCTGACGCGGACAAGCACGTACACTGCACCAACATCGGCGTCAACATCGTGCAATGAGGGGGCTGCCTCTGGAGAGCCCCGCCTGGGACAACCGGGCATTGCTGGAGTGCCCAACAGCGCTCAGAAGAGGAAGAGAGACCCTTCGGTCGATGAAAGAGAAGCAGAATCTGGACGTTGAACGCCTCACCAAACTCAGACGTTTCGCCCCAGATGGTAGAATCTACGAAATTGCACCGAAGTTCCGAGCAGAACGGGAAGCTGAATTGCAGAGAAACGCCCTGGGGAAAGGACTGCCTGGCAACATCCAGCGTGCCCAACCCAGTCAGTAGAGAAAGTCATCTGCAAAGACGACATGATACGTTTCTCCCTCCCTCTTCCATTTACAGATACGGTGAGGTGGTGGGCGGGGTACTCTGCATACAGTACATCAAACGCGCAATGTAGACGGGCCGCAGTCACTGGGGGGAGATGGGCACGGAGTACGAGGTACTACGAGGGTGCAGGGCAGCTGTGGATTTAATACTATCGCAGTGGGGGGAGACGGGACCAGCATATCAGAGGTACTATTTGCATAGTGGGGCAGTTGGGCTGCTGGGATTACGCAACTCTCTTCATAGCTTATCCTCGGTCGCCACAGCTGATCTGGCTCAGCGCCGGCCTAGGCGAGCAGTGTGACGCATTAGCAAGGTTTCTCGGAGTGTTTTGCACGTGTGGGCCATGGCCTTCACGACCAGCAGTCAACTATGGCCCTGTGGGCGTTGCAACGAGGGGTGCCACTGCTACAAGATGATCGAAAGCCGCAGAAAGCATGCGAGAAACGAACCAGGCCACGAAAAGGACCGCGGTGGCAAAGAGTGTGCACCGATTGCGAGCTGGAGCTGAAGGAGGCGGAGCGGGAGGATTGGGGCGAAGAAGAAAGGACGCTGCATGAAGGAGAAAAGTATACTACGAGAAAGCAGGTCTGCCGATAACAAAAACGGAAGGCGAAAGGAGCTGTGTGGGCGGCCCAGGCACTCGGACATATCAAAGCTGCCCAAATTCAGCTGGCCGAAGATGGGGGCCCCCAAAAAAGTCTCGCACGCAAAGAAACCATATCGCTAGACAGAAATCAAAGGAGATGGCAAAGGAGCTGCTGGAAGGTATAACATTGAATGGAGGAATTGCTACAGCCTTCAGCAAAACAGAAGCGGGAATGACGAAGGCTCTTCGCTGCGCAGAAGGATATGACATCCTGCTCGACAAGTACATGGCCATGGACGTAAATGACGAATAAGCGTTGAAGGTGGCAAAACAGGAGCTGGAGGAGAAACACAAAGAGAGATGCTCGATATGGGCGACTACAAGACGGCGAAGGAAAAGGGCGAGCAGCAGCCAGAGCATCTCAAAGCGCTGGGCTTCGTGGGCAAGTGGAGCGACAACATGCAGCTGTCCAGTGTATGCAGGATGGGCACTGGGTGGGGCGCGAAGAGGGGAGGAACTTGCTCGCGTGGAGTCGCCTTCCCGAACAAGCTGTGGTGGAGAGGCCCCAGTCCCCACTCGAGGAGCGACAAGTGGCAGTTCTGGTGCAAGGTGGACTGGTTGCAGCTGGTAAAAACGCAGGAGAACCACCCAAAGGACGTGCTCGTGGCGGAATGTGTGGTCAACATGAAGAACGCGTTTGGACCAGACTGCGAGAAATGGCCAAAGATCGGGTGCGAGAGCGAATTCTTCCCGTTCAAGAGCGGGCCATCGACGGTGGTGGAGCTCAAAGTGGGAACCGCGTGGCAAGCGTTCATTGCGGAAAGAATACCGCAGCAACTCGACGACGCCATCAAGGAGTGCCACTACGAGTTATTCGACGCGGCCAAGAAGATGAGCCCATAGGAGCTATTCAACGTGCTCCCACTGTCCTTCCCGATGACGCACAAGATCGAAGGCTGCGACCTCATCGCGAGGTACCCAGTGGACCAATGGGAGAGACAAGGGAAGAAGGCCTTCACAGTGCAGAGGTGGTGCGAGCTAGCGCTGAAGATCGCGCACAATGACGAGGAGAGCCTCCACAAGGTAACGAGAGTTGCCATCAGTGAGATGAAGAACGAGGACAACATGGACCCAGAGGAAGCGAAGAGGCTGAAGGAACGCCAGAAGCTAAAGGGCAGCACCCAGACCATGCTGGATGGCACCGAGATCTTCGCGGAGAAGTTCGGCTACCCCAAATCGGAGGAGACGACAACGGCCAACTCAAGCGGCAACCAGTGAGTGCACCAACTGGAGCCTGCAGATTGCCAAGGGGAAGCATTGGCGAGGTTTCTCGGAGTGCTGATCTAGGCAAGGAGTGAGCTGGCCGTCCCCTCAGGCAGTCAGGAGAAGCCCAGGTTTCTCGGAGTGCTACTCATGGCAGACAACGGGGGCACAACAGTACGCCTGCACCGCCATCGCAATGGGAAGTATTGTTTGGAGTACCATCAGGTACACAACTGGAAGGTGTGGAAAGGGAAAACGTGATCATCATGATTCCCACCAATGTTCTTCTCATCGGCCCGACCTATGACGGTGACTTCCAGTGTGCCCTACCTCACGCACTCCGGGGGGGGAGGCTGAGCTACCTCACAAGGTACTAGAGTACAGATGTGACATCACATGGATCACCTCTCGGATCGACCGAGAAGTGAGCCGAATGGAAAGAGGGGAACACGGAATTCAAACTGTAGAAGTAGGGCCCCCCCCCAGCAACAGTTTGGGGTCTCGGGCCATCCGTCTCTCCCCTCTCTCCTCCTTTTGAAGTCGCGTCGTCGTCTCCTCCCCCCCCCTTGGCTCGGGCGCCCTTCTAAGCCCGCGCGTCCCCTTCCCTAGGGCACGCGGAAGGGCCAGCAGCTGCTCGTCCCGCACTGACCCGATGGGACTCGCGTTGCAAGGTAGCGAGCCTCTCTTACGGGGCCACCTCGGAGCTCGGTCCTTGAGTTACGGGGTATGCCCCCTGCCGGCCCTAGTGAGAAACCAGGGCTGTAGCACAACCAAGCGCAGGGGATTTTGGCAATAGCGCGTGAATCACCCGTGTAGGTGCTCTAACGTTACCCCCTCATGCGGATGTCCTTGTCCTTGTCCTTCCTCCTCCTCCTCCTCCTCCTCCTCCATATTTTCATGATCCTCTTGGGCTTGGGGCAACCAAGAGGCTCCCCACACCCAACGCTCGGAGGGGGGCCCCAGGCCTTTTTGAATTAGGCCCGCGTCCGCTGGCCAACCACCTCTGCGCTCGCATGGGTAAGCCTTTCGCATTCCTCTTAACTCACTGAAGAGATGCCAAACAAAGCGGGGCTCCCGCCTGAATGGCAGGTCCATTGAACGTTCGTCTTTCAAGGGGATGCTTCTCGCACTGATCGGGGAAATCGAGGGATTTACGACGGAGCAAATTTGGGCGGGATGGTGTACTGCAACATCGTTGAAGCATCCTGAGCCGAGTGTGGTCCAGAACTCCACGTCTCCCTCTCCTCCTCCAGCTCCTCTTCCTCCTCCTCCTCATTTGCCGCCTCCGCCTTTTCCTTCTGCGGGCCTCGCCGCGGGCGAAAGCCGGTCGAAGTCGAGGGGTGCGATCCCGCATCAGGTGACATGAGGCGCCCGAAGCAGGCGACAGCCCGCGCGCCGCCCGCCTCCTCCTCCTCCTCATCCTCCGCTTCCTCCTCCTCCTCCTTTTCCTTTTCCTATTATTCCTCCTCCTCCTCTCTTCGTCCTCCTCCTCTTCCTCCTCCTCCTCCTCCTCCTCGTCCTCCTCCTTTCCGTCTCCATCCTCCTCCTCCTCCTCTCCTTCCTCTCCTCCTCCTCCTCCTCCTCCCTCCCCCTCCCCCTCCTCCTCCCCTCCCCTTCCTCCTCATTCATCCTTTTTCATTCCCACCTGAGCCCAAATCGCCGCTATCCTCTAAAGTCGCCGAGCTCGTTGGCGCAAGGTTCGCAAAGGCCTTCCGGGGAGATCTTCCGGGGGCCCGGGATCCAGGGGGTGGGTCTGTCTGGGCTTCGAGGTCGGCCGTCTGCAATTGATGGGGCTCATCCAGGAACTCGTCGGGGCCCCTCAGCCATAGCGCGCGCGCCTGTGCGGAGGGCCCCGCCCATCAGATCCCGAACCAAAGCGTGGGCCTGCAAGAGGCCATAGCCAAGTTTCGCATCCTGCCCCCAGACCGCTCGCGCAACTGATCGGCGCGCGAACATCTTCCCAAGACGGTTGCAGGGGTCTCGATGGAGCGTGGCGTTCCTGGCGAATTTGGGTCCTTCCGTCATCGGACATACATGAGTGCCCATCATAAGACGCGGGGGGACATCGCCCCAGAAATCCTCCAAGAGAGACACGCTTTCATGAAGCCCTGGAAGTAGCATGCCCCGGAGAGTTCTTTTGGAATCGGGCGGTCGCCAGGAGGTCGCTGTTCGGCTCCTTCTGAGGCCCGCCGACACAGGGGCGCGGTCTGAGAGGTCATCATGGCGAACAATCTCCACGAGCTCCTTGACGAGGCCCATCGGATTCATCTGGACGAGCCCCCACCCAGGGAGAGAGAGGGTGATCCGATCAATCACTTTCGTGGAATCGTTGGTGAGACTGCTCGACCTCTACCATCCTGGAGAAGAGGCGCCCCCAGCGGGCGCCCCTGGAGGCTCTCCACTCGTGAAACCCGAGCTGCGGCCGAAACTGCGCGAAACTGGCGAAAGCGGAGAGCTACTTGAATTGAAGTCACCTGCCAAGATGACGAGAGCTCGTTCAGGAGGACCTTTCGCACGTTCAAACTCGATTTTGATTTCAGAGATCACCCAGGACCGAGCAGCAACAAACCCAAACTTGCAAACATTCCAATGGGGAAGCCATCAGTCCCCAGACTCAAAGCTAACCAGGACGGTCAGAAGCCTTCCAGGAACAAGTTCCCGAGATTGGCATCTAGTCTCCATCCCCAACTTGGCAAATCATGTCAGGGGGCCTCCCGCATTCGAGCGGATCGCACCTGGGTCCTCGTCAGACCTGAAGAAAGAGTGACACATCTCAACTGGCTCGTGGATCTGGCGCAGAATGTCATCAGCCTCCGCCAACGTCCTGCGGGCTTCCTGGACCCCCGAAACCGTCGACGACGTCAACGGAGGTCGACGAAATTCGACCTTGCTGAAACGGAGATCCAAGTCATGGCGCCGCAAAGACCCAGCACTTCACGACGTAATCGTGACCGAACTACGGGGTGGAGGAGCCCCTTTGCCAGGCCTGCAGCAGCCTGCTAAAAGCACCACATATCCCTCGTCTGGAAAATGCGCACCACGGCGTTCTACACGGCGCCCGCGCCCATGTCCAGAAGGCGCAGATGCACTTCCCTAAAGTGGATATGGCTACGAGGTCCCTGGGGCAGGCCCGTTGCAGATGAGGTCATCCCAGGGCGGGCTGACCACCCCTTGCTCGCGACCCGCGAAGGCGCTTGCTGCCGCACATATCGGCGAGGGTCTTCGCGATCTTCTCGCGGTCCAGTTCGCGGGGGACCATCTCGGGGTTCCTGTCGGGGCCGAGGGGGACCTCCAACGGGCGAGGGCGCCGCGACCATCCACCGGCCAGCTCCGCGCCCAGGAAGGCGAAGAGCTCCAAGAGCCTGGTTAGCACGACGGGCGGCGCGCGCGCTGCCCGCAAAATTGGATGGCGAGGCGCTCGGCGACTGCATCGCTTTGCACTTGCCAGCCATTGGGCTCCAGGTTGCTGTCCATGAGTCCATGAGCCACGGCGAGACTGATTTCTCCGCGGCGGCCTTGGAGAGGGGCCTGCGTCCTGACGACCACTCCACAGCGCGGTCAAAGCCCGCGTTGAGTTAGGCAGGCCGCGGAGCAAACTCCTTGCGTCGAAGGAGTCCGTGGGTCTGGCGAAGCTCCACCGCTTCACGTTCGAGAGCGCCCAGTCTGGTATCGTGACCGTCGACCCGCTGTTCAGCGTGCACCATCTTGCGCTCCACAGCATCGTCGATGAAATTGCTGCGGTCCGCCATAGTAGGTGATAGTGCGACCAAGCTTTGCTGAATGACGCACAAGCTGGCCAAGACCTCCGTCTTGGCCTTGTCCATGCATGCCCGCAACTGCTGGTCACCATCCTTATCGGCAGCGCGACGAGGTCCTCAAGGGAGAGGGTCTCGACTGCCAGCAGGGGCTCCAGGTTGGTCGACCTCAGTGACGGAGGTGACCTGTGGCGCGATGCCAGGGCTGTAGCCGCCAGTGCCAGCGTGGCCAGCAGTGACCAGCAGGCGTCCCAGGTGCGACCGGCCCCTGCGAGGGGAATGCCGCAACGTCGTCGATGCCTCCCAGCAAGGTCTGGATGTCCGCAGGGGCGACGGGTCGCCCGCCCTTGACGGCGCCCACCGAACCGTCGTAGTCCATGCCTTGCGTGTGAGGGTCGATTTCCAGGGCCTTTCCAGAGTGCGACCTCCCCAAAGACTGATTCCCAAGAGCCCAGGGGAAGCGGGCGCAGTGGGAGCGGGAGTCGCCGTGCAGCGGCGGTGCCGAGCCCGCAGTGGCCACCTGAGACCCCGAGCGCGCGGGCCGCCGTGACCCTGCTCGAGTCCAGGCTGCGCCGAGCGCCAAAGCTAATCGCTGGTTCCTGGGCGTCTATAGCCCTTCACAAAGTTTAGCCTTGAACCACAATGGCTACAACTTTCCCTCCTCCCTCCTCCCTCCCCAGTCCTCCCTCCTCCCCCCTCCCTCCTCCCTCCCGCCTCCTCCCCCGTCCTTCCTCCCTCCTCCCTCCTCCCTCCTCCGCCTCCCCCTCCTCCTCGGTCGGTCGGTCGGTCGGTCGTAAAGCAAAACGCTCGTAGCCTGCACAGGGATGGAGCAGAGAAGGGCGAAGACGGAAAAGGTGAAACACATGCACGTGCAGAGGGGAGGGAAGAGGCGGACCACGACCCGAGCACACCCTCCGCGCCCCACAAGGGGGGGGGGGGGGGGCAGGAAAGCCCC
>CAUYUJ010018782.1:114001-275386 GCA_963575745.1 Prorocentrum cordatum
GGTCACGTAAATGCTCAAAACGTAGACTCGCATCGGGTACCGCTCAAGAAGCTTCTCAAACTGCATTTGAAAATCCCCCTGTCTCCGATGGCCCGAGAAGAGATGGAGCACGTACCCCGCGCGTTGAGCAGGCGGGGGGGTGGGCGCGGTAAGAGAGGCGGCGGGGAGGGCATCGCCAGGCACCTCGGGCACCTGAACGGGGGCAGGAGGCCCCATGGCAGGCTGCGGCAAGGCGGGACCGAAGACCTTTCGCGCGGGGAGCGCCGCGTAATTATCTTGGAGCCCCTTCTTGCGATTAGCCTGCTGAATGCGCCTGCGCTCGTCGACCTGCTGGGCGACTTCATCGTGAGAGGGGGGGTGATTCCACTCGCAAAGCCCCTGCCAGCACTTGCCCTTCCTATGCATATGCTTCACAAGTCTGGGATTGTCACGAAAATCGGTCATGCACCACTGGCAAACTGATCCCACCACCTGCAGTTCGGGTGACTCCCCTCCGTTTTTGTGCACTTTGGCTTTGTGACTCCGCAGCTGCCTGAGAGACGAGGAGGTGAAACCACACTCGTAGCAAAGAAAAAAAGCCAGCGGGGGGGGGTGGGGGGAGCAAGCGCCGTGCCCACAGCACACGCCTTGATTTGCCTCTGCCACGAGTCAAGCTTGCACCTGTCTTGCCATAGTTGCGCCGCACGCCTCGGCGCAACTCCAACCGCCGATTTGAAATCGGACCTACTGTTACGCAACCTGTCTAACCACCCTTCCCTGTGGTCCCCCTCCGGTCTGTGGGCGGGGTCCGTGTGTTCGTTGAGCCCGCATCGCGGCCAAAAAAAATCGAGGTCAAGGCCCAACATGGCGGACCAGGCTGGGGCCCCCCACGTATCGTCGATCAAACTCGAAAGCGAGGGGGGTGGGGGGGGGCAAGACATAGGATTAGCTATGCGCACAAGATATTTGAGCCTCGAGATAGTCAGAACGGCCGACCACGGTAAGCGCTGCACTTTCATGAGAACACTGAGATACGAATCATGCATCTCCGCGTTGTTCGCCTTGGAAGGTTGAGCGCAACACGATAAATCTCCTGATGCGCAGCACGCAGCTTTCCCTGCTGGTTGGCGGTGAGATGGCCCCAGGTAGCCGAGGAAAAAAAACAGGACGGTGGAAGCGAGCGCATCGGACAAAATAGTTTTGGCCCGAATCGAGAGAGCAACGCGAGGGCTGATGGTGGCCTTGACAGGCCTCAAGGCCTGTCGCGCCGCAACGATCCTGGCGGTCAGTTCGGGGGCCATGGAGCCGTCCTGGGAGACTCTAACCCCTAAAACCTTATGGGTGGACACGACCCGCACCCGTATACCCCACTTGGGAGAAGTGATGGCTAGCTCGCCTTCGGCATGCAGCAAGAGAGTCTGAGCACGAGACCCTTTGTGCCGAAACCTGAACATGACAACAGTTTTATCATAATTTAGCCTCATGCCTACTCTGCAGACCGCCTCGTAAAGTATGTCTAGGGCCCTCTGAGTGACAGGTATAATCCTATCGGATCTGCGGGTGGCATTGACGATGTGCATGTCGTCGACGAAGGAAGAGGTGGGCCTGATCCGCGCACTGTCTTCGAGAGAGGCGAGCCGAGGGGGCGACGGGGGGGGGGCCCAAACCAAATCCTCCTGCATCATAGACTGACCGACAAAGGTGTGAACTCTCTTAAACACAAGATTGAAAACATCCGTGGCGGGAATGGTGCCTGGTCGTGAGCCAGTCCGCGGCCGAATGTTGCCAGGGCTTCCCTCCGTTGTCCAGATGGCTCCCGTTTGACTCTCCTGGAGAAGCTCAAGCAAATGAGAGGGCTCGAGAAACTCCTCGAAAACAGGAACCTCGTGCTCCAGTTGGAGCAGAACCGCATTTCCCAAGACTTCTGGAAGCTCGCACTCCTGCAGCACGTGCGCTATATCGTCCTGATCCTTGGGAAGCGAGAGAGCGAAATGCCGAATGACCGAATAGAAAGCATTGGACAAATCGAGGAAGATCGCCGAACTGCTCGCCTTGACAATCTCAGCAGCCGACCAATGCAGACGCACCATGTGCGAGGATGTCTCACACGAGCGACCAGGGAGGCCGCCTTGTTGTTCCAGAAGGAGAGCACTCTGGAGGAGGCCTAGAGCCCGCGCGCGGATGAACCGATGATAAAGCTTGCCTAGCGTGTTCGCTTTAAAAATGTTTCTCTGGTTCTTGGCGAGAAAAACTTCCTTGGCTCCTTTGTAGAACCACGCCACCCTGCCGTCTTTGAACCCTAAGGGTTCTCTTCCTGTGAGTGCAACTTTACACAGCAGGGGAAGAAAAATGCGAGTCACCTTCTCTGGTGCCACCTTGCTGAGGGCATCCCGCAGCCCATCTGGCCCTGCAGCAGCGTTGAGTGACGCACGGCGCATGAGGAAGCGAATGTCGAGATGAGTAGGCACACAATGAGAAGAGCGAGATGGGCGAGTTGCCTCCAAGTCTCCTGCAGGTAGGGGAGGCGGCCCAGTCCCACTCACTGAAGCTGGCGAGCTCTGGGGGAAAAATAGGGTGGTGGGAATCGTGCAACCGCGCGTGCGCAGCCAGTCATCCCGACCAGAGCCCTTCTCATCATCGCTCGAGACTGGGACGCCTCCGGTCCTTCCGTCGTCGTGCGGCAGCAGCGTCTGCGGCAGCGCGTCGTCGTCAGCAACAAAGGGGGCAGGCGCGCGGAAGGGTGGGGGGAGATGACTGACTGGACTGATGCCGTTGAAGCGAGCAACTATCTCATCTGCTGTGAGAGATTCGCCCTTCTCGATGCCTCCGAATTTTTGTTTGCATGTGCTGGGCAACTCCCGAGGCAGTGGGGATGGCCTCGCCGTTATCATCAAGCATGTAGGGGAAAGCCATTGGTTTCTTATCCCTGCCCCCGAAGCGCAGCAAGGTCCTGTATTGCGCCCACTGCTCCCTAGACATGTGCGCATCAGCTGAGATCCTGGCTTCTTTAGCGGTGCTTTCGAGAAATTGGGTTCTGTCGTTCTCAAGGCCGCGCGCGAGGGAGCACTTGGAGGAAAGGGCGAAACTGTGGAGGACAATCTGAAACTCAGCTGGGTGACTGCTTCCTGCAAGCAACTTCTTGGCCCACACTGCGACCTGCTGGTATTGTCCTTCCCACTGACACGCAGAAAGCTCCTGGTGGCCCTTGGCAATGTCCCCCGTGACCCACCTACCAGCGAAATTTCTCAAAATAGCGCTAGCCTGAACCCCTTTGGGAAGACGGGAGGGGGTGGCAGTTTTGCGAAGGACCGTGATAGCACCGCGTCGTGCAATGACACGCTGATGACTTTCGTCAGAGATGAAGGGTTGTCTCGGTCGGCTGCCCTTGCGTACAAAACACTGGGAGGCGATCTGGTTAACTTGCTGCACGGCTTGCGACATGTGCTCCGAGGCGGGGACCCCCCATGGCTGCAGGGGGGCGTCTTGAGCTTGTCCTAAAAAAGGGCGACCTTCCGGGGGTCTCTGAGAAGGGAAGAGTCGAGCCTAACTCCCGAACTGGTCTTCTTATCCGAGGTGTGCGTGTACTGAAATGTACTGAGAACGGGCATGCGGTCCCTTTGCTCAGAAAAGTTGTCTAAATCTTTCCACACTCCTACCTCTGAGGCAATCGACGCAAGCCATGGTGCAGCACATATGTAGTCAATCCTGTGCCTAGTCCCCTGCGTGCTGACAAACGTATAATCATCTGACTGTCCTGCTAGGGTGTTGACTGCCCACATGTCGCTTTCTTCTAATGTCTGACGAAAGCGCTCCCCTTGAGGATCCTCTTCCTGAACAAAGCCTGCCTGTCCCACTTGACTTGTGGGGGTGCTCCCTAAGCGTGCGTTGGCATCTATGAACAAGAGCTGAACTCCCCATTTCGACATCTGCTCATCAAGGGTTTCCCAGAACTGGGCTCTTTCTGCAGCCTTGTGTCCCGATGCATGGCATGTGCGACACAGATGACCAACTCGAGGCCTGGAGCCTGCACTCTGACTACCAACATGCGGGGTGCAGCATACAAGACAAAAGCGTGACGTGGCATGAAGTGTAGAGGTTTTCCCCTACAATGGCCGTAGGGCTGCTGCAGATTTAACCAAAGCTCTACCCCTGCAGTGTGCGCAACGTGTCCTGATGCTATGACATAATCATCCCCCTTCCTGCGTGCCCCTTGAGGCGTCCTTGCCTCTTGAACTCCTACAATCAGAGTCTCCCGAAGCTGAAATTGGCACCTGGCCATATGAGACCGCATCCCTTGAACTAAGGCCTGGGAGGAGCGCTTCCTGGATTGGGGGAGAGATCTCGTATTACTCTGCGCAACCGTGAGGGTAATGGTCTGCTGAACCACCCTACTTCTAGCAGGATGCACTATGTCTTCGACGTGTCCTGTTATACCCGGTTGCGCCCCCTGGAAAGCCAGAACCCGGTGGCCCTCCCGAGTGGAGGTAACCAGGGGGGGGGAGGGGGGAAGGCGACAATGTCTTCTTGCGATGCGTACAAGAGCCACTCCCACTGACGACCTCTGTCGTAGCCTAATGAGAGAACCAGGGACTCAGGAAGAGCACTGGTTGGTAGTGCCTCACGCATCGTGGCTCGGGCAGCATTATCGACAAGCGTGTTCCACGGGTGCATGTCACGCCCGTGCACGCGCGCGATGTGCACGTCCACGCGCGCGCGCGCGCTGCAACAAAACGCACGTGACACGCGCAATGTGTCGCTCGGCCTTGCTGTTCGAACGTCCACAGAAAATCAACGGCATTGAGACTGTCCGACCATATGTATATCGGAAGGTCCCCTTCATGTCCCATGGAGGCCAACAAGGCCCAAGCGATCCCCAACAGCTCTACGTCTGTGCTGTCTGTTTTTTTTGGGAAGGGGCATGTCGCACGAAAGACTCCAGCTACTACAAAGGACCCCCCCGTAGGAGTGACCGCCCCTGTCTCTCTGAACAAAGGCAACGGCCCAACTTGCCGATTCGGGGTCAGAGCTGTCGAGAGACGCGTCTGCGTAATAGTGTAGTTCCGTCCGGGCCGCTAACCTGGGAGGGCACTGTTCAATAGCATGCCGCGCTGGCTCCTCCAAAACGGGGATGTCGTCGAAGCGCCAGCGCACTCTCGGCGACGGCCGGCACGGCATCCATGCGGGAGAAAGAAGCCCAAACTCACAATCGAGACTGGACGAGAGATAACGAGCACTGGAGCGGTCATGCTTCTTTTCCGAATGGCTCACACATGCTGGAGCGGCATAGGAACTAAGAGGTGGAGCGCCTCGAGAGAGAGGTTCTCCGCTCACGGAGCCCACTGGCGCTTCGACCTCCCCCCTTGGAGTGGCCAACGCGAAAGGGGCCCCCCTGGGTTCGGGGTCCGAATCGAGGGGGAGGGGCCCTATAGGCGCTCGAATTGCAGGTGCTAAGTTCACGCTCTGCTCCATCCGAAACTGCCTTGCTGTTGCGCGCCACCTCGAAGCCGAGGAGATGGCATAAATCCAAGACCTCTGCAGAAGAAGGGCTGCCAACGCATCCCACGTGGGTTGCGCTGGCAGCATCAGTCAAAGGTGCGCGCAAAGGAAAATGGGAAGCCGAGCGGGCTGCCTGCGTCAAAAGAGTCTCTTGGCTGCTGCTCTTGCTTCCGCGCGCGCCGACTGCAGGGGCTGAAGACACGCGAGTTGAAATCTGTATTAGATTAGAGTCCGAGTCGCTGCTCGCGATGTCTTGCACTAGATCCTGATCGATTATGTCTCCATCATGCTGGGGACTCGAGTCAGGGTCTGGCACTGGATCCATGCGCGGCGGCGCCGGACGTGCAGGCATCCAGCCGTCTCTGCGAGCAATCCCCGCGGACGGTCGTGAGAAATTACTCGGCTCTGGATCTGCGACGTGCAAAAAAAGATTCCCAAAAACGATGGTCCCCTCTGGCCGCGTCGTTGTATCACTGCCTGGGAAAAGGAGTGGGGATACCCGCCTCCCTGCGCATTCTGCCTGACTGACGCGTGACAGCGCCCCAGGCAAACTCGAACTCTGCGCGCCAGGCATCTGAATCATAAACTTTCAGCCGTGTAAGCCTGCGTATGTATTGACGACGCTCCGGTCCTGGAGAAAGCTGTGGACTTCGTGCACGAGGAAGCTGTGGACTTCGTGCACGACGGCGAGCAGGATGAGCATGCTGTGGGCGCTGAACGAGCTGGCGTCGGTATGCTTGCCATCGCGCATGGGCACTCCCGCGGGTAGTACTCGTAAACTTCAACTTCTCCAAAATTGACTAGCATTCGCCGCGGCCTGCATCTGCCATCTGATACTTGCGAGGCGGCTGATCGAATGCTTCGGGGGCTGTCCTTGCCTTGTGCTCGACCAGCTGTACTTTCATTTGGCCTGTCTTGGGGTCGGGCGAAGATTGAGCTCCCTGAAGAAGTGGCGACTCCTGAGAATGACCTCCTGCAACCTGGGTCGGCGCGAAAGAAGCTGGATCCTCCCATGGCGTCTCTGGCTGACCCCACATCTGAGTCGGCCCTGGAAAAGAATTGTCCTCTTGACTGGCTGCTGCATGACTCTCTTCTGGAACTGGGATGGCTGCTGCTGACGTCTGCTGCGGCACTGTCGGCACTGCTGGCGGTGCTGTTGGCGGAGGCACTGCCTTGGCTGCAGCTCTCGTCGTCGGCATCTCGGGCTGGGCCGCCGCTGGTCTCAGCGTCATCCCCTGGTACTGGGGCCCACTGCGTCCTGGCTGGAAAACAGTAGCGCGTCCGACGTTCTGGTGAAGCCTGGCCAGCACCGCCCCTAGTTCTGCATCCGTGAAGCCCGTGCTCGATCCTGGCGGAAGAGCGCGGGCTGGCTGCTGCTGCTGCGCGCCCCCGTGCTGCGGGGGCGCTTGGGGAGACCCCACTGCTGGCGCCCCTGGGGTAGGACATGGTCCTACGGGCGTTGATATTCCCTGTGGGAGATAGGCGCTCATGAATGCATTCATATGTTGCATCTGCTGCTGCATCTGAGCCTGAACTGCGTGCATCGGAGCATTTGCTTCTCGTAGGGCCTGATTCTCCTGCATGTAGATGCTGGCTCCTGCACCATGCTGCTGCTGCGGCGCTCTCGGAGGCGGGCCCGATGGGGGCGCTGATGGCGGAACTTTGACTGCCTCCGAGGCTGTTCCGCCCCCCTCCTCCGTGTGCATGGGCGCCTGCTCAATCAGATCTCTCATCTCGTTCGCGATCTTGCCATCGATCTCCGTGAGAGCCTGGCTGGGATCGTCGACCTCGTCTCGCAGCTCTTCGGCCTGCGTCTCCAGCAAGTTGATCCTCGCATATGTATTGTGCAACTTTTCCTTCGCTGTGGCAAGACGTTCCACAGCTTTCGCTCGTTGATCTTTGAGCGTTTTGAGCTGATTGGCCGCGTACTTCAACATGGCTAACTCCTCTTTGACCTCGTCGTCTGGCTTTCTGGCGCGGACAGCTGAGACTCCCATTTTCCCAAGTACCTGCATGTGGCTGTGAAGACGATCTCGATATGTACGGTAGTGCCGTGTGTCCTCTGGCTTCTTCCAATCTAACCGCTGAGGGTGGGATTATGCATAGGCCTGTGTGGATGGGACGATTCTGTCGAGATACTTGACCAGAGCTTTGTGCATATCGTGGGCCTCTTTGTCCTGCTTGGGCTCTCGATCGCGGTCCTTGTCCCTGCGATCCTTGTCCCTGCGATCTCGATCGTTCGGCCTTGCCTTGGGCTAAACCGATACCCAGGGCTGACGTGGCCTGCTGTATTCTCGTTCTGCGGCTCGAGCTTGGGACTGTTGGCGATGGCGGCTTGGCTGGCGACTTCGGCGAGCTCGATCCGCAAACTGCGATCCACACGATGAGCATTCCCATAGGCGCCCATCTACGTGTGTGTGACACTGCCCGCATGTCCAGCCTGGCTTTTTTCCTGACATTTCTGATGAAGTAAGTCGTGGCTGCTGAGCACTGTGATGGCTCGAGAGGAGATCTCGGGCCTGAATAGCACTGAGCAAAAGCCTGGCTGCGTGGCGGGCGCGGCGCTGTCGCCGATGCCAGCCTGGCTCGCGACTGCGCGAGCGCCTCGTCGGGCGGCGGCGGCGGGCGCTGACGCCCACGGCAGCCGATGGCGCGCGGGCCCGCGGCGGGGGCCACGCGTGAGGCAGGCCGGACACGGTACCCCCCACACCCACGGGGCGCCCTCCTCAGCCAGAATGCCTTCTCCTCCTCCTCCTCGTCCTCCTCCTCGTCCTCCTCCTCGTCCTCCTCCCCGTTCTTCTCCTCGTCCTTCCCCTCGTCCTCCTCGTCTTTGTCCTCCTCCTCCTCCTCCTCCTCCTCCTCCTCCTCCTCCTCCTCCTCCCTTCCATTCCATTTCCTCATCGAAAACTCCTCCGCGTCGCACCCGAGGCCGGTCGAAAAGGCGGGCTGGGCACTTCGCCTGAGACTTCCAGTGCTGTTGAGAATAACGACCACCACCTGGGAACGGACATGCTCAAATGCCCGTCGCTGCGTTTTGCTGGGGGCGCTTGAAAAACTGGCCGTCCCAATCAGTATCGTAATCATTAGTACGCATATTCCGTCATCTCTTCGGTTCGGTTCCTGTCCGCCGTTGTATGGGCCCCCCGCGCTTCGGAAGGTGCGCGCGTGCGTCGTGCATCCCCCCTCCGCCCCTCAATGTAAAGTTGTGCGTGGCCCCCCCCCCCCCGCCCCCTCTTAGGGCAAAGCTGAGTCGAAGCCGATCAACGGTGCTCGACGCAGTCAGCTTTGCATGGAGGGGGAAGGGGGGAGGAGGGAGGAGGGGGAGGAGGGAGGAGGGAGGGGGAGGGAGTAGGGACAAGCTAGGTGCGCTCGCGTCATATCTGACATCCTACCCCTCCCTCCCATCCCTTACCATGGCGTAGATCCCCTCTCTACTCGCACAGTCGGATGTCGAGCAAGACAATTATCCCGAAAGGGTACGCGATGCATTGTAGAGCACGGCATGGCATGGCGTAGACGAGCACCGCAAAGCGTAGTATGTCACAGCATGGCGCGGCGTGGCGTAGTGAAGAATTGCATCATAAAGCTTTGCAACGCAAAGCATGGCATCGCACAGCGGCCCCGAACAGAACATTGCATAGCATGGCGTTGAAGATCAAAGCGTAGCATGGCATAGCACGACGTGGCACTTAAGCACTGCGTATCACAGCTTCAGCTGAAGGCATGGCATCGCGCAGCGGAACGCAACCTAGCATTGCATTGCATGCCGTGGTATGGCACGGGAAATGACGCCAGCGCTGCAGCGGGAGCAAGATTCGGAACGAGCGGAAGCGCGGAAATGAGGCCAGCGCTGCAGCGGGAGCACGACTCGGAACGAGCGGAAGCACGGAAATGAGGCCAGCGCTGCAGCGGGAGCACGATTCGGAACGAGCGGGGCCCGAAAATGTTGCCGGCGCCTCAGCGAGAGCAGCATTTTGAAAAAAATGCAGGCGAAAACCCAACTCCAGGGAATCCTGTGTGTAAAAAACAATACGCGGGGGTGGGGCGAACACTCCCAACCCGTCATCAGGGGAAGGAGGAGAGTAGTATTCATATTGAGTAATTGTGGAGGAGGGGCGGGAGGCAGGGAGGCTCTGGACGATGAGCAGGAGGAGGAGGAAACGAGTGAGGGTGCTATGATGAGGAGGCGGAGGAGTGATGAGGATTAGGACCAGGAGGATGAGGACGAGGATGTTGGTGAGGATGTGGATGGTGACGAAGACGAGGAACTATGCGGATAGTGATAATGATGATTCCGACGTGATGATGATGACGATGCTGATTGTAGTGATGATGGTGATGATGCTGATGGCGTTGATAATGATGACGATGACAATGATGGTGATGGTGATGATGGGGCATCCGTTTTTCGGATGCCCTTGAATACACCTCTGCACGGATGAAGGGGCGACGATGCCGAGAATTAGACTGTATATGGTGACGGCGGCGATGGCCGTGACGATCACGATGACGGTATGAATGGCGGCGGTCAGAAATGCTGGCGGCGGTAACGATGCTGATGATGATGATGGTGATGATGATGCTGTTGATGCTGATGAGCACGATGACGATGACGATGGCGATTGCGAGTAAGATGATGACGATGCCGACGATGATTGTGACGATGATGGTGACGATGATGGTGATGATGCCAACGACGACGATGACGATGACGATGATGATGTCGATGATTGATAGGGTTTGTGGTGATGATGGGGTGGAGGAGGAGGATCAGGAGTCGTAGGACGATGATGATGAGGAGGAGGAGGCGGAGGAGCAGGAGGCTCACGTGGAGCACGAACAAGATGAGGAAGGAGGGCGAACGAGGGAGGCAGGAAGAGGGAAGGCTGAAGAGGGAAGAGGTAAAGGGAGCATGAAGGAACGCTGAACGTTGGCACGCTGCCAGCCCTTTCTAGGGAGTGCGGGGCCGTGCATTCAAGATGCATTGACTCTGAGGGGTGATGATGCATAGGGGTGAGCTTCGAGGGGCCGTGCATTCAATCTGCATTGAATCTGAAGATCCGAGGGGTGCGCACCATATTATACATCAGTAGGGGTGAGCTTCGAATTCATCGAGTTCGATTTGCAAATGTTCTCCGAAGTGCGTTCAGAGTTATTCTACGAGCGTCGATAATCATCATTGCCCTGGTCATTGTTGCCACCGTGCTGTCGTAGCGAGGGCAATCGTTAGGATCGTGAGGCCGTTTCAGCGTGAGTTCACAGTAAATCCAATCCGTCGCACTGTTGGCGACTCTGACAACCACGATGCCGATGCGTCGGGGCGGCCAGGCGCAATGTGCGAGGCCACCCTACACCGAACTAGAGGGGGCGACATGCGTCGTGAAAGCCTGTGCGTGGGAAGGTCCCGAGAAAATGCTGCGCTCCGGTTGTGCCGCTGTGTGGCGCGACCAATTTAGCTCGTGCGATCTTGTTGGTCGCGCGTCGTTTCGGGAACGTCTTGATCCCGCGACACATCCGACTGCAAATAGCATCGCGGAAAGTCTGGCTTGACCTGTCGGTGAAGTACTCCAGCGGCTGGCTGTCGCAACATATCTTGGAGACAGCACAATCGACCATGGCATAAATTATGTCGATTGTCGTTATTTTCAACAAGACCCGTTCTTCACCGCTCATGACCCCGACTAAACCATTGACAACAGCTTCACATCTGGAGGGCGGGTGGTTTTCCATCTACGCTTGTACATGTATACAAGACCACGCAGTACAAACAAACGTGTCGAAGTACCCGCAGTGCGCATGAGTTCTCAGAAGTACGCAAGAAAGAGCGTATGAATAAGCAATACAGAAACATATACAAGCACATACATAGAGGTGCGAAGGAGGGACATACATGTTCAGTAACAGCAGCGGCGCCGAGCGCTACATACGCGGGAAAGAACAGCACCGTGTGTTCGATCTATAACACGACAACGCATCGCGCTGAGCGAAGCAAGCGCGCTGGGTGACATGGCGGGCCAAAGGCAGCTGAGGATGGGAGGCCACGCGGACAAAATAAAGCGCCATGCGCTGCGTGTCGCAGCGGTTCCCTGCGACCTCCGATGCGCAGCGCCGCGAGGTCCCAACTGGAACCCCGCACAACTCCACTCCGCGCGACCTCCTGGGAGCCCTCGAAAGTGGCGACGGTGGCGCACTTCGCAATCCCTCAAGGAGACGCGAGGTCCCAACTGAATCCGCGTACCACTCCACTCCGCGCGACCTCCCAGGAGCCCACGAAAGTGGCGAAGGTGGCGCACTTCGCAGTCCCTCAAGGAGCCGCGAGGTCCCAAATGCATCCACACACAACTCCATTCCGCTCGACCTCCCAAACGCCCACGAAAGTGGCGACGGTGGCCACGCAGGGAGCCGCGAGGTCCCAACTGGGCCTGCCCACCACTCCACTCCGCGCGAACTTCCCAGGAGCCCACGAAAGTGGCGCGACAATGGCGCACGTCGCAGCCACGCAAGGCGCCGCGAGGTCCCAAATGGGTCCGCGCACAGCCACGCAAGTTGTTGCGAGGTCCCAACTGGGCCCGCGTACCACTCCACTCCGCGCGACCGCCCAGGAGCCCACGAACGTGGCGACAGCTGCGCGCTTCGCAACCACGCAAGGCGCCGCGAGGTCCCAACTGGGTCCGCGTACCACTCCACTCCGCTGGAACTCCCAAGAGCCCACAAAAGTGGGGACAATTGCGCACTTCGCAGCCACGCAGGTTATTGCGAGGTCCAAAATGGGTCCGCGTACCAATCCACTCCGCGCGACTTTGCAGGAACCCACGAACGTGGCGACTGTTGCACACTTCCCAACACGCAAGGCGCCGCGAGGTCCCAAACGGGTCCGCGTACCGCTCCACTCCGCTGGATCCCCCAGGAACCCACGAAAGTGGCGACAGCTGCGCACATCGCAGCCCTCCAGGGAGGCAAGCAGGACGAAGGAGAGAAGGGAGGAAGAAGAAAAAGAAGAGGAGACAGGAGGCAGGAAGTAGGAGGCAGGAGTGCGAAGGAGGAAAGAGGAGAGGAAGGAGTCCCGTCCACAGCGCTCTATTCAAAATGAGAACCCAACCAAGGAGGATTGGGAGCCATTTGCAAGAGCTTCACAGACTGAGGGCGGGAGGTTTTCAAAATACGGATCCCGCCTTCACGCCGCGCACATTTGTTTAACAACTTGCAAATGGTCTCACGGATTGCGGGCGGGTCGTTATCAAAATGTGGCTCTCGCCTTAGCGCTGAACACAATCGTCTTTAACGTGCAAAGAGCTTTACGGATTGAAGGCAGGTCGTTTTCAAACTGTGGCTCTCGCCGTAGCGCCGCGCTCATTCGTTCTAAAGAATGAGAGCTTCATGGATGGAGGGCGGGTGGTGTTCAACATGTGGGAGAGAGCGTGATCCACCGCCGCTTTACTGTGGAAAATTGCCAACCTTTTCCTCCGGAACCCGGGGGTCTCCCCCCCCCCCCCTCCGAAATCCCGCCCCCCCCTGCCGGAACCCCTCCCCCCCCCCCCCCCCCCCCTCTCCCCCGGCAAAACCCCCCCCCTCCCCTAACCCCCCCCCCCCCCCCCCCCCCCCTCCCGCTCGAAAACCGGGGGGGGTCACTACCGTTTCGAACCCCTCCCCCCCCCCCCCCCCACCCTCCGGATCCGGAAAACCGGGGGGGTCACTACCGGTTCGAAACCCCCCCCCCCCCCCCCCCCCCCCCCCCCCCCCCCTACTCACCGCCAGCAAACGACTCCCGGTCCCCACCACCGTCCGCATCACATCCCCCACTGGTGTTCCCAGCACCACTGTCCTCACCACCGCTGTCCCCACTGGTTCCACCACCGCCCCTACTGTCCCCACCAGTGGCCCCACCACTGTCGCACTGTCCCCGCTGTCCCCAGAACTGTTCCCACCACGGTTCCACTCTCCCCACTGTCTCCACGGCCCCAACCACTGCCCGACTATCCCCACTGTCCCCACTGTCCCACTGACTCCTCCGCTGTCCCACTGAGCTGTCCCACTGTTCCCACCACTGTCCCCACTGTCCCCACCACTGTCCCCACTGTACCTCTGTCCCATTGTCCCACCGCCGTCCTCGCCACCGCCTTCACCACTGTCCCCACCACCATTGTACCCTCCACTGTCCCACTGTTTCCACCTCATTCCCATTGTCCCCACACCACTGTCCCCACCACCACCGTCACCACCACTGTCCACTGTCCCCCTCTGTTCCCACCATTGTCCCCACCACTGTCCCCACCACTACCGTCCCCACCGCTGTCCCACTGTCCCACTGTCCCCACCACTGTCCCGCTATCCCCTCACCACTGTCCCCACCACTACCGTCCCCACCACTGTCCCACTGTCCCCCCACTGTCCCCACCACTGTCCCGCTGTCCCCTCACCACTGTCCCCACCAACACCGTCCCCACCACTGTCCGCACCCCCACTCGGTTTTCGAGGGGGGGGGGGGGGGTTCGAACCGGTAGTGACCCCCCCCCCTTTTCATGATGAGCTGGGGGGGGGGGGGGGAGGGGTTCGAACCGGTAGTGACCCCCCCCGGTTTTCCGGAGGGGGGGGGGAGGGGTTCGAACCGGTAGTGACCCCCCCCGGTTTTCCGCCAGCAGCGGTAGAACACGCTCTTTCACATGTGGCTATCGAATGAGCGCCGCGCATACTCGTCTTATTAATTGCAAGGAGCTTCACGGAGTGAGGACGGTTCTTTTCAAAGATGTGGCTCTCTCTGGCTCTCTCTCTCTTTCTATCGCCGCGCACTTTCGTTTTATACATGTACAATAGTTTCACTGGTTCTCTTGGCAAACGTACCAGAAACGGCGTTTTGGAACGATTCGGGACTGTCAGGGCGCAGGAGTTACGTTGATTCGCGGTGGTGATGAAGTTTCAGGAACGGTGTTCTAGCATGGCACGACTCAGGATCGCCAAGACGTAACAGTCAGGTTAACTCGTGGCGCTGAAGTCCTGGAAATTGTTTTGGCACGCCTCATGGTTTCCCACCGTTGTACCCCTACGGGGCAATTCCTTCAGTGGAAATGACCCTTCGTAGGAACCTACGAGGAGGGCTACGGAAGGGAGGGTGTATTTCAACATCGTTGATGAATCTTGGGTTTACACTGGTCCTCCGCCTCCTCCTCCTCATCCTCCTTCTCCTCCTCCTCCTCCTCCCCCCTCCTCCTCCTCTTCTTTTTCCTCCTCCTCCTCCTCCTTCCCCTCCTCCTGGCCCTCCTCCTCATCCTCCTCCTCCTCCTCCTCCTCTTTGTCGTCGTCGTAGTCGTCCTCCTCCACATCCTCCCTCCACCTCCTCCCTCCACCTCCTCCCTCCAACCTTCCTCCCCTCCTCCCTCGACCTCCCTCTCCCTTACTTTTCCGTGCTGGCGCCCGCCTGACCCGCCGGCACCAGAGTGCGCCGCGCCGCAGCGGCGGAGCGGTCAGGGAGGGCCTCCAGTGGGCGGGGTCCGTCGACGCCGTCGCCGTCGCCGCAATCGCTTTGGTCGTCGTGGTCGTGGTCGTCGTGGTCGTGGTCGACTTCGTGGTCGCCACCGTCGTCGTCGCCTTCGCCGTCGTCATTGCAATCGAAAACTCAATTAGCTGTTTGCCGTAAGCGATAGACCTTCTCAGCCCCCAGGAATTTGCGGGTTTCCTCTGTCTTTCCTGCTCCTGCCATTGTCCGCTCTCTCTCTCTCTCTCTCGCTTCCCCTCTGGGGCTCAAGCCTTTCTGGGTCAAGCTAGGGGGTCGACCTCAAATGACCCAAGGCTGGGTACTCCAGAACCCATCCCGGAGGCCCACAAGATCCTGGGGGGCCCCCGAAGCCGACGCGGGCGGCCATGCCAGACTGCGAGGCGCCAGGGAGCTGGCCAGGCGCCCAGGCTGGGCGGAAGGGGAAGGTCGGCCTCCGCGTGGCATGGGCCACCGCCCGCCGAGCAGCGTCGCTGGCCACCCCTCTGCTCGCCGGCCTGGCGAGCTTGACGGGGACAGCCGGGCCGTCGGCTTGCCCTGGTGCAACCTGCTGGCGATCGAAGGCTGGCAGCTCAGGGCGCTTGCCAGAAGGCTTCTTGGAAGAGATGCTGCAGCGCCCGCCCCTCGGATTCCAAGAGCTCGGGACCCCAGTGGTCGCCACCGCAGCGCCCCGCGCCAGTTGGGAGAAGATTGCTCCATGGCAGGGAGTACCTGTCGGAGGGAAGACGCGGCCACTCGCAACCAGCTGGTCCAGCGGCGCCCCGAAGGCACCGCCGCGCGCCACTCTGAGCCGGAGGCCCGCAACCAGAGCTCAGCCCAGCACTGGAAGCGCCCAGGCCTGGGCCATCAGCGGGGGATCCCGCTCGGCCTCTGCCGAGCGGCCCCCCGCCGATCGAGCCGCTCGAGGAGCCCCGCCGAGGCGCCCTCCGAGTCCGGGGTTCCCCGGGACGAGGGCGCTGGCGAAGCCGTGCCAGTCTGCCTCGACGCCTGCGCCAGCAGCTCTGACGACGCCGCCGCCATCCACAGCGCGGCCGCCGGCATCGACGAGGAGACGTACGTCTTCCTGGGACGGCTCTGCCGCTACGCGCGGCGGCTGGCGTCTGCCGCAGCATGCGAGGAGAGCCGGGGCGCGCGCCTCGGGCACGCGCAGCGATGGGAGCAGCAGCTCAAGTGCGCGTGTGCCAAGGCCGCGCGCCCCGCGCGTCAGCCGCCACTGGACTCCCGCCCGGCCCAGCGTTCCAACCCCCTGCCGCGACCCCACCACGAGAGAAGGCGGTGCTCGGCGGCCACCTCATCGCCAGCAGCCACCTGGCGTAGCCGCAAGCAGCGTCCCCCCCCCGCTCTCACCGCTGGTGGACCCACCACCTGGCCCGCGGACGCAGGGGGCACCGCGGCTGGCGCAGGCCGGGCTGGCTCTCGTGGTTCCGAACGTTGCAGAGCTGTTCTCCAATCGTGGCGCCCACGCGCCCATGGCCAAAGCAGCGCGGCCAACGCCGCTAGGCAACATGATCGGAGGTTCGCGGCAGGCGCCGGCGATGCCAAGCCCCCGCCAGCGGTGCACGCACAGGTGGTCCAGCAGGAGCAGCAGCACCTCGACAACGAGCGCATGCTCCACTCCGTCGAGAGCTTCAAAGAGGGACGACGGTCCGACGGTCGGAGGAGCTGGACGTCTAAGAATCTACTTGGCGAGGGCGCGCGACACTCTCACGGTGGAGGTGCGCGGCGCTCTCATCGGCCGCGAGCTCTTCCACGACTTGCGGCGCGCCTGCGAGCGCGCCAGGCACCTCGTGCAGCCCGTGAACTTCTCGACCACCGTCTCGAATCGGATCGCCTACGCGGTCGCGCCCCAGAGACGGGGGGGGGCAAGGATCACGTCTCCCCGCCGAGCTGGTCACTCTCAGTGGCAACATCTGCTCAGCTCCGCGCGGGCCAGGCAGGCGGAGGACGACGTCGCCGTGCTCGGTCTCGTCAACGCGAGGGGACACGCGCGCGAGCGACTCCTGGGTCCTGGCCCTCGAGACCTTCCGCGTCGCCCACGGGGGCGACGACGTCGCGTTCCCAGCCGCCTACGCGCGCGGCCTCTGGGAAAAGTTGCCGGCGGCGCGGGCCGAGCAGCTGCGGGCGCAGCGCCAGGGGCGTGTCCTGGGGATGCCCATCCCCCGGAAGGAGGACCTGAAGCTGCGCGCCCACGCGCCTGCAAGCTCTGGCGGAGCCACCTGCTTCAAATTCCCGAACGTCTTCAACTTGGAAGCGGCGGACGATTGCTGCCGGGCGGCTTGCGCGCCCCTCCGCGCCAGAGCCCGCGCGGAACAGGGACGGGGCCGAAGGCGCCTCTGGGAGCTGGGGGGCCCGAGGGGCCCCGGCCCTGCAGGCCTACGTCGCCTCCCCGGCCGCCCGACCGCCCAAGGCGATCAGGCGCAAAGCGACCGCCACTGGCCTCCGAGAAGAGCGAGCCCAAGATGCCCGAGAGGCCCGCTCGCGCCCAGCGGACAGGAAACCCTCCCCCAGTGAGACCAGCGGGCCCGTCAAACATGCACCGCGCGATCGGAGTAGGAAAGTTCTTCGCCGGGACGCGCGCGCGTGGGCGGGGCGCCCGAAGACGGCGACTACATGCGCTCGTTCCCACGGGCCTGTCAAGGGCATGAGCGGCACCGACTGGGCGGTCCAAGCCCAATTGGTCAAGAGAGGCGGCCTCAAGTCGGGCGCCAAGGTCGACCCTGGCTCGGTCGACGGGCGCGCTGCCCAGCTTCGGGCTCAGGCCCGAGCTGAAGATGACAGCGAGCGCGAGGCAGGACCCCCTCGGCACCCGCCGGAGGGCAGAGCAGCCGCCCAGGGGGCCCAGATCGGACTGGCGCAGCCGCCGGGCCGCCTCTCGAGGAGCAGCAAGCCCTCGAGGCACGCGGCGACCTTCGGTGCGCCGAGACGGAGGACGAGCTGCGCGAGGCGGCCCTTGGCCAGGACGCGAGCTGACTGAGCGGACAGTGGTGGGGACGTGGTGGTGGGGACAGTGGTGAGGGGACAGCGGGACAGTGGTGGGGACAGTGGGACAGTGGTGGGGACGGTAGTGGTGGGGACAATGGTGAGGACAATGGTGGGAACAGTGGGGACAGTGGGACAGTGGTGGGGACGGCGGTGGTGGGGACAGTGGTGTGGGGACAGTGGGAACGTGGTGGAAACAGTAGGACAGTGGAGGGTACAGTGGTGGTGGGGACAGTGGTGAAGGCGGTGGCGAGGACGGCGGCGGGACAATGGGACAGAGGTACAGTGGGGACAGTGGTGGGGACAGTGGGGACAGTGGTGGGAACAGCGGGACAGCTCAGTGGGACAGCGGAGGAGTCAGTGGGACAGTGGGGACAGTGAGGATAGTCGGGCAGTGGTTGGGGCCGTGGAGAAAGTTGGGAGAGTGGAACCGGGGCAAGCAGCAGCGACCGCCTGGCAGCCGTCGAACGACGAGGCCTGATCGACAACGCCCTGGCGAGCGGGGCGATGGCGAAGCTCGCCGATGTCAGCGACTACCTCACCTCGCACGCCCTCGCTCGCCTGACCCAGGCGAGGGCCCGCGGGTCGGGGCTCGCCCTCGAGCAGGTGCCCCTGGAAGCCGCGAGGGACGGAGGCCCGACCGGCGCGGAGGAAGCAGCGACCGCCCTAGATGCGCTCGGAGCCAAGGCCTGCAGCCTGGAAAGAGAACCGGAGGTCTGCATCAATGCCGCCCAGTGGGGCGAGCCGAAGACAACCGAAAGCGGGCCACGCCACCGCCCACTGCTGGGGCGAGCAGGCGGCGAACGAGGAGAAGCTTGCGGAGGAGGGCGAACTCACCTTAGAGCAGCTCGTCGAGGGGCTGCACGTGGACATCGGGGCGAAGGCCACTGGGCTCGCAAAGCCGAATGCATCGAGGCGCGCCAGCACCTCGCGGTCGTGCGTCCGCCAAGCTGGCGCAGGGGCTCCGAGGGCGCGCCCAGTTCTGGAGCGCGGCGCATCATCCGGCTACCCGGCTCGAGCTACCCGCCCTGGACCGCCCCCCAGGCGGAGGCGGCGGGCCGCGGGCCTCCCCGCGCGGAGCCCCCGAGGTAGCTCTGGCGCGGCCGGAGCGGGACGCAGCGCTGGAGCTGCTCCAGGTCATGTTCGACGCCCCCGAGGCCTGGAGCACGACCTTCCGCGCCGTGTTCAGCCGAGCACTCGTCCCCAGGGAGCTGTCCTGGCCTGCAAAACAAAATTGACCCGAGCGGCTGCGACGACGACGCCCATCGGGGCCGTGGACTGGGGGCGGGCGGGCGGCCAGCCCGCCGGCGCCGCGGCACCTTGGCGGAGGAAGGATGGCATCGGATCGAGCCGCCCGCCGTGTGCGGGCAAATGGTCGCGGGCGCCAAGGGCCGGCTTCTCCGGCCCCCCAGCGAGACGGCCGCCCTCCCCGAGGCCGCCCGGCGTCGCCGCGCGCTCGGGCGCTCGAGCGGACCGCAAACATCACTCACGCTGTCAGGTTGCACCGGGCGCGAGTTGTGGAACCTCCTAATTCTGTCCCGTGCGCGGGTGCCTTCTCTCGCGCTGGGAGGCAAGGAGGCCGAGGCCAAGCAGGCGGGGAGCTGGCCCATGACTGGACCCGCGGGGCTTCGAGGCCGAGGAGCTCATCGTCAGTGCGAGGAGCGGCCGCCACGCACTGGCAGTGGTCGACACCCCCACGAGCCTGGACACCACTTGCACCCAAAGTCTGACGAGGCTCGGGCACCTGGTCACGACAAGGGAGGTCCAGTGCACGCAGCGTGGAGACTCTACTTCGCGCTCGCGGCAGCTGCTGATAGCGGGGCGGCGGGGCATGGGCCGGGTCCCGACGAGCTTCGAGCTGCCGCCAGCTCTGCGAATCGCACATGGCGTAAAAAATTAGCTGGCCCAACGGGCCAGAGGCGTGCTAAGATCTCCGGTAACTGGTTAACAATATTTCTAGATCGCGCGCGCGAGGCGGCCCCTGGGGGTCTCCGGGCGAAAAATATCCCGGGCAAGTCCCTGGAGGGTCAGGTCAGAGATGCCGGACCGGGCAATTTTTCGACACCCCTCACGAGGATCGTGGCCTCCGAGGGGGGGGGGGGGGCGCAATCGACTACCCCCCCCCTGCCCCAAGAGGCCCCCGAGAGCCCCCCAAGAGGCCCTGGGGGCCCCCAAGACGCCGCCAAGGAGCCCCAAGAGACTCCCAAGAGGTCCCCAAGAGGCCCCCAAGAGGCCCTAAAGAGGGCTCCAGGGCCGGCGGAATGAGCGAAGCGATTAAATAACTCGAGAAGTGGGGCCATTTGGCAGCTCATGGGATTGCGCGTCAGAGGCGACATCCCATCTCCAGACTCTTGGCGAACGCTTGAAATTCTAGCATCCCCGAAAGAGCTACCCCCGAAGTCTTTCGAGGCTTTCCGGTACTTGGGGCGAGAGGCCGTCATGAAGAAGATCTATGTTCGTATGGTGGGCGAGCAGGCTCGACGGGTCTCCGGGCGCACACCTTGCGAATTTGGTGTGGAGTCTTCGATTGATGTCGCATCTTGTATTTTCGAGCTCGTCTTTTATGCTTCGGTATGGGGTCTCCCATTATTCATTGCTGCGCAGGATGTGAAAAGTGCACACGATGCCGTAAGGCGCTCCGTACAGTCCAACATGTTAGAGTTGGAAGGCATACCAGCTGACTACATCGCCGCGCTTCTGGCCGAATACGAAGGTCTACGTGCAACTGTGGAGATCACTGGATACGGGACGACACAGCCCTTCGATATATGGAGAGGGTTGCCGCAAGGTGATCCAGAGTCCGCCAAATCTTGGGAAGCTGTGGCAAAGCATCTTATCAGAGGGTTAACAGCGAGTTGGCTTTCGAGAGGCATGGGTTTTCGGCTCCGAGAATCTGGTCGAATCATTTGTTCTACGCGACTTGCCGATAATTTGTTTCTGTTTGCGGAGTCGGACGACCATTTGAGGCAGATGGTGTTCGAGGCGACCGCGGCATTCCAATCAGCGGGGTTACAGTGGAAGGGCTCTTCACTGGAAGTGATGACAGCAGGGTCAGCGCAAGACGAACATACTGATGGAGATTTTCTTGTGGACGGAAGCTTGATGTGGAAAAATGTGACAGTTATGGAGGCTTTGGGCGTGGCGATAACCAACGATGCATCCTCTAGACACGTGCTTGTTCATCGATTGGCTCGGGCAGAGCGGTTAGTGCGAAGATATGCTCATATCTTTACGGGCGGTGCTCCGAGGTATGTCAAATTAGCTGCGTGGTGTCGCGTGGTGCAGCCGTCGGCGGCTTTCGGGGGCGAGCTGATGCACATCACCAAGGAGCTTCGTATGCATGCCAGGCGTTGGGAACACCGGTGGTTGATCAAGATCCTCCGTATTCGCCGAGCGTCCGACGAAGGCCAGTTCCGCTTCAATCAGAAAGCATCGCGCATCATTGGTGGTTTGTTTTCTCGGCTACATGCTCGACGTCTGCACGAAATTATGTTAGCAGAAACTTGTCGCTCCGGCCTCAAACAATCGACTCTTGCTGCTGTGATTCGCCAAGACCGCAATGAGGCGTGGCGCACTGTTACACGGATGGCCAGCGTGAAGCGGCGCAAAATGGAAGGGGCGATGCAACCGCGAACTGGTAGGCGCCATGATTTCGAGAAGCCTTTCCTGGACATGTTTGGGGTGGGCTGGGAGACGCAATTGCTGAAACCAGGGATGTCTAAGAGAAGGTGCCGCAATGTTTTTGCAAAGGGGTTGTTGCAGCATTTTGGGTTCCGGGACCAACAGCGAGCCAGAGATGCTCCGCAATCTGAGCCCAGTCAGCCGGGTAGCGGAAACACGGTTCCGCCTCTTGCCCACAACATGGTCTTGGACAGTGCGCATCTTCCAACGCTCCGTCCAGAGGACGACCGATGGCTCCCAGGCGAGAGACAGTTTGAGTTCGTCACAGACAACGAGAACCTGGCGATGCTGCTCACCGGGCAGGCTTGCCCAGAAGCGCCGCACATTCGAGACATTGAGGCTTGCGTTGAGATTCTGCGTGAATTCTTGGATCTAGGTTGGCGGCCCCGCCACATCATCTGCGAGCCCGTGGTGTGGAGATCTCGGGAGCACAATGCTCTGGCAGACGCCGTGGCGAATTTCTGCATGGACACGGAAGCTGATTTTCAAAAATGGGACGCCTCTATTGTTGACCGGCTTCGCGCAGGTCCCTGTTGTGTACAGGTGCACACAGACGGTGGGCCCGACGCGCTTCCGAGGTCGGAGCGGTTGGCATAACAGTCACACTGTGGAACTACGCCCCGGAGCAGTCATGGAGCAGGAAGCTTTACTTATTACAAGGACGATTCTACGATCATCATTGCACATCATTTTTCACGGAACTGCAGGCGATCAAGCAAGCTTTGGAACTCGTGAGAACGTGGTTTGTCTTAGCCAAGGTGCCGTGAAAGCCATCACTGAAACAATACACGACTAGCCTTGTCTTGGTTCAGGGTCGTTTCCGCGAAAAAAAAAGTGGGGCCAGATGGAATGGCTGGACGCGCAGGGGGAAACACGCGGGGCGCGAAGATCAGATCGACGGGGGAACCCTTCCCCCCGAAGCGGTCGGGCACATCAAGATCGGCAACGCCTGACACTTGGCGCACAACGAGGACGGCCCTGCCGGGGCCATCGCGCGCCCAAATCAGGAGCCCACTGGCCCAGGCGCCACGCTCCTCCACGTCCCTGGCAAGAGCGCTGGAAAAGTCTGCGCGCTGACCCCCAAGGAGGTTTGGCGCGCGCAGGAATGTGGCGAGGCCGCCAGGGACAAGCACCTCGCGGAGGACAATACAACAGAGGAGCTGTTGCGCGCCGCAGCGAGGGCGATGCCCTCCCAAACGGCCAAGGTCATCCTCAGCGCGGCAGCGGACGCCCTGTCCGAGCAGGACAGCGCCCGCGCGGGTGTCTTCTGGGACCCAGAGGAGCGCGCTGCCGGGGAAGCGACCAAACGCTGATTCCGCGACCAGGCGCTGGCCCCCGACGACCCCGGCACCGAGCTGGGCGAGGGCGCATCCAGGAGAGCAGGAGGAGACCTCAGCGAGGAGATCCAGAAGAGCCGCCGCAGGAGCTAGGCGGTTAGGTTTAAGCTGATCGACGACGACACCATCCTGTGCCCCTCAGAGCCACTCGATCCGAGCAGCCCCAAGCTCGGCCGACCGATCGCGCGCTGGCGAAGCCCGAAGCCAAGCGAGCAGCGAAGGTTTTGGGGCGCCACCCCGTCGGACCCTGGGGAAGCCTTTGGCCCTCGGAAGAACGCGGGGGCAGCTGGGCAACGCCCCCCCCCCTGAGGTGGCGGCCCTGGGCATGGCACTAAGCTACAAGCCCAAAAGGTGGAGGCCATGCAGCAGATGCTCAGCGAGGGGGCCCGCATCGGGCACGAAGGCGGCTGGCGCCTACGGGGGGCCTTCTGGCGGCCCCAGGGTGTCAACCCCTGCCTCCCTGAGAAGGACCGAGAAGAGCGCATGAGAGACGAGGGCGCGTCGATCGACCTCTGCGTACTTACGTCGACCGCGCTCGGCCGCGCAGAAGGGGCGGTCAAACAGAAGCTCTTCGCGATTCGATACGCCCACCTAGTGTCAGGGTTTGCCGATCCCCTTCTCCATCGCGGGGACCTCTGGACAACCCCGGCTGGCCTCAAGAGGTGGCAGGGGCCTACGGCCAAGCGCAAGAGGCCAATGACCGCCCAAATGCTGGTCTGGCTCGAGACGTTCCTCCACGAGGAGTCGGGCCTCTCCCGGCCGGACATCTGCGTGGTCTGAGCCGCGATTCTAAAGGCTTTCTTGTCCTCCCTGAGGGCTGGCGAATGTCTAGCGCAAGCAGAGAGGTAATGGTCGGCGAAGCAAATCAATCACAGCGAGGACCTTGAAGCACCACCGTCTGAGGGGCCAGGGAGCAGTCGCCGTCAAGGACGCGGACGAGGCAGTCATCGACATCATGGTTCCGAGACAGATCAATACAACGTCGGCACGGTCGCGAACCAGTATGTCACGCAATCCGCCCTGCCCAGTCCGCGCCCTCAACCGCGATGGAGGCGCACCACGCGCAGCGCTTCAGGGGTAAGGAGTCGAGCCTGCCTCTGTTCAGGTGGTCCTCCGGGGCAGTGCTGAAGCGCGAGGACTTCCAACACGACCTCACGGCAGCAGGACTGGCAGCGGGACTCGGGCGAGAGGAGATCGGGTCCCACAGCCTCTGGATAGGAGGGGCCACGGCCATGCACCACGTGACGTCAAACCTCAGCCAAGTCTGGAGGTTCGAGCGCTGGCAGAGCGACACCTTCCGCGACTACGTCTGGGAGTTGCACGAGCCCACGCAGGGCGGGGCCGACCGCATGGCCTCAGACAGGTCAGAGCTGACCACGCCAACCACCAGGCAGACGACAAGGGCGCCGACGTCGAAGGCAGCAACAACGGCCACGTTGCTGGGCCACGCTGCCGGCGCGGCCGTGGCCAGGGTCGGAGAGAAGAAAGGGCCAGCAGGAACCCATCCACACAGCGTGATCAGAGGTACGCCGGATGTGGTGGCCTCTCTGACCCCGGGATGCCTCCTGGAGCTGCTCGCGTTGGTCACGGCGGTGGCGACGGTCCTCGGGGGAGCCTGCTACCTCTTGGGGAGGTACCACAGCCGGCCCGGAGAAGCGAGCAGCCGGCAGAGATCCGTGAAAGATGTGAGGAGGCTCCTGGACAGCGCGGGCGACGCCCGAGGAAACTCTTCCTCGACACGGGCGTCCAGGGACCCGTGCACTACGGCACGAGGCACGTGCACGCAAGGCAGACCTTCAGGCGCGGCGACGAGGTCACTCGCGTCGCCGCGCTGAACCCGCACGGCGACTGAGGCCGCCGCCGGCGCGCCAGCAAGGAGGCCAGTCGGGCCACGCAGGCGGGCGGCCCAGACCCAAAGGCCCAGGTCCTATGCGGGGTCGGCCCCTCGCTTCAAGGGAACAGGCGCGGGCGCCTGGCTGCACCCAGGTGCCCGGGTCTCCTGCGAGGTTGGTCCCCCACTCAGGGGAAGAGGCGCACGCGCCCGGCCAGGCGAGCTGGCCAGGCCGCCAGCCAGGCCACAGGCCTCAATTCCACGGTTCCCTGAGGGGTGGGCCCCTTGCGCGCGGGGAATGGGCGCTCGCGCCCAGCAGCGGCAGACGCACAAACCGCCAGCCGGGCGAACATCATATCGGGGGGGCGGTTACCCCGGAGGCCGGCCCGGGAGTCAAGACCCTGGCCGAGGCCCGCCCCTGACGATCCGCATGCGCACGAGCCGTGCACCCGAAGGACCAGCAGGCGCCGGCGCCGCCGTGCCCAGTGCCGGCATCAGGCGTCGGCGTGGCCCGCTGCGGAGGCGGCTGTGGCATCAAAAGTAGATGTTGGTGCCCGCCTGCGAAGCCCCTTGCACGTGGTGTAGTGCAGCCTCCTCGGAGGCCGGGGTCACCGAAGTACGGAACTGCTGTAGTGAACGGCATCGTGGAGCTCCACGACGTTTTGCTGAAGGGGGCGGCGGAGACCCGCTTCGCGTGGCGGATAAAGGCCATGACGCGGCGTGGCGTATCATGTGTCATGGTAACATCGTCATCGTCATCTGACACCGACGCCGCCTCCTCTCCTCCCTCGATCCTCGTCTGCACATGCTCGAGGTTTTCACGCTGTAATTGCCGGGCTTGCTTTGCCCCCAAGAATGTGCGGGTTACCTCTCTCTTCTCTCCTGCAGAAGATCTCCCTCTCTCTCTCTCTACGTATTTCGTTTCCCGCTCTGGGGCTGAAGCCTTTTCTGGGCCAAGCTGGCCCGCCCTTTTTAGGGATCCATAGGGGTCTCCCCGCCCTGTGCTTGACAGTCTCCGCCGCTGGTGCCGCAACGGTGCGGCCGCGGAGGCCCGCTTCTCGTGGCGGAAGGAGGCCATGACGCGGTGTGGCGAATCGTGTGCCATTCTGACATCGTCATCGTCATCGTCATCATCATCTGACACCGATGCCGCCTCGTCTCCTTCCTCAAGCCTCATCTGCACAGGCTTGAGGTTTTCGTTCATGCTTCGCTGCTGGCAGAGACAGCTCGCCATTGGGTGGGGAGGAAAGGAGGGGCATGGGGGGGAAGGGCGAAAAGGACAGGAGCGTTGGGGGAGGGGGGGACGGGAGCACGGGGAGGACCAAGACACAGAAAAGGGAGGGCAAAAGGGGGAGGACGGGACGGAGGTGGAGCGTACGGAAAGGGTTTGGGGGGGCGGCGGGGCGCGGGGAAACACGGGAGACATCCAGCTAAGACGCGTTGCGATAATCTGCCCAGAAGACACATTATTCGGTCGACCTTGAGCTCGCAGGATGCCCCCCAAAGCTCCAACGGGTGCCTGGGGACGGCGGGGAATGAGGAGTCTTCGTGGGGCGCATGCCGATCGGCCAATTGCTCAACTGGCGCGCTAACTGCAACAGCGCGAGGAGCCCAAAGGGGAGGAGAGGCGGCGACGGCGGCGGACGTCGTCGTCGTCGTCGTCGTCGTCGTCGTCGTCGTCGTCGTCGTCGTCGTCGTCGTCGGCGGCGGCGGCGGCGGCGGCGGCGGCGTCGTCGTCGTCGGGGGCGCGCGGCGGTCGGGGGCGGCGGGAGCCTGCGAGAGGGCTGCCAGGCACGCCTGCGCTCCGAGGAGGGGGCGCGGGGATGTGTGTGTGTGTGTGCGTGTGTGTGTGTGTGTGTGTGTGTGTGTGTGTGTGTGTGTGTGTGTGTGTGTGTGTGTGTGTGTGTGTGTGTGGGTGGGGGGGGGGTCTGTCGGGCTCTCGGACTCTTGGAGGGGCGGCGGGGGACAGAGTGGGGAGGAAGGAGGCCTTCTCCTCCCTTCTCCTCCTCCTCCTCCTTATCTCTTGGGAGAGCTCCTCCTCCCCCTCCTGCTCCATTCCTTGTCCTTGTAAATAACTTCTCCCTGCCCCATTCCGAGACGTGTTGGTATGGCAGACCAGGCGTTTCGCCGAGACCTCTTCACCACGCATGATCCTGAAGCTCGAGATGCAACGTATTCATGGATGGAAGGTAACTGGTGTTCAACATGTGGTTTTGTATTAGCGCCGCGCACATTCGTCGTAAAAGTCTACAACAGGTTGATGGATGCATGGCGGCTGGTTTCCATACTGTGTGTATCGCCTTAGCGCCGCGCACATTCGTGTTAAGATTTTGCAATCGCTTCACGGGTGGAGGGCGGCTGGTTTTCAAAATGCAGTTATCGCTTAAGCGCGGCGCACATTCGCAGTAACAGTGTACAGCATGTTCAAGAATTCGTATGGCTGACATCCAACATGTGCGTTCTGGTATGATTTGGGACTGTCATTCATGTTGATTCGGTGTTCTTGGAATTCCATGAACGGTGTTTGGGCACGGTTTAGGATTGTCAGGACGCAGCAGTCACATTGATTCGCGGCGTTCGAGTCCCAAGACTGGTGTTCAGGCACGATTCAGGAGCTCAGAAGCATGACAAACGTTTGACTGCACGATAGTAATAGTATGTGTTATGGATGTGGTCCCTTGGGGAAATAATCGTGTGAATTCAAAAACATAATGTGGTGGCATTGGCAAGATGCATGAATGGCTGATTTTGTGGTTGGCAATCGAACTTTAACAGCGTACATGTTTTGTTTCTGCCGTTGGAAGTGTGATAAATGTGGAAAAGTGTGACCTCTGAACATGTCAACGGTGTTGCCTGTTTCGTTTGGGTTCTTACAACCGACATCCCAGTGTGTCCTCTGAGGATTGCCAACGTATGTCCACATGAGGCCACGGTGGCGTCATGGGCCCGAGATGACCCCATGATGGCCCCGTTTTTTCATGAGCCCAAGACAGCGTAAAACTCACAAAGCTGAGCGGCTGGCGACAGCCACTTATCCGCCACCGTGCCCTGGGCACGAAGTGGAATGCCCCAAAATATCACACCTGTGCTGCTGCTGCAGCCAGAACCCTAGATTCTTGAGAGCCTGGGCGCCCGGGTCCCCAGGCGGTCCCAGGAATCCCACCAACCCTTTGGGCGACAGGTGGTCCCTGAGGTTTTTTTTTTTGCAAGGGTCGCGAGGTGTCGGAAGCTCCTTTGTCGGACCTTGGGAGGGCCAATGTTTGACACCCGTCACAAAGGATCGTGGCCTCCGAGGGGCGGAAGGGGAATCGACTACCCCCACTATTTTGACCGACCGCCTCCAAGATGGCCCCAAGAGGCCTCCAGGGCTCCCAAGAGGCCCCCAGGAGTGCTCCAAGTGCGCCCCAAGAGGCCCCAAGAGGGCTCGGCTCCAAGAGGCACCCGAGAGGCACCCAAGAGGCCACCGAGCGGCCTCTCCCAAGATTAACTCCAAGATGGCTCAGATAGCCAAAGCTGGCTCAATATGTCTCCCAATATGCTCCAAGCGGCCCCAAGACCGCTCCAAGACGACTCGAGATGGCCACGGAGCCTCCCAAGCCTCCCTCGCTGTTTGACTATTCGTGTCGTTTGCTCTCTCCCCCCGTCAACTCTCATGGGCATCGTTTCTGGATGGGTTGGTGGGGATACTTTTTCCGTCGCAGCCGCAAGCGAAGGCGCATGCGGCGTCAAAGGTCAACCTGGGCTACGGGCGAAGCCTAATTACCCAGCGGACGCACTCACGACTGCCGAGGCTGCCGCCGAGGGAGGCTGAGGGGCGCCGGGGACTGAGGGCAGGCTGCAGGAGCTGCCAGGAGAGCCAGGCGGCCAGCCTGCGGGCATCCCAGAGGCGAGACCACCAGGAAGACGAACGAATTGTACCCTGTCGCGCCAGGCGCTAGAGGTAGGCGTGCCACCGAGCGTGGTACAGCGGGGCTGCGCAAGCAGTCCAGCGAACCAGTGCTGCATGACAACAGAGTCAACCTCACATGGCTGAACAAGAAGGCTGAACCACTCTTGAGCAGTCCACGAAGGGGCGCGTCCCACCATGCAGACGGCAGCTGCAAACACGGCCAGGCTGTGGAGGTGTCTGAGGACCAGAGGCTAGGAACACGCAAGCATTCAAGCCGGAACTGGTCGACGTGCAAGTCACCTGGACGCCAGGGTGCCTCACCGGCTCAACGAAGCCAGCAGGAATACCACCGGGCGCAAGGGACAGAGGGGGGCGGCGCAGCAGGCAGCTGAAGGCTGAGATTACCTCCGGCCAAGTGCCCGCGGCGCGGCGAGCGAGAGTCACTTGACGCCACGAAGAGGAGGCCAGTTCACCAAGGAAACCAAGCCAAGCTGTGGTCGGGACCGAGCGAAGGCCAAGGTGAAAACAGCTACAGTCAACGGCCGGGGCCGCGTGGCACGCTGCGCCCCGCCCCAGCAAAGGGCGCCGTGCCAGGTATCGACGGCGCCGTGGAGCCAGATCCCCAAGCGCGGGGGGCAAAGCCAGGCGGGGCATCGGGACCAACACCGGTCGCCACGAGGCCCGCTGACGAGGTGGCCGGGTCAGGCAGCGGCCAGGCGTGGGGAAGGCCAGGAGCGGGGGCCAGTTCGCCAAGGAAACCAAGCCAGACCGTGGCTGGGTCCGAGCGAAGGCCAGGGTGAAAACAGCTACAGTCAACGGCCAGGGCCGCGCGGCACCCTGCGCCCCGCCCCAGCAAGGGGCATCGCGCCAGGTATGGACAGCGCCGAGGAACCTGATCCCCAAGGGCGGGGGGGGCAAAGCCAGGCGCAGCATCGGGGCCATCACCGGTCACCACGAGGCCCGCTGACGAGGGGTGCCGGGTCTGGCTGCGGCCAGACGCGGGGAAGGCCAGAATGTTTTTTTCGGCTGCCCCACGCCGAAGCCGCGGCCGGCGGCCGCGCGGCGGAGCGAGGGAAGGCCGGCGCTCGGTCGGCCAGCCCCGGAGAAGGCACCCGCCACCGCGCCCCTAGATCGTCACGTCGGGGGTCTGGGGCTGGCCGTCGTCGGGGTGGCGCCGCTCCGCGCTGGGCGCGGCCGCGAAGGTCACTACCTAAATCGACTGTCCACTCCCTCCAGATTGGCCTTGGTAATAGACACATCCCTCACCGCCAGGTTGAGGTTGTTCAGGGTGCGCTGGGGCTGCAAGGGCTCCGCGCCGCCCTCCAGCCGCATGCGCGTCTGCGCGAACTCCTCGATGTCGACCTGGTCGTTGCCGTCCGTGTCGAGGAGCCTGAAGAACCTCGGGGTTCATCTCTATGTCGATGCTCAGCTGTGCGAAGTAGGCCTTGGTGGTCTTGCTGGTGTCGTCGGCGCGGCATGACAGGCCGATGTTGAGTATACTAGAGATACTTTCCCACTGAGTATCATGAATAAAATGACAAGGTGCACCTGGAACAAGTAATCGGTAATTCTCATACACAATGACGCAGGGCACTTTATCCCCAGGGCTGGTGTGTCCATTGCTTGGACGAATGAAATACATCATGTGCGACTCGGAGGAGTACTGGCACTTCTTGAGCTGCGGCCTGTTCTGCTGCATTCCAGCATGGTCGACCATGCCAGTCAGGCTCAGCACAGCTAAATCCTGGCACGCCCAGTGGTGGTTCTTAAGATTGTGGCGCGCAGTCTCTAGGTGCTTGTGATGGCAGTGATCATGTCCTTCAGGTGGCCAGTGGTTGAGCAGTTCTGCGAGCTCGACCCATCCATCAAATTCATCAAGGGATGGTACTTCACACAGGAAACTATCGGAAACATGGCCTCTACGAAAAGGTTTGTGACGAAGAGCAGTCGTAAGCCACTCTGAACGGTGGCGCTGCTCCTCATAGCTCAACTTTGGCTTCCTGAGATTTTCTGCGTTGAGGACCCCAATCAAGTCGTGCTTCTCCGAATCGCATGTGAGTGCTGGGCGCTTACGCAAAATCCGCCGATCCGGCGTGTGAGTTTCAAGGAGTCTCAGCTACAGCCTCGAGGCTGAGCTTCAGCCTCTGGGGGGGTCGCCGGGGTGGCTCTGCCGGGGAAGGGGGGGTGGGGGGGGGGGGGGGGGTGCGAGTTTCCGGCGAACCCCGGGGCCGCTCCGGGGGAGTGGAAGATAGGGGGGGGGGGGGCGCCATGCTCCGCTTTTTCCGGCGCTTTGGAGGAGGGGGGGGGCCCAAGAGACCCCCAAGGGGTTCCAAGAGGGCCCCGAGTCGCCGAAAAATCGCTCCAAGACGCCCGAGATGGCCTCCAGACGGCCCAAGGTGTCTCCAAGACGCCCCAAGAAGCTTCCAAGAGGCCTCCCAAGAGGGCCCCAAGAGGCCAGAATCGTTGATTTTCATTGGTTTTCTCAGGGTTTTTAGCGTTCTTGCCTTTTCGGGCGTCCGACGCTCGAAGACGGCCCAAGAGGCCCCCAAGTCCGTCCCAAGACGGCCCACGATGCTTCCAACACGGCCCAAGAGAGCCCCAAGACGGCCCAAGAGGGCCCCAAGACGGCCCAAGAGGGCCTCTGGACAGCCCAAGAAGGCCCCAAGAGAGCCCCAAGAGGGGCCCAAGAGGGGGACCACGAACCGAAAGAACCGAGCTTTCCGCCCCAAGAGGCCCCCAGGAGGCCCCAAGAGACCCCCAAGGGGCCCCAAGAAGCCCACAAGAGGCCCAAAAGAGGTTCCAAGAGGCCCCAAAACAGCTCCCCAGAGGCCTCCAGACTGCCTCCGGCAGGCCCCCGGTTTCTTCCGCGGCACCGCCCAGGGCGCCACCGGCAGGATGTCCTCCGTCTCATCGTTTTCCTTCAAGTTATCGCCTCTTCCTCATTCTCCTCCTCCTCCTCTGCGACCTCACTCCTATCCCTCAACGATCGCGTCACCGAGTGCCTCTTCTTTGAAACATCCTCGCTCTTCAAACGCACATCCATACACACATGCATACATACCTACATTTAAACACATTTGCATACATAGAAAAACAATCTTCCAGACATACATACTTACATTCACACACATACACACATATTATCATACACACATACAAACATACATACAAACTAAATACATACATACGCGCACAAGCATACATACATACATACGTACCTACACACAGGCACACATGATCAATGCATGCATACATGCATGCACGCGTACATACACACACATATATCGTGAAACTCACCGCGTGCTCGAAACTTGAGAGAGACCGCGGGAAGTCGAGAGAAGCCGCGGAACGAGGCCTCTACTACTACTACCACTACTACCACAACCACTACTACTACTACTACTACCACTACTACTACTACTACTACTACTACTACTGCTACTACTACTACTACTACTACTACTACTAATACTACTACTAGTACTACAGGAGCGTTTCCCAACTAGTATGTGTGTGTGGGTGATGCTGTGTGCGCATGTCTGCGGCGCAGGTTAAGTGGTGTGACTGTGTGTGTGCGTTTGAGTGTGCGCCCATAATTTCTGCGTCTGGAGAATAACCCCGAGCGACCCGGATCGGCGGCACTGGCCGAAGGCCACTACAATATTACGCACCATCTGGCGCGCATGCGCGTCGCTGTCAGCGAGGGCGGCGGTGTCCTCGAGATCGCGCGTCACCACAATGCATCGATCAGACCCATCGTCAAATCGAGGATGATATGCGGGGTTGATCTTCATGCAACTGGACGAGCGCAACTTGTCCCAGTACTCTCGGCATTCCACTGGCATCTCCAAAGTTAGAGCAGGTTGCCCCGCATAATTCTAAGCAGATGGCCCCGCTGGTCTCGGGACTGTCGCCGGCGCGGCAGGCACCGGGGCGTTGGCCGCCAATATGGCAGCGCCAGCGGGTCCCCCAGGCGTCCCAGGAGTCCCTGGCGGGGTGCTGATGTCAAAGTCCCGGCGTTTCTTCTCCTTGATGTTGTAGGACTCGACTGCCATATCTTTGGGTGCCATTCCTGGTGCCTTCGACGAGGTTGCCAGTAGCCTCTTCTCGGTGCCACGCCTTGTTGAAGGAGCGCCCCTGGTTGGCCCCCCCAGTGACGGCACCCAGCCAGCCCCGCGCGTCCGACCCAGTGAAGGGCCGCGACGTGGCACAGGATCCTTTGGAGTAGGAGCACTGGTGCCTTGAAATGCAGCTGCTGCGGCAGCCACCGCCGGTCCTCTGGATCGACGTCTGTCAGCAGGTTGCCCCGCAGATCGTTGCTGCTTACTGTCTCCAGGGTTAGGATCATCTGGGCTCTTCCTCTTCTTCTGCTTGGGTCTGAGCTGATCAGGGCCAAGCGACGGACTCGACGAATCCGAAGATGGAGGAATATCAATAGGCGTCTCTGGTTTCGGCTTGCGAGCTGCCTCGGCCGCGGCCCCTGCTGGCGCCCGCGGCCCATGTCGCGCGGGGCCCCGGCCAGGGTTCAAGTTGCTACCACTTGGCGTTCGGAGAGCCATGTTATTAATAGTGGCCCTTTGCTTCCCAGCCAAAAGGTATTTGGTGGAACTACGCCTTCGTTTTATGCTGGCCTGTATCCAGCGCACACCTTCAGCGCGTTAGGCAATCCGCCTTCCAGGGGAAAGATCCATATCTGCTGCGACAACGTGCTCAGGATCGATAGGGGTGTCCGTTTTGCACGTGACGCCCGTAGCAATGGAGTCGTCCGACGCGCGCCCTGCAGGGGCCGCGTCCGTGGGATCCACCTATTCGGCCATCGCGTCAGCCTCATCTCCATCAGATTATTGTTGATTGTCCTCTTCTGACTTGGGAATAGCAGGTTTCCCTGCCTGCCAATCGCGATTGAGCTGCATCAAAGGATGAAGAGGTGACAAGTGTTGCCATATGAGGTATGATCGGGATATTTCATCAGATGTGGCGCGGTCGTAGTCGTCTTCCGTCAACTGCTCCCCATATGGCGTTGCATTAGGGTCGGCACAGTAACCGGGGCCATCACCATGAGACCAGACCCACGGTGTTCTCTTGAAGCTCGGGCTTCTTGATGGGCGTCTCATGGGGCAGCCAATCCTGCGGTCGGCACATTCGGGGCATGAGCAACAGACGTTTCTGTAGAGCTTCCGTTCCTCGATGATAGCTCTCTTGAGGTTGCGCGTGACCATCTTTTCTTGTGTATTAACAGGTCCGGTCCTTGTCGAACGAATGATCGCGCCGCCCTTACCTCGCATAACATTGCGAAGAGCATGCCAGTGACGGATCTGATGCTCGGTCCAACCCTGATCCAAATGATATCATCTTTTCTGGGGGTGCGCGCCGACGAGCAAATCCAGCCTCCGCGTAGCCAGCGAGGCGCTGTATTCCGCTCTCTGTATATTCTTCTCGCGGTTGATCTTCTCGAGGCGGGCGCCCCCGCGGGCGTTCCCTCCTCGGGGGAATGACAGGTCTGTTAGCCTGCCATGGCGGGGCCTCTGAAGTTCCCGCATCAGGGGGGTGAGGCCGCTGGAGACCGCTAGAGCGAGCGCCGCTGGAGCGGGCGCGCGCGCGATCGGGTGAGCGACTGGGGGCCCGACCGCGACTTCTCATGTGATCGCTATCTCCCCACTCGTCGTCCTCGTCGTCGGCGCGATACTTCTTCCTCCAGACCTGGCGGCTTGTCGATCGATTCTGGCGTCTCATGGACCGATCTGAAGCAGCGAAGGTATATTGAAATTCTTCATTATGGCCTAGCTCATATTGAATACGCTCAGATAGATCACTAGCGTCTCGCGGGTTCCCCCGCAAAGGATCATCGCCACTCAATTCCATATATGTCGGATTTCCAATAACCCGAGGATAAAGCATCAAATGTTTGTCCTCGTCTGTCGCAGGAATGTCAACTTCTGAATCCACGGGCGCCCCCGCCATGTCAGCATCTATTTCGGCGGGCACGTGGAAGTTCGACAAATTCGATATATCCAGGTTGCCCCGCGATGGGTATGCCCAGCCATTCTGCCAGATCGATGTCGTTGTGGCCAGTGAACACCTCCTCGAACAGCTCGTCGGCGCAATTCTCGAGGGTCACACTGGCGATAAGATATCTGGCAGCCATGAAGATGACAACTGCAGCTGAGCTGTCGACAGGGTCAGCTAAAAGAAACCCCCAATCAACATACTGCATGTCGGAGTCGTTTTGAGCCACATGTATTGACGGACCCCATGCCTTTTCCATCGCCTTGACGGCATTCGCGGCGAAAGTGCCATGCACGGTGGCATATGTCGCACTCCATAGTCTTACCGTTGGCGCCCTCTGGGTTTCCCCGGCGTCCTTTGCCATTTCCTGATGTACGCCTGCGGTTTCTGCCTGCGCCTAAAAACATTTCTTCGCACTGTGGTCCAGTGAGGGATGCTAAGAATGCTGATATGCCTCTACCATGCAATCGCCGACGCTTACCTTTACCCGTACTTCGACCTTTGCCTTTTCCTCTGGAAGCTCGTCGTGCGACACGCCGTACCTTTCGGACTGGTTTCTTCATGAATATCCGCCATCTGCGCTCGTGTTTCTGGTGTCCTAAAAACAACAATTGCGCCTGTTGCTCTTCCGCGAGGTAGATAGGCGTATCCGGGCAGTCAAAAGCAGTGGCTTCATCGTCCGAAGATGCATCGGCACCAATACCGGAGTCGATGTCGGACTCGGCGGGTTGCCCCGCTGAGCCCATGAAGGGCATGGCTTGCATGGGGGATACCGCGTCAGGCGGTCCCCGAAGCCTGGCCCAGGAGTCTTGCGACCCCGAGGCTGTTCCACCATTCTGAGCCAGCAGTGTAGTGGTCTCAATTGGTCGTGGATCACCATTCCAGACGTTGCTAGCAGGCTGCCCTGCGTTAGCCTCCACGTGAAAGGTCTCGGTTCGGTGACCGTGACTGAAGATGTCACCAATAGTGCCAGGCGTTCTCTCCGCAATGTGAGCATATGACATCATACGTTCGAGTAGACCGTCAAATTGTTGTTGGTCTCTCGGCACGTGGTGGTTTAGAGGCTGCAAGAGTTGTTGTGCACGCGATGTCCCCACTCCGAGAGCTCCAAACCAAATCGCTGTCAAACTTTGGAAATTGGGGATATTGAAGCCGGCCGTTTCAGCTTCATAGCGGGCTATCTCAAAACGTGCTAACGTCTGGTCAATGCGTTCTCCCGCATGGACTCGGAAGTCAATGAGAGCGGTACCAGAGTTGAGTTGGCGCTCCTCTTCTGAATTCTCGAACTTCGTGCTTCAGAGGAACATGCTGTAGGTGACGCCGTCAGTTAGGCGACCACCTATGTTGACGCCAAAGTTGATAACTGCTGGAGGGACTCTCATGGCTATGGTCCGTGCGAGAACTCCCAAACCTCGCTGCAGAGCTGCAGCCTGCTGGGAGGGCGTCATAATGCCTGTGGCCACGTTGATCCAGGCATGTACTTCGCGGACGAATTCGCGGAAAAGTACTTGACCGGCTGGGTCCCAGTGAGGGCCGGTCGTTCTTGTGTCGTCTCCGCCACGCATATGTCCTACCGCACACCCGACAGCGACCCATGTGAGCCCAAAGATAGTAATACCAATCAATGACCTCGTAGGTCGTGGTCGGATGTAGTCCGTTGGGACTTCCGTTGTGTAGTCGTAAATCTGCGTGGGGTTGGAGGCGGCAATATGTCGTATCGCATGTTTCCATGCATGATATATTCGAGGAAATTTCGAATTGGAGTAGGTGGGTGGACTTCAGGAGTGTAGAAGCGCAAGGATGTAGGACGTAAGTAAGAGGCCTCCGCATGAGCAGAGATATCGCTGCAAGTGTCCTTGCGATAATGCGTAGCGGTATACAATCCTCCGCGCAAGCCCACTGCACCCTGATGTTCCACCATGTCCGTAGTCCACCAGATAGTGCCGTGGATGGTGAGGAGTAGAGCTAGAGCTGACCACCATAGGCCAGCTCCGCTACCAAGTCTGAAGGGGGCTGGGAGGCCCAGCCAGCAGCTTCGCCGTAGACGAAGCCAAGCTCCTGCTCTGTTGTATCGTAGTAACGATAGTCCCAGTAGGAGAGGACGTGCCATCTTAAGCATTCGGAAGATCCTTTTGGTCTCGATAGCAATCGTGTGCCTCGCGATGAGGCACAATCATATTTAGGCGGCCGGCCGCTTGAGCCGACGCGGCCGCGGGCGCACGCTCGCTTTCGCTCCTTACGTCCCTCAGCTCGCTTTAGAATCAAGATGGCCTCCAAGTCCGCCCAAGATGGTCCAAGACGGCCTCCAAGACGGCCAAAGAGAGTCCAAGATACCTCCAAAGTCGCCCGAGAAGCCTCCAAGACGGCCCAACACGACCCAAGAAGCCTCCAAGAGGTCCTCTAGGAGGGCCCGAAGAGGCCAACATCATTGATATTCGCTGTGTTTTTGAAGGATTTTGGCATTTGCTTCTTCTCGGCACTCCGACGGCTGAAGACGGCCCAGGGCCCCCAAGATCGCCCCTTGATCGCCCACGAGGCCTCCAAGATGGTCCCATGACGGCCCAACAGGCCCCCAAGACGGCCCCAAGAGGGCCTCAAGACAGGCCAAGAGGCCTCCAAGACGCCCAAAGATGGCCTCCAAGACGGCCCGAAGCGCCCCAAGAGGGCCCCAACCCTGTTCAAAGAGGCCCCCAAGACGGCTCCCGACGGCGTCAGACGTGCCAGGAACGCCCTAAGACGGCCAAAGAAGCCCCCGAGAAGTCCCAAAAAGGCCCAAGAGGCCCTCAAGAGGCTCCAAGAGAGCCCAAGATAGCACCAACATGGCCTCCAAGACGGGCCCAAGAGCCTAATCGAGCCCAAGAGTGCATCAAGAGGCTCCGCAAAGGCCTTCTCCTCCCTTCTCCTTTTTCCTCCTTCTCCTCCTCTTCCTCCTCCCCCATCGTGTTCCCCGAACGCTTTCCAAACCGACTCGGGGAACACTCAGTGCGATAGCTCGGCAGGCATCTGGCCACAACGTTCGGCCACATAAGCGCTTCCGAAAGGGCAGGGGGCGGCGGTGATTCGCCGTAGGCGTGTTCGATACAACAACGGTCATGAAACTTCAGCAGCACTGTATGATCATCATGCCGCGGGGTCGTAGTGCCCCTGACTACTCTGTAAATCTCGTGATGTAGGGTCGAAGTGAAATGCAATCGTAAGGTAAGTATTATCATTAGCATGGCCAGTGCAGAACTCAGAATAGAACAGGGACGTACAGTCCATCTTGCCGTGAGACATGTAGGGACACGCTTGTCCTCCATACTTCCCTGAGGGGGACCCAAGACTCTGCTGGGGTCCTCAAGACCATCGGAGAATAAGAGATATTCGTAGGACCCGCAGACAGGCAGATGTCTTATGTAACGCGCCTGCTGAAGCGCTGATGGCGGGCCTAAGGCCTAAGGCACTCATACCACAGCTCATCAACTCCACTTCGAAATCCATCTGCCTGCACCGGTTTCGACAGTCGCCAGATCTAAGTGTAACCTTCCAGCAGACATGGAGGGTAGAGAGACAAAACACGTGCCCTGGCATGCAACCCGTGCTGGTCAAGATAGAGTGGCAGCGTCTAGGGCCTAGGAGAGGCTTTGGGCGGGGGTGGCAATGGCCTTCTGATCATGGAGGACAGATGGATCACCTTAAGTTCCACATGTGACTCACTCACTTCTTGCCTTTCCTTTTCGGCAGCGAACGTGCATGCCCCCTCCATGCGTTTCATCATTTCGTTTCGCTTTGCACTGCACCCTGGCGCAGCAACGTCGGCAGCCTACTGGGCGAGGGCTATGCACGAACATTGGATACCCTTTGCGGGAGATGTTATCAGAGACCAGATTGCATAATCAACGTGTTATGCCACAACTCTCCTCGCCTTTCGTGCGCATGGCGATCCTGCTTTGTGGCTGTACCGCATTACACGGCTCACTTGAATTATGCGTATGTCTCTTCTTAGGCCAGATTCTAGCTCGTCCGCGTCTCACACCCAGGTTGCCCGTTTCCCTCGTGACATGTGTGTTCAGTGGGTGATAATTTGCAATATCGGACGGTGCAGACCAAGAAGGAGATGAAACCCATGATTCAATATACCACCAGTTGGATTACTAATAGCGGTTGCCAAATGTGCCGGCCCAACGGGCCAGATGCGTGCTAAGATCCCTGGTGACTGGTTCAGAGTTTTCTAATTCGCGCGCGCGCGGGGCCGCTCCTGGGGGTCTCCGGCCGAAAAGTACCCCGGCAAGGTCCGATCAGAGATGGTTTGGTTTTGCTCCTGGGCGCCGCCCTCGGGGCCCCTGCTAAAGTTCTAAAAAGGGCCAAGAGGCGCCCCAGAAGGCCCCCAAGATGGTCCAAGAGGCGTCCGGGACACCACAAGGTCGCTCCAAGACGCCCAGCATGGCCCCCAGACGGCCCAAGCGCCATCCAAGAGCACTCCCCAAATGGCCCCAAAATGCCAAATTCATAAATTTCCCTTCGGTTTTTGAAATGGCATTCTCGCCTTTGCAGCTTCCCCGCGCTCAAAGACGGCCTCCGCAAGATCGCCCTAAAATGCCCCTAAGCGGGCTCCAACACGGCCCAAGGGAGCCCAAGACGGCTCAAGAGGCCTCCAAAAACGGCCCAAGAGGCCCCGATGACGGCTCCAAAAAGGAACCCAGACGGGGGACCCGAACGGACATTTCGAGCCCTCGGCCCCAAGAAACCCCCAGGAGGCCCCAAGGGGCCCCCAAAAGGCCGCCGAGAGGCCCCGAGGCCGCCAAGAAACCCCAGGGAAACCACAAGAGACCGCAAAGATGCTCCCAAGAGGCTCCCAAAACGCTCCCAAGAGTTCCCAGAACTGCCCTCCAGAAACCCCCGAGAGCGCTCCGAAAAGACCCCCGAAGCATCCCCGGGAACTTCGACCCACAACCTAGCCATGTCGGTGAGTAGTAGAGGCCAGAAACCCCCGGTTCAGCTCCAAAGCAACTATTTCACATCCATGCCTGCTGTCGTCGAGCCTTCAGGCAAAGGACCACCGCCAAGCAGTGCCGCATGGGCTACGAACGCGCTGGCAAACGCCAACACTGGCAAAATACGGGCTGGCGGAATGAGCGAAACGATTACATAATTCAGTCGTCTTGCCCCCTCCCCCCACTGGATTTCAATAGACCTCACAGACCTCTCGCCAAAAGTAACATCATTCAGCTGGGCTCAGCGGCACCATCCCCCTGCGACTGCTGCAACGCCGCCTGCACGTCCGCATCCACCATCGCGCTCGGTTGTTGGAAACACCACCGGTGAAGCGTAAGCACGGTCGTCAAGCTTACACATTAACAGAACAAACGGAAGCGCTGCTTCGTGCACCCCGATACAATGCCCCTGCTGTGCACAACCAATACCACGATACCGTTCCGTCTTCACAGAGCTTGCCCAAGTCAGACGATTGTTCGGGTGTGGTCTCCCGAAGTCCAGTATCATCGTACTGTCTATAATTCGCGATCACAAATACCGAAATCAATCAACACCTTCCATAACACATCCTCCTCATCCTCTTCCCGCTCCCCTTCCTTCTTCAGATTCGTCTTTCTGTTCCTCCCACACCTTGCGCTGGTGCTGTTCCTTACTCCTCATCCTTTTCCTCCTTTTCCTCCTCCTCCTCCTCACGTAAGGGATCTAACACTTGTCCCCATCTCTCGAGTCTCGTCTTGTTTCTCTCACCGCGTCCGTTCCGCAGCTGGCTTGGGTCAAGCTCATCCGAGGAAAAACGCGTTTGCTGTCTCACACAGCAGCGGAGCTGTGGTTGAGGAAACCGCAGGTTTCAGATCCACGGGGGACCGGGGAACAGTGCTCAGAACAGCCCCAAGAGAAGAGAAAAAAATGCACAATGGGGTCATCGATACGAAACTTCTCGGGAAGAGCGTTCAAGAGTTTTCGGGCCGAGATGTTGGTTGGCCAGACTGGTCGCTTCAGTTCGCAAACTACGCAGTTGCAGTGAACAATTAAATTTGGAAAGCATGGAACTCGCCAGAACGAGGCAGGATGAAATAACACTTTCAGGGCTGGCCGCCAATGTGAAACAGCATGTGGCCAGTCTTGCGTACATTTTGGTGGGCCTTGTCAAGGGAGAAATGGCCAAGGTGTATCGCAAGCTTGAACAATGAAACGGCTTCGAAATCTGGCGGAAAACATGCGCCCAATATGACCCCAAAGACCGAAACTCACGTAAGGGACTCATGGCAGCAATCTCGAAATACGAATTATCCATAGATCGTTTGGATATTTTGCCGGAGAAGCTGCCAGATATCGACGTTCTTGAGCAGCAGCACGATAACCTTGCAAAACCAGAGGAGTGCCAATATTCAGCGAAAGTCACAACATGTATCCAAACGATTCCACAACGCATGAAATGGCATGTTGAATTGAACACGGAGTTGTATGATACGTATGAAGAGCTCAAGCAGAATATTGCAGCGTATGTCCAAGGAGAGCGAGACTGGAAAAAATCCCGTTGCCGAATCATGATGACGATCGAACAACACGCACCCATACCCATTGGGGGGACGGAGGAGGCTATGGGTGCGTGTTGTCGGATGAGGGTCCCCGCTCGAACGGGAGCTCCCCTCAGGGTCCGACAACACGCACCCATACCCATAGCCAGTTCCCCTCCTCTCGACCCTCCTATGGGTATGGGTGTGAGTTGTTCGCTCGTCACAGGAAGCAGCAAGTCCAGGGCCAAGCCCATGGAAATCAATCCACTCACGTCCAAGAGGAAAAGAAGAAAGACGGGAAAAGGGAACGGGGTCTATGCAGGAGAAAAGACAAGCGGAAGAAACGGATTCTACACGGGAGGAAAGATATGGAAAACAGGTGGAAGAAAAACAAATCATCAAGGAATCAAGTACGGAGATAAGGGTTCTGGAGGCAAGATCGGCGCTGGGAAACGGGAAAGGGTCCCCCAGCAATGGCAGTCACATTCTTTTGTGGGTCGCCCCGGCTGGTAAGGATCCAGCAACTCGTCCGGCACAACGGCTGGCGGAAAAAACTCGCCGTCCAAATGGTGTGACATTCTGTCGCATGTAGAACCATTGGGCTTCAGAGTGTAGGTTCAACGGCATACGCAAGGCAAACAAGCGATTTAACAGGTCAGCTGAGGTTGCGCCCCAGTCACATTCGAATGACCATGGGGATTCGGACACCACGTCCGGGAGAAATGGGCCGCAGTGCCAGCCGGAAGAGTTTGCGCAGTGTCAAGCATGCGCAGGCGACGAAGGAGAGAAATTAGGTAAGAGTTCTCTTGGTGAGAGCCGAATTCGGCAATGTCAGATGCATGCGCGCATGGATGTCGGGGAGCAGACCGAAAACTGCTCTTCTGAGAAACCCGCTGGGGGAACTCAATGGTTTCGGTTGTCTTTTGGTCCAAAAGACGCGCGAAAACGAGCATATTCGTCGTTCTGTTCCATTGAATGCAGATTCTCTTCCTCCGACTGCCCGTCGCTTTCTTCTCCACCCTGCCCATTCATTACACATTGTGCTACTTGCTCGTTGATGAAGCGATCTCCACCTGCTGTGCTGGTGGGAACGTTTCTAGGCGGGCCCCCTCTCACCGTAGTTCGTATGAACTGATACTCTCGGGCTCGAGTGCGCTGATGCGATCTATGACGGCCTCTTGGTGGCACTGGCTGAGCCGTGCCCTTTGCCTGGCGTTTGATCTCTTTCTTTTATCTGATGCTCTACAGGGGACTCCCCCTCTGGTAAACCAAACGCAGACTCCGATGCTTGCCTTCTGGGAAGATTGAGAGGAGGAGGCCACCCCCTTGGGCCGCCTTCCTTAATAATGCGTTCGGGACAATTTTGTCGTTCTATTCCTCAGAGCGGTCCTTCCTTTGATCCCATGTCCAGCGAAGCCAACGGCTGAGCCGCCGTTTCGGCTGGTAACCAGTTTTTTGCCTGGATATTGACTATCCCTGCAAAGTGTTCCGATGTAGTCTCCTTTACCCCCGAAGGTAGATTCCATGAGGAAAGCTCAGGGGGGCCCGCCGAGGCCATGGCAAGGAAGGAATGATCCGGTAAGCGGATCAGAGAGATATGTGGTAGGGAGGAGGCCGGCCGGCCGACGACACGACGACGATGAGGGGACGACCCCTCGCGCGCGCGCAAGCCAGCTCGCTCCTTTATCCTATACATCTCGAATCTGAGTGGCTGCAGACGACCAGTGAGTACACCAGCAATGGTGGCAAGGACAACAGGATGGTGGTGCGGAGAAGAACGTATTAACTAAACAAACAACTTACGGCACAACGCGCCAAAACCCCAACTCCATCAGGAGTCCCCGAAGAGCCGGAAACGACCGAGGGGGCGCCCGACAGACGTGTCAGGTTTAGGGGCAAAAGGGCCGCCTTCGGCGACCAACCTGGGACAAGGTAGCAGTAGCCATAGCAGTGGCACTAAACGTCCCAAAGCGAAACGAAAAAGACAACGAACAACAGGGGGAGAAACGGAAGGCTGAGGGGGGGCATCCAGAAGATGGAGGATCTGCAACGATGGCAGCAATCCGCCCCATTTTAAGTCTGACTGCTGGTCAACCGCTGCGCGAAGGACCAGAGCCTGTCCGACAAGCGAAGGCAAACATTACGCGTGAAAAAGCCACGTCGCAACCCATAAACACAAGATGAATGCACAAGAAACGCAACCCATGAACACAAGATGAATGCCACAAGAAACGGGGTGAGACCGAGGTCTGGTCACGCCCAGTGGCAAAAGACTTTAAGTGGGCAGAGGTCCGGGACGACGTGTTCGCGGCAACCCCGACCCCAACTGGTTTGCGAATCGTTTTAGCAAGAGGAATGAGAATGAACTGCACCATGAGCTTCCATGCGCGCTGATATAATTGACCAAATTGTGCTTTGTAGACCCTCAGAGCCGTGGAAGTTCCGATACCAAAGCCGGATTTGGAAAATGCGGAAGGCAATGAACGGGCTCCGGAAAGCACCGCACAACTCCTAGGATGTTCTGGCTGAGGTCCTCGTGAGACGATTGGGTTTCAAACGGTATCGTAATGGTCCACAGTTGTTTTGGAGCGAGAAGATTCGTATATCTGGGCGTGCATGTAGACGACCCCATGACAGTAGGTCCAGATGATGGTGTCACGAGGTTTTTCGATGGGCTCGATAAGCAAGTTCTTTTTCGCAGGGGGGAGCGCTTCAATGCGCAATCGGCCGTAAAGTATCTAGGTATGCGCTACTAGTTAGAGGCAACTGGCGTTGCTGCGATCCCAGCGCCAGGACATATGATCCCGGGCTCCGGGCCCACGGTCCCCTCCCCAGATGGGATGGGTCTCAGGGCCCCTCCCTCCCCCCTGATGGGATGGGTGGGGGGGACGACGACGACGACGACGACGACGACGGCGACGACGACGACGACGACGATCACGACGACGACGACGACGACGACGACGACGGCGGCGACGACGACGGCGACGACGACGACGACAACGGCGACGACAACGACGGGGACGACGACGCCGACGGCGACGACGACAACGACGACGACGGCGGCGACGACGACTGCGACGACGACGACGACGGCGGCGACGACGACGACGACGGCGACGGCGACGGCGACGACAACGAAGGCGACGACGACGCCGAAGACGACGACGACGACGACGACAGCGACGACGACGGCGGTGACGACGACTGCGACGACGACAACGACGACGACGACGACGGCGACGGCGACGACGACGACGGCGACGACGACGGCGACGGCGACGACGACGACGACGGCACCGACCCCCAGAGCCCTCCGACGACGACGACGGCGGCGGCGGCGACGACGACGACCTCCGGAGCTCTCCTGAAGCACCACAGAACTACGCCACACACGCCACACCCACAGCACCACACCACACCCACAGGGAGGGGGGCCCGATGATTCCCGACGGAAGAACTTGCGAGAAAGCTAGCGGCACCCACGAAAGAGGACATGAAGAAACTGAAGCACCTCCTCATGCGGTATATGCATGGATCTAAACAAGAACGCCTTCACTTTCAAAACGGCTGAACTCTGACTGACGATATTGCTGTGTATGTAAACTATGATTGGACTGGGTGCAAAACAACCCCGAAATCCACATCTAATGGTTATGTGTGTTTGGGGTCCCTGTTTGCTCGCGAACTTTCGTCGATTTCAAACATCGACTGCACGAAGCTCAGGAGAAACCGAGTTACGCGCCATCACTTCTGAAGCAGCCGAAGGCTTGCTAGCGCAGATGATCCTCACAGAACTCGGTGTTGGAGCGCCCGTACGAATGCGCATAAAATCCAGTTCGTATGCTGGGATTGCAATAGCCTCGCGCCAGAGGCTTTGAAAATGCAAGCGCGTTGACATGAAATGTACGCACGTGCGCCAGTCAGCACATGCATCCCGCATTTGGGTAGGGAAGGAGCCAGGCGTCAGCAACTGTGGCAACTTGGGAACCATGTTGTTTTCCGACCATGCAGCACGTTTGAATGAAGTGAATGAGTGAATGAACTTGAGGAAAATTATTTGTACGTGGCGTGAGCACCTTCTAACTGCATTAGCCAAGTATCGCAGTATACGAAACGATGCCAGTACGTCTCCATAGAATTTCGGCTTAGAGATTCAATTGTCTGCGCCTGGCGATCAGAATGAAGACTATACCAGAACATGTTGCTTTAGCTTTCAAGCGGCGCCCGTCGTGCACCGAAACTCATATATTTTACAGCAAGGCACAAAGGCCTGAATTGAAAGCAGGATCAGAGCACCTGGACCAAGCGCTGTCATTCCGTATGGCGCAGTACTTGACGTCCGGAAATCTTAAATTGATCGAAATCTGGCCGCAGCCCTAGCGGAACCCGTACCGAGCCAATAAGATTCGTCATACAGCCGCCCATGGCCAGACGTGCCAGCGGACCGAGCAGGGAAGGAGGCGCTGCAACCGCCACCGCCGCCAACGCCCCATGCTGGGGGTAACCGGGAACAGACAGTTTCGAAAGCAGACGGACGAAAGCAGTTTCGAAAGTAAGCCCGCTCCCGATCCAGCCGCCGCAGACGCGGTCCCTCGTCTTCTTCTTCTTCGCCTACGGGGAAATCTCCAGCGAGCTCGCCGTTGCAGTATGAGGAGAGGCGATTGGAAGACAATGTCCTGAACGACGTCGTTTCTGATCTCCCGTACTTGAAGAGCCTTGACAAACTTATGAAGTTCCGCATCGCCGTAAGAAAACGCATCGAGGATGTTACTGCGCTGCGCGAGAAGAAATACTTCCAGCGAGATTTGCAGGGGCATCATGTCTATCCAACACCGCCCGCGCGTTTATACTTATATCGCAGGTTTTACAGGTGATCTGCACTGTGCTGTGCGGATATTATTCCCGACGATGTGTGCAAGAGTTCAAGCACTTGACCCCATCTCTCGCGTCTCTCGTCTTGCTTCTCTCAATGCGTCCGTTCCGCAGCTGGCCTGAGTCAAACTCATCCGAGGAAAACGCGTCTGCTGTCTTACACCTCCTCCTCCTCCTCCTCCTCCTCTTCCTCCTCCTCCTCCTGCTCCTCCTCCCCTCTCCGCTTCCTGAGCCTCGTCCTCCTCTCCTTCAGCTCTCAACTTCCTCCGCCTCATTCTCCCGTCCTCCTCCACGCCACTGCTCTCCCAAGGGCAATGACTTAGTCCTTAAGGAGTCCGCCATCATTTCTCAACTGCTGGCCAGATGCAGTCCACCTGCCTCTTCTGCTGCTCCTACTTGCACTGTTGTCGTGTCAAATATAGTCCTTCACGCTACTGCTCAATCAATGTCCAACGATGCCCCGCGAGGCGCCATGGCTGCCGCAGCGCCGCAGGCAAGTCTACCGGGCCTGGCGCGTCCCCTCTCTCGGCCCCGAGAGGGTGGCGGACGAGGAGGGGGGAATCAGAGGACCAGAGGCGGGAAAACGGTGTGGCCCGTAATGGCGCGGAGTGGTGCGACATTGTAGGCGAGACTGGTCTGTGAGTCTGCTGCTTGCGCCTTCTCAGAAGGAATCTCTTCTTGCAACCAGCGCACGCATCGGAAATGGACCGTCGCAGAAGCCAGACTCCATACCACACTGCTCACCAGCCACACCGTTTGCCAAGCTTTGGGAGGTGGAAGGACGAGGGAGGAGAAGGAAATAAGGTCAAGCGGACGGAGATGTGGAAGGAAGAGCATGGGGAGGGGGAGCCGTCCAAGATGTCAAGAAGGCAGGATTTATTGAGTGGCCCCCATATGCCCTCAAGAACGATGCCAAGAAGGCTCACGCGTTCAGCCAGGGACCAACAGGCGCCGCAGACCACGTACGAGCAGGACCCTGAGACCCAAGAGTGGGTCAAGGACCTGATCCCAGTCATGGATCTCAAAGCTGCTCGGTGGGGTAATTTCTTGGCCCCTGGGAAACAGCTACCTTCGGTAGGCCCAATCTCGGCCAGATAAGTTAAACGCGCTGAAGCGTCGCATTGAAACATTGAAGCGTCGGACTGATTGGCACTCGCGGGTGAGCAGGTGGAGCAGTGTGAAAAACAGCATCTGAAGAATAACGGAGAGGCATCATAACCATGGATCCCTTGGCACTGGGAGCGGTTCCCAGCGGAACGCAGTAGGCAGCTGGCCAGCATCTTGAAAATTGAGGAGCAGCACCAATTTCCAAGCCAAGCGTTGACCAACTTAGCTCGTTTGTACGGGAATGCGGCCAACAAGAATGGTGTCCATGACCCCCAAGGTGCCTCTACCGTTTGTGGAATCAGTGCCGCAACTGGTTCATCGGTTAGTGGGAGGATGGTCACAATAACTTCTGGGACTCCGCTGTGCGGGGCATCTCGTCGCTGAAGCAGCCATGCTACTTTTGGTCGAAGCAGAAACCCTGGATGCACTCAGAGTGTCTTTCGTGAAACTGCTGTGGGATGCAAAGGCGTTGTATGACACTCTGTCCCCAGCAACGAAAGCATAAGCAGGCCAGGCCTTGAATTACAGCGCGGTGTTGTTGTGCATGGGCGTGCTGGTCCATTTGACTCCGCAAGTCTGGGCTGGGCTCGGCGTACAATGCACCGTTGCTCCCTGATGACAGGATGCTGGCAGGGTGCGGGCTGGACGTCAAAGGAAAGGTACCAAGACGACCGTTGACAGTGTCGAGCAGGACTACCCTATCAACTGCCCCAAACCAGTGTAAGCGTGCTTGTATGGACGGAAGACACAGTGGCACCACCTCGATCGACAGCGCAACCCGAAGCCGTGTGATTGCTCAAGCACACGACAGGCCCACACGAACCCCGTTACGTGTAGAGCGCGCGAGCAGCCCATGGCGTCCATATATAACGAAAAGGTGCCAGCTGATTCTGCTACGGAGGAGTGCTGCGCATGGGAGCGCACATGCGCAGCCGAACAGGTAATTGAACAACTCGATCGCCCCCCTCGTGGACGGAAAGTGCGGGAAGGAAGGGTCAAATGCAAGGGGAAACTCTTGGGGGGAAATGGAAAGAACGACCGGGAGCAGGAGCACGAGAAACGGGGACCTCTCCTGGGGTGCGTTTGGGCCAAAGCTCCAAGGGGAACCTCGCCACGTGGCGACGAGTCTCCTGGCGGCCCGATAGCGCGCAGACAACTATTATCCTCGAACCTCGATCCTCCTCCCTTTGCTCTGACGGCGGTATCCGCTCAAAGCCCGCCCCTGGGACCCTCCTGATCCACACCACTTCTTCCCCTCGGATTGATTTCTGACGGCCCCGGGGCCCCACGGCCCGGGACGGGCCCCCAGAGGCCGAAACCGATGGGAAGCCGCCAGAGCGATTTTGTTCGATCCTCATCCTCGGGGGGGCAACGGCAGAGAGCTGGGCATCAGCAGGCCTGCGAGCGCCGGGCTGCCGGCCAGCAGCTGCGCCCTGGGCGCGGTCGTGTCGCGACGGTTCGGGCGTCGGTGTCTGGCACCGCGCGGACCGTTCAACGTCGAACGATCCACGGCTTTTCGCTCGCTGGATCGTTTTGCGGGCGACCGACCGGCGGAGTTCAGCCTTGAACGCCCGCGGCGGGATCGAGGCCGCGTCGACACGAGATGAACATGCCGCACCGTGCGCGTCGTACCCCGCTCTGCGCGGCGCGCGGCTATCCTTGCGCCGTCCCGGCGCTACCCTTAGGAAGTGTAGACCCGATACTGCGAAGAGGGGTCGTAGTGCAATGATCACCGCGAGGTTGTGTATCAGCAATGATGCAAATTGTATCCGCAATGGATGGCGATAGATGGTTATTTAGCGGAAGCTGCAACGGTACTTCCCGATACGCCCAAGCTCCAAGGGCCCTGAAGAGGATTGAGCCCACATGAGCACGGCAAACGTTCGCACACTATGCTTGGTTGCCTGGTATGCTGTGCCACACTGCTTACACATCAGCACTGGCACTATATATATCAAAGTAGTGCAACATTCTTCTGATATGTGCATCTGCCGGCTTCGACCACTCAAAAGTGTAAGTCGCACGTCAACGAACTAAGATGCAACCAGGCGCACGGCGCGTTTGAAGATTGAGCCGGCACTCTTGATTTGTGCCTCGTGCTCTCCGGCCCGGTCCGTCGGCTCCTGATGCTGCAATGCGAGGCGGGTTTGTCGCAGCAGTGCCCTGATGGCACTGCCGTCCGATCTCTTGGTGAACTGATCACCGAGCTGCTGGCCCGTAGGAACCCAAAAGAGAGGCAGCTGGCTACGCTGATCGTCGGCAGCGAATTCGTTGCTGACCTCTTCCTCGAGGGACTCCTTGAAGTTTATTAGGTCTAGCAGAAGGCGCCGCTCTGGCGGGGGCTTGGAGTAGCGGTATTTTTGCATCGTATCGCACAGGCTAGCGCAATGTGTGACCTGAGCAAGCGGTAGCAAACTCGGCGGGATGTCCTCCGGATGGGCATCCGACATCTCCAGCGAAGCGCAAACACGGCGTGCAATCTGAGCGCAGCCTGGGGCGCCCACCGCCGACATCGTCTTGGCTGCCAAAGTAGACCTGCAGACTCGCTCGAGGGCGCGCGATCTCCAATCCACGATTCCTGCTCGGGCTCGATCTCCGCGTAAAAACTTAGCTCCCGCAAAGAAAGTCACGTCCGCGTGCTTCCTCGCAAGCTTGATGAGTCGATTCGTCTCGAGCAAATCCTGGATGGTGGGTTGCCCCATGGCCACTCCGGCGGCTAGATCTGGTCGAGTCTGCGATGAGAGCCGTCCGAGCGCTCCGAGAGCGGAGCGGTTGTCCGAAAACTCGGCCGCCGTCGCATCCGACGAGAGCTCCGTATTGCGCTCCTTGATGAGCGCGATCACCTCGATGGCATTCGCGCACTCGGTCTGTCGTAGATGTAGAACGCCCTCGTCGTCGCGCCACGCCTGCTTAACACAGAATGTGAACAGTAAGCCTCCCCAGTCGCCCCACGGCAGTAGCTCATGAAAACTGTAGCACAGGGCCGGGCACTTGGGCGAGATGCCCAGCGGCGGATCGTCCACGTAAGCGACCGCCACCGCGCACAACTCCCCGAGCTTGTCGTAGCCGTAGTATGGCGCTGGGTCCAGCGAGTGCAGGCGCTGGCGGAACGCGAAGTTGTCGCCGGTGTTCTCCTCCACCGCAAGTAGGGCGTCCCTGAGGCCGTCTTGGGGGCCTCCTCGGCTGGCTTCGGGGCCTCTTGGGCCGTCTTGGGGGGTTCTGTGAGCCCCACGGGACGATGTTTTTGGGCCGTTTAGGCACTCTTGGGTCTCTCTTTTGCTGTGTTGGGGCTCCTCGGGGGCGCCTGGGGCTCTCTGAAGACGAAGCAAGCGAGCATGCTGAACAAGCACGTTTTACGAAGGGAATGGGCCGATGTTTGCCTCTTGAAGGCCCTGTTGGGGCCCTCTTCGGCCATCTTCAAGCCATCTCGGGCCCTCTGGGGCCTCGCTGAGGCTGTTTTGTGGGCCTCTTGGGCGTCCTGGGAACCCAGAAATCATGTTCCCGGAGAGGCTTCCGGGAACATGATTTCGAACGAGGCTCTCTTGGGCGGCCTCCCTGAGGCCGTCTTGGGGGCCTCCTGGGCTGGCTTTGGGGTTTCTTGGGCCGTCTTGGGGGGTTCCGTGAGCCCCACAGGACGACCCTTTCGGGCCGTCTTGGGCCTTTTGGGTCTCTCTTGGGCCGTCTTGGGGCTCCTCAGGGGTGTCTGGGGCACTGTGAAGACGAAGCAAGCGAAAATGCTGAACATGTACGCTTTACGAAGGGAATTGGCCGATGTTTGCCTCTTGAAGGCCCTGTTGGGGCCCTCTTCGGCCATCTTCAAGCCATCTCGGGCCCTCTTGGGCCTCGCTGAGGCTGTCTTGTGGGTCTTTCGGGCGTCCTCGGAACCCGGAAATCATGTTCCCGGAGAGGCTTCCGGGAACATGATGTGGAACGGGGCCCTCTTTGGCCTCCCTGAAGCCGTCTTGGGGGCCTCCTGGGCCGGCTTCGGGGCCTCTTGGGCCGGCTTCGGGGGGGTCTGTGAGCCCCACGGGACGATCTTTTTGGGCCGTCTGGGGCCCTCTTGGGTCTCTCGTGGGCTGTGTTGGGGCTCCGCGGGGGCGTCTGGGGCACTGTGAAGACGAAGCAAGCGAGTATGCTGGAAATGTACGTTTTACGAAGGGAATGGGCAGATGTTTGCATTGTGAAGGCCCTCTTCGGGCCCTCTTCGGCCATCTTCAAGCCATCTCGGGCCCTCTGGGGCCTCGCTGAGGCTGTCTTGTGGGCCTCTTCGGCGTCATGGGAACCCGGAAATCATGTTCCTGGAGAGGCTTCCGCGAACATGATGTCGAACGAGGCCCTCTTGGGCCTCCCTAAGGCCGTCTTGGGGGCCTCCTGGGCCGGCTTCGGGGCCTCTTGGGCCGTCTTGGGGAGTTCAGTGGGCCCCACAGGACGACCCTTTCGGGCCGTCTTGGGCCTTTTGGGTCTCTCTTGGGCTGTGTTGGGGCGCCTCGGGGGCGTCTGGGGCACTGTGAAGACGAAGCCAGCGAGTATGCTGAACATGTACGCTTTATGAAGGGAATGGGCCGATGTTTGCCTCTTGAAGGCCCTGTTGGGGCCCTCTTCGGCCATCGTCAGGCCATCTCGGGCCCTCTGGGGCCTCGCTGAGGCTGTCTTGTGGGCCTCTTCGGCGTCATGGGAACCCGGAAATCATGTTCCTGGAGAGGCTTCCGCGAACATGATGTCGAACGAGGCCCTCTTGGGCCTCCCTGAGGCCGTCTTGGGGGCCTCCTGGGCCGGCTTCGGGGCCTCTTGGGCCGTCTTGGGGGGTTCAGTGGGCCCCACAGGACGACCCTTTCGGGCCGTCTTGGGCCTTTTGGGTCTCTCTTGGGCTGTGTTGGGGCGCCTCGGGGGCGTCTGGGGCACTGTGAAGACGAAGCCAGCGAGTATGCTGAACATGTACGCTTTATGAAGGGAATGGGCCGATGTTTGCCTCTTGAAGGCCCTGTTGGGGCCCTCTTCGGCCATCGTCAGGCCATCTCGGGCCCTCTGGGGCCTCGCTGAGGCTGTCTTGTGGGCCTTTCGGGCGTCCTCGGAACCCGGAAATCATGTTCCTGGAGAGGCTTCCGGGAACATGATTTCGAACGAGGCCCTCTTGGGCCTCCCTGAGGGCGTCTTGGGGGCCTCCTGGGCCGACCTTGGGGCTTTTTGGGCTGTCTCGGGGGGGTCCGGGAGCCCCACAGGCCGACCCTTTTGGGCCGTCTGGGGCACTCTTGGGTCTCTCTTGGGCTGTGTTGGGGCTCCGCGGGGGCGTCTGGGGCTCTGGGAAGACGAAGCCAACGACTATGCTGAAAACGTACGTTTTACGAAAGGGAATGGGTCGATGTTTGCATCGTGAAGGCCCTCTTTGGGCCCTCTTCGGCCATCTTCAAGCCATCTCGGGCCCTCTTGGGGCGCTCTTGGGCGTCTTCGGGGCCTCTTTGAGGCTTTCTTGACCATCAGTACAGCCCGCGTGGCCCGCGTGGGCAATTTGGAAGCGGCCCGGGGCAGTCCCAGGGGGTCTGCGACCCCCCAAAGGTTCCGGGTGGCGCCCATATGGGGGATGACGGCACCGGCCCGCCCCCCCCCCGGCCTACTCCGATATATATATATATATATATATATATATATATATATATATATACATACATACGTGTATATATATATATATGCGTATACATGTATATATATAAATATAAATACATGCATCCATATATATATATATGTACATTTACATATGTACATGTATATGCATATGTATAAACATACATACACACGTACATACATACATACATGCATGCATGCATACATACATACATTTACATGTACATAAACATATACATTTACACATACACATGTATATATATATATATATATATATATATATTTATACACATAGACATACGCATATATACATACATACGTACAAACATACACACATACAAGCATGCATACATACATACATGCATGCATGCATGCATACATACAGACAGACAGGCATACAGACAGACAGACATATATACATACCGGTATGTATGTATATATATATGTGTGTGTGTGTGTGCCTCATCACTTTGTGCCCCCACAGCCAGGGGACGGCTTTACCGCTCCAAACGCGCCAGGCATACTGTACACTCGGACGCATGGCCCGCTGAGAGGCGTGCAACTAGTGCCAGGTGCCGAGGGCCTCGAGGTCTCCCAAGGGTGGGCGGGTGGGTCCCTGAGCCGGGACGGCTATAGTACGGAAAAGAAGTGCAAGCAATTCAATGGCGGCTGCTGTGTCTCCAGCGATTCTGCATTAACACGCAAGCTCCGGCCATGCCTCATCACTTTGTGCCCCCACAGCCAGGGGGCGGCTTTACCGCTCCAAGCGCGCCAGGCATACTGTGCACTCGGACGCACGGCCCGCTGAGAGGCGTGCAACTAGTGCCAGGTGCCGAGGGCCTCGAGGTCCCCCCAAGCCCGCCGAAGGCGCTCCCAGCGGTGCCGAAGGTCATCTCAGTGGTGGGTGGGTTGGTCTTTTACATGGCTGAGCTGCACCTACTATCGAAGAAAGGGCTCAACACATTCACAAACTTTTGTCATTCTGCTACTGAAAAAGCTTTGGCCAGGGCGCGGCATAGAGACACTGGGTATGTTTCTGCTAGTTTCGTGCGCCACCCTCCTCCTGGAAGCGGCCCGTGCAAAGAAACGTGCAGCTGGCCTGTCGCACAGCATACGGGCCCAGAACATTGCCTGCCTAGGTTGGCGAGATCAATGTGGTCGCCGAGGAAGCGGGTGGGCTTTTCCAGCGCTCTCCGAACTGGCAGTAGTGGGCCGTCGCCTTCGACGCCGTGGGCCAGCTCTCGACGCGCCCCAGGCGCGGCAGCAACCAGAGGCGCGAACTCTCGGTGTTCTCGATGGTGACTGGCAGCTTGCAGCGACGCATCAGCTCCAGCATGCTGGCGGAGAAGGCGGCAAGCGAGCTGCCGATCTTTACCTGAGCGATGTCTGCGGGGTGCTCAAGCTCTGGCAGGCCCATGAGGTGCTCGCGGCTGCGCAAGCGCGAGGGCATGCCTGGCTTGGGGCAGGCGGGGTCGCGCAGGGGCCCTCGGTCGCGGGCGACCGTCCAGCTGCTGCAAGGCGTGCCCATGTGTGCCCCCCACACCAGGCCAGCGCGGACCCATCCTCGCACGAGGCGTTGGTTCGCCTTCGATGTGAGGTCCCACTCTGGCCCGTCGAGGAGATCCCAGGACAGCGTTTGATGCCCCTCGGCCTTCATCGCGTCCGAGAGGCGGCCGCAGCCACTGAACAGCTCCAGAAACACCTGCGGCTGAATGCGCCGTCTGCGCCACGGGGCCAGCAGTCTGCGCATGGCCTCGCGAGGAGACTGGCGGGCTGGTTCGGCGCCACCAGCGCTGCTGCGAGCGCCTCGGGCAGCAAGCGCCCCAGCTGCTGCCCGACGCGCCCCTCCCTCTGGCCGCGGCGGGCGGACCGGTCGCTCTCCCAGCGGCCGCGCAGCTTGACCTCCGCCAAGGTGCGAAGTACCAGCGCCACGTCGTGCGTCGGCTTGAAGTGGCGGAGCTCGTAGAGCCCCACGCTGAGCTCCCGCGGCCCACCCTGGGCGGCGGTCTCTCGGACCCTCCGCGCGGCAGTGACCTGGCCGAACTCGAAGAGCAGCTCCTCGGGGCCCGCGCTCTGCTTCAGGAGGCGCAGCACGGGCACCAGGAACAGGAACGGGTCCAGGCCCTCCGACGGCCGCAGGTACAGGTGGAAGGCCAGCGCGACGTAGGCTGAGGCGGCCCACCACCCCCGCCTGATCAGGGTCGCCCCCTGGAGTGCGACCGCCCCCCGCGGGAGCGGCCGTCTGGTGATGCCTGGCGCGCGGCGTTGCCGGCCCCTCGGAGCTTTGCGCGCCTGCGGCAGGATCAGGCCGCCGTCCTTCGCGACGACTGGGCTCCAGAACTTGATTGCGTCTATCATGGCGCTCCCGGGTTAGGCCAGCTTGCTCAGGAGCTCGCTGTCTACCCAGTTCGTCAGCAGGTCGTCGACCTCGTGGTCCACCGGCTCCCTGGGCGCGGCCGCCGCCTGAAGCTTTCTCCAGGGCTGGAGCAGGCGGCTGTCGAGGTGGCGGTAGCGGGCGGCGGTCGCCAAGCTCTCCGACGCCTCCTGCAGCCGCGCGCGGCCCGCCGGCAGGAGCGTCTGGGCGGCCGCCTCGCGACGTCGCCGGGCGGCCCGCTCCTGCATACCCCGTGCCTGCGCACCGGCCCGCGCCAGCGCCCTCGGCCTCTGCGCCGCCGGCTGCGCCCTCGGCGCGCGGGCGAGGGCCGGGCCGCGCCCGGCCTCCTGGGCCCGCCTGCCGCCAGGGCCGCCGGTAGCCAACCCAGCGGGCGGAGGCTCCCTCCCGGGCGGCGAGCTCCGCGAGCTCACGGGCGGCGAGCCTGCCATCGGCGGCCCTGTCGGAGCCCCTGCCCGCGTGGACCGGCCAAGCCGCGGGCTGACCGTCAGCGCGATGGTGATCGCGGCCGTCGAAGTGGAGCCGCACCCCGATGGGCATCCGCTGGCGCGACGGAGCATCGGCGTGGTTCCGCTCAGAGGGAAGCCACCGGACGCTGGCCACCACGCCTCCCGCCAGGCACCAGGCGGCGAACTGACGCGCCACGCGCATCATGCCCGGAGCGGAAGAGCGACCCTTGCCCAGAGCCAGAGTGGCCGTCATACTGTCAGTCAGAAGGAGGATGCGACGTCCCACGGCATGAGAGTCTCGAAGGTCATAGCGAAGCGCATGCACGAGTGAACGGCCCTCGAGGGTGGCGATGCTCTCGCTCCGCTCCCAGCCTCCACTCGACGCCACTCTCCATTCCCCCCTCACCATGTCGATCGGCACATCCTCGAACCGCTCGGGCTCGACCTTCTCCCCGACGACCTCCTCGAGCACCTCGCGTGGCCTCGCTGGAGTACCTCCCTCGAGCTGCCTGTGCCTCCACCTCTCCTGCCGCCTCCCGACCTCTGCCACCTTCTCCGAGTCGGAGTCCCTCTCGACGACCCCTCGGCCCTCCTCCGACGCATCGCAGCAGTAGAGCCCCCCAAACCACGGAGCGCGGAGGTCGGCACTAATCAGAGGCAAGGGGGCGACAGCCCATCGAAGTTCCCGCGCGACGGATGCTGGAAGACGACGCTGCTGGTTTCGGTGACGAGCACCGAAGGTGTAGACGGCGCGAAACACTGAAAGGGCCGGCCTACGTGCCAAGCCAGCAAACGTGAAATGGCCCACTATCCGCTCGACCTGCCGCCCGCTGGCGAACCCGACTCGGGTGAGCTCGAGCGTTCCCAGCCAGCCGCAGGCGCCAGAGGCGCGCCATCTTCGGGCGAAGCACGCCCCCACACCCGTCGAAGCGCCAGCCGAGCTACTCGCGCTCCACCGCGGCCTGCTCGGGCTCGTGGAGCCTCAGGCCTCGGGCGGCCAGCCCCCGCTGACGGCCTGCAGTTGTGCGTCGGCCCGCTCAGCGGAATCGCCGAACCCCAGGAAGTTGCCCACGTAGGCAGCGTGCAGCCCCTCGCGCAGCGGCGGCAGCACGCGGCCGTCGGCGACCCTGAGCCTGGGGTCCAGCCCGCCCTCCCCCTCCAGCGCACTCTCGTGGATCCGCTGGCGCAGGGCCAGGGCGCGGGCCCAGCCCAGCGGTAGCGCGGCCACCCGCGGCCGCACCCAGGCCCCGCTGCCCTGCGCCGCCACTCCGGCCTCGCGTAGCCGCTGTCGCTGGACTCGGCGAAGGTGGAAGTACTTGCGCAACTCTGGCGGCAGCCCCAGCTGGTAAGAGGCGTCCTGGATGTCAACGGCCGAGACAAAAAGGTTGGACCCGTCCCCCAGCTCGATGCTGCTGAAGGCTGCGCCCGTAGCGAGAGCCACCCCATCTGGCTCTGAAAAGTGATAATTGCTTGAACGAGCGTCGATTATCAATCGCTGGCGCCCATTCTTCTTCTCCGCTGCGAAGAAGCCCACCTCCACCCCCTCGCCGAGCTGAGACGCGACAGGAACTCCGCGCACTTGCCCGGCCTGCGCAAGAGGGGGTCCAGGTAGGCTCGCTTGAAACCGCCCTCCGCCCGCCGTGCCTCGGCCACGTGCTTAGACAAGACTTTGGACTCGAAAAACTGGCTGAGTCTCTGCTTCCCGTCTCGGCCCAGCAGGGCCGCCAAGGGGCGCGGCTGCGCGCCGGCGGCTGGCAGCGGGCCACGCTCAGCGGGGCCAGGCTGACGGGCTCGCAGCCCCCGTGGCCGCCCGAGCCTCGGAGCTCCCGCAGGGCTGCCTGAGGCGTGAGATCGCCTGGCGACCCCATGGCCGCACAGGCGTGTGCAAAGCGCTCCATGGCCAGCTGCTGCGCGAGCGATGGCCCCCCGCCCGCTGGGACGCGGGGCGCATCCTTTCCGGCATCCAGCTAGTTCAGCGCGGTCGCCAGTTCGCACATGAGCTGGTGCTGATGCCGCCTGGCTCCCTGACGGCGTCGGCTGGATCGACCAGCCCCTCCCAGCAGCCCAGCGGCCTGGTCAAAACTCGGCGCCTCCGGCAGCGGCAGCGGCAGCAAGCCCCGCCACCTCTCCTCAGCAGCCTCTCCCTCTGAACGCTCATCGGGGCGCGGGCCGGGGGCCGCCTGCGCCCCGTCGCGCCAGCTCACCCCTGCCCCTCTGGTTTGCCGCCGATCGGACGGCTGCTGGCTTCTTCTCTGAGCTGGCGAGCGTTCTTCCGAATGGTGGCCAACATCTCGATCTCGCGGTCGACCGTGTCGAGAAGGGCCGGGCGCACCTTCGGCGCGCTGCGGCCGAGGCTCATGCAGGACAGCGCCTCCTCCGTCGGGACTCGCATGTCCCCCAGCGCCGCCTCGGCCGTCCTCACGTCTTGGTAGTGCTCCCCCAGCTGCAACTTGCGGTAGGCCAGCTCGACCACTGCCAGGCTGAACCGGCCCCCCTGATCCTGAGTCCCCAGCGCGTCCTCCACCTTCGACAAGGTCCCGTGGAGGTTGACCCCGTGAGCGGTGGACTGGAGCCGATTCCTGCTGCGCCACTTCCCAGGATGCAGCGCGGCTCCACCATCGCGCTGTCGGTACTCCACGCCCCGCTTCACCGCGCGGGGCCAGCCGACGAGGAAGTCTGGCAGCACCTCCCCTTGGCAGTCGGACACGAGCGACCGCCGCTCGTGGCTGCGCCCGACCGTCGTCATCAGCACCGACAGCGCTCGGGCGTCCGAGCCACGGCACTCCTGCCCGATCACGCCCTCCGCACTGGGCCGCAGGAGCACGACCGCCAGGAAGCAGCCCCACGCGAGGCCCGCCACGCCACACCGGCCCCAGTGCCCCATGAACGTCCGCCCTCCGGCAGAGCCGATGAGCTGCTCGTCGCCGAACTTGACGTTCCCGTCGCCTGCGTCCTCTGCGGCCCGCCAGAGATACCCCGCTGGCGCCGCACCAGTCGTCGGCGCCCCAGGGCCCGCGTCGTCGGGCACGGCGACCCTGCCCGCGGCTGCCGGCGCCGGCGTCCCCGCCGCCGGCGCTGCAGGGGCGGGGGCGGCTCCTGGCGCGGCCGCGCCGGGCGACGGGGAGGGGGCGTCGCCAGTGGCCGCAAAGCCGCCCCCGCGACCCGGAGGCCCGGCCCCGATCGCCTCGAGCACGCCTCCTGGTGGGTGGACGTCCAGCGGCCAGCTCCATCGCGTAGTAGTGCCGGCGGCCCACCACCGTCGCCTCGGCTATCATCCCCGCCATCGCTGCCCCGGCTGCCTCCGCGGCGAAGCGGCCCACGCTAGCCCGCGGGACACCAGGCGTCTGCGGCCCGAACGCGCTGGACTCTCGGATCGCCGTGACGTCGACGGCCCGCTTGCCGCAGTCTTCGAGGCTCACGTCGTCATCGGGCGTCACGATCACGAACTCAGAGGTCCCCAACGACCCCGCGACGTGCCCCTGTGGGCGTCGCTGGTGCCATAGCCTTGGGAGGCCCGAGTAGAGCTCGCACGCGCACGTCTCCGGCGCCGGCCGCGGCAGCGCCATTTCCGCGCCTGCCCAGGAGCAGCCCCACCAGCGCCAGCAGGAGCCCGATCGAGAAGCAGCCGACGCCCACGGCCGCCACCGCGGCGCCGCTCCAGCGCCCCGCCTCGCACTCCACCGAAGCCCGCGGCGGCGCGGGCGCCGGCGCTCCCAGGCAGGCGGGGATCGCTGGGCACTCGAAGGGCGGTATGGCGGGGCGCTCGAAGATCGGGCAGGCCGGGCACGGCGGGCAGGCGGGCCCTGGCTCACAGCGGGCAGCGTTCAGCAGCCAGCTCGAGCCCGCCCACCGCCCCAGCTCAGCTCCGAATCCCCCGGCAAGCGCGAGCGCCGCCAGGGTCCCCATCCGTGAGCCGGGACGGCTATAGTACGGAAAAGAAGTGCAAGCAATTCAATGGCGGCTGCTCTGTCTCCAGCGATTCTGCATTTACACGCAAGATTCGACCATATATGTGTGTACATATATATATATATATATATATATATATATACATGTGGGATCTGGGGATCCTCAAATACCTGCTCTCAAAGACCGGGGCGTGTGTATCCTAGGCCGTGCCCCCCCCCATGCCTGGTAAGACTGCGCTGGAATCTCCTGGTCAGAGAAGAGGCGGCAGGCGGCCTGGAGAGCCGCGCGCGCGCCGCCACGCGCCTCGTTGCCGGAGTCGTTCCCGTCCCACTCTTCAAACGCATCGGGCCCTAGAGGCTCCTCCGCTCCTGGGGCGGCGATCGGGCGGCGGAAAAGGAGGAAGAGGAGGAGGAGGAGGAAGAAGAGGAGGAGGAGGATGAGGAGAAACAGGGGGGATCCTCGATCTCCTCATCCTCATCCTCATCCTCATCCTCATCCTCATCCTCATCCTCATCCTCATCCTCATCATCATCATCATCATCATCATCATCATCATCATCATCATCATCATCATCATCATCATCATCATCATCATCATCATCATCATCATCATCATCATCATCATCATCATCATCATCATCATCATCATCATCATCATATTTCCTTATGTTTCTCTGTCTCCTCCTCCTCATCCTCTCCATTTTTCGGAAGCAGAACCGTTGCCGTGGGGGGGCGCCCCAGGAAGGTGGAGCTGGGGACACTTTTGTTTGGATTGCAGCGCCTGGGGGCTCGGCGCGGTCGGGACTGTGGCGGGCCGCGCGGTGGCAGACTGCGCCTACACAAGTAGCTCATGTGGAGGAGGAGGAGGAGGAGGAGGAGGAGGAGGAGGAGGAGGAGGAGGAGGAGAGGGAGGAGGAGGAGGAGGAGGAGGAGGAGGAGGAGGAGGAGGAGAGAGAGGAGGAGGAGGAGAGGAGGAGGAGGAGGAGGAGGGGGGGAGAAGGAGGAGGAGGAGGAGGGGAGGAGGAGGAGGAGGAGGAGGAGGAGGAGGAGGAGGAGGAGGAGGAGGAGGAGGAGGAGGGAGGAGGAGGAGGAGGAGGAGGGAGGAGAGGAGGAGGAGGAGGGGAGGAGGAGGAGTGGAGGAGGAGGAGGAGGAGGGGGAGGAGGAGGAGGAGGAGGAGGAGGAGGAGGAGGAGGAGGAGGAGGAGGAGGAGGAGGACGAGGGGGAGAAGGAGGAGGAGGAGGAGGAGGAGGAGGAGGAGGAGGAGGAGCAGGAGGAGGAGGAGAAGGAGGAGGAGGCGCGCCTCAGATGGTGAACGTATTCTTGAACGGCGCTGGCGGCCACGAGCTCCCTCAAGAATCGCACGAAGAAAATGGGACCCCCCCCCGCGCGCATACGCTTTCCGCGGGGGCGCCGATGCGCTGCAGTCGGTTGGCAAAGCGCTACAAAGGCGGGCTACGCCCGAAATGCATTGGCCACCGTGTGTGGGAGCGCAAACGAAGCTGCGATCCCCAGAAAAGTCGGGCGAAACCGACCACTGGGTTAGCACGACCCGCAACGCACACTTTTTCCGTCGCAGCGCGGCAGGGACAGTCCGCACACTCGTTCGGGCAAGCCGGGCAACGGCATCGCGAATTGACCGGCAGCAAGAGTGGGAAAAGAAGGGGAGGACACGGACGCGGGCGGGGGGGAGGATGGAGAGCGCTCACGCGGCGGGGCCCGCTGCGGAGCGACCGGGGCGGCCAGCCGGTGCTGCACTCCTGGCAGCGGCTGCAGTGCGCGAAAGGGAAATACAACAGAGAAAGGCGAGCCGAGGCAACGATGTCCTGGTGCAGCAGGGCAACTAGCGGCATCCCAGGCGGCAAAATGCGGCGGGACAGGTGCTGAGCGGGCTGCAGGGCGTGGGCAGTGCTTTCGGCTGTCCCGCAACACGCACACACAAACACAAGCACTGTTTCCTCTGCGGCTGCGCGCACAGCGACACAGCGGTCCCAGTCGGTGGAGAAACGAATGAGTGACCGAAACGTGCAGGCCAGGCGGAGTGGAAGCGGCACGCTCACACTTTTCATCCAGCTGCCGAGCGATGTCACTGCAACGAGGCCTACAGGGCACGCGCACACACACAGCACACACACACACACACACACACTCGTCGGGAAGATTCAAAGCCAGAACATGCAGCAAGCGCTGGTCACTCACAGACAAAGCCGGAAAGACACGCGGCCACATGTCTATCCGACTTTCGCCCAGGCCTGTTCTGGGCGGAACTCACGAAAACCACGTATGAATTCATCGTGGCTCCGCGTCCCTCCTCCATTGTCCCTCGTCGCCCGCCCCTCCCCTTGCTCCGCCTCAGAAAAAGTTATCCAGGCGAAGGACCCAACCATGAAGCTCCCTATGGGGCAACGAAGCGCTGCACTGGGCGGGGGGAACGCAGCACTGACTGGGTGGTGTGCCAAATTGGGTTTCCTCGACGCACGCGGACGCTCCCACTTGGCGTTTCGGTGGAGCTTCCTATGGGGCCACGAAACGCTGTAATGGGTGTGTGAAATGCCACATCGGGCTTCGGGGACGCATGCGGACGGTGGCACTGGGGCCTTCGGTGGAGCTCCCTATGGGGCCACGAAGCGCTTTACTGGGTGGGAGGAAATGCCAAATTAAGTTTCCGGCACGCATGCGGACGGTCCCACTGGGCGCTTCGGTGGAGCTCCCTATGGAGCCACGAAACGCTGTACTGGGCCGGTGAAAATGCCACATTGGGCTTTCGGGACGCATGCGGACGGTGGCACTGAAGCATTCGGTGGAGCTCCCTATAGGGCCACGAAACGCTATACTGGGTGAGTGAAAATGCCGCATTGGGTGTTTCGGAACGCTTGCGGGCAGTCCCACTGGGGCCGTCGGTGGGGTTCCCTATGGGGCCACGAAACGCTGTACTGGGTGGGTACTGTGTGGGCGAAAATGCCAAATTAGGTGTTTCGGGACGCATGCGGACGGTCCCACTGGTGGTTTCGGTGGAGCTTCCTGTGGGGCCACGAAACGCTGTACTGGGTGTGCGGGACGCATGCGGGCGGCAGCACTGGGACCTTCGGTGGGGCTCCCTATGGGGCCACGAAACGATGTACTGGGTGGGCGAAACGCAGGGAGCAGGGGGAGGAGGGCCACGAAACGCTGTACTGGGTGTGCGGGACGCATGCGGACGGCAGCACTGGGACCTTCGGTGGGGCTCCATATGGGGCCCCGAAGCGATGTACTGGGTGGGTGAAACGCAGGGGGCAGGGGGAGGAGGGCCACGAAACGCTGTACTGGGTGTGCGGGACGCATGCGGACGGCAGCACGGGGACCTTCGGTGGGGCCCCCGACTAGGCCACGACAGGCTGTGATGGGTGGGTGGAACGCAAGGAGCAGGGGGAGGAGGGCCACGAAACGCTGCACTGGGTCTGCGGGGCGCATGCGGCCGGCAGCACTGGGACCTTCGGTGGGGTTCCCATGGGGGCCACGAAGCGATGTACTGGGTGGGTGAAACGCAGGGAGCAGGGGGAGGAGGGCCACGAAACGCTGTACTGGGTGCGCGGGACACATGCGGCCGGCAGCACTGGGACCTTCGGTGGGGCTCCCTAGGGGGCCACGAACCGGTGTACTGGGTGTGTGAAACGCAGGGAGGAAGGGGAGGAGGGAGGAGGGGACGAGGGGAGGAGGATGAGGGAGGACGCGGGGCGCTGTTTCTTCAAAACGATGACCCAACACCACAGAATAGTTGGGAAATACGGACGGGTGACATAATGATGACAGCTTGTTCCCTCTCCCCGTGCCACTCCTCGAGGAGTTCGGTGGGCAGGAGGGGGCGCCTGTTGGCTGCGCGATGGGGGCGGAGATGCCGCCTTCGCTATGGTAAGGGGCACAGGGGATGCGCGGAGGAGGGACAGGATGGGACAGGGGGAGGAAGGACAGGATAGGAGGGACAGGATAATTAGGACACGAGGTGAATGACAGGTGGAGGATGTCTACGAGGAGGAGGATCCCCGCTCGCTCCGCTGCGCAGCAGTCGTCTCGGGGCCGCGCGCGGGACCGCGCGCGCGAAGGTAAAGGGGAGAGCCCCGACGCGCGCCTGCCCCGAGCAGCGCTCTCAGGAGGCGACCCCCGGGGGCGGCTCCCGGACGACCCGCGGGTCGTAGCAGCGCCGCAGGCTAGCCTTGGTAAGGGGGGAGAGGTGGGTGGGGGCCGAGAAGCTGCAGGACGCCTGCGGGGCGATCGCGGCGGGGATAAGAGGTAGCATCCCCGCTCGCTCCGCTGCGTAGCAGTCGTCTCGGGGCCGCGCGCGGGACCGCGCGCGCGAGGCTAGAGGGGAGAGCCCCGACGCGCGCCTGCCCCGAGCAGCGCTCTCAGGAGGCGACCCCCAGGGGCGGCTCCCGGACGACCCGCGGGTCGTAGCAGCCATGCCCATGCTCAAAGCCCTCGCGCAGTGACAAGTCTAGAGCGGGCGGCCGCGAGAATGAAAGGCCAGGCGGAAGGGCCCGCCGACAGGAATCGTGCGACCAAGTAGTCGCTAACACTAGCGAAGTATTCAACCTGTTCCCGCGAGGGAGCAGGGAGGGAGGCAAGGACAGTAGAGGCGGCGGCGGCCTGCAGATATCGTTCGGCGCTGGAGGCTTGCCTCCAGCGGCCGCGCCAGAAGACGCGAGGGACGTCTTCGGTGGCAATATAGAAATCTGTAGCGCCTGAGCCTCGAAGGCACGCGGGGGCCATGTTGAACCCCGCGGGGGCTCTAGCCAGCGGGGCGCCTAACGCACTTAGAAAATGGTTCCACCGAGTACGGAAGCCGCTCTGGCCAAGGGTAGAGAGCGGATCGGTGGGCCCCAAATGCCGAAACACCAGCTCCATTATCTTCGCAATTGCTCTGTCCGAACAACGGGCGTGCTGCGTCCGATAGGTCCGACGGGTCTTCGGAGCAGGGATCGACAGGAACGCATCACCGTCGGCTTCCAGCCTGTCGCACGGCAGCGACAGATCGCAGCGCCGCGCATTGAGGACCTCCCCAGCCCGCAGAAACATAGTGAAACCCATGAGCAGCAAGGCAGCCATTTCAGGCCAGCCCCACGCTAAGCACAACCCGACCATGGCCCGCAGAAGCGCCCTAGGGAGCGGCGGGCGGAGGCGCGGAGGCTCGGCGAGCTTCCACTGCTTCGCAACGTCCCGCGCCTCCGTCAGGAAGGCTTTCCAGTGGGGGTGGTTGGCCTGCATGGCCAAAATCGCATGGACTAGAATGTACTGCGGGAAACCCGCATCGTGAAGCCACACACCAAAGGTGGCAAGGAATCTAGCCAAAAGGATGCCGCTGCGGTACAGCGTCTGGGGAGGGACCCCAGCGTGCTCTTCGAGCCACAACTCGAACGCGTCAAGCGACCTCGATCGGCGCTCCACATAAGCGGGAGTAAGATGGGCGTCGCGAGCGAACGGCGATCGCGGTCCGCGAACAGGGACGCTAAGCCCCAGGCTCCCAGCCGCAGCCGCCTCTGGGGCAGCGTCCACGGCGCGCGCGCAGACCCCGCATACGCACCAAAGGGCAGCGGCGCGTGCGAGCGGGCCGCTGAGGCGCCCTTCCGAGCCCAGCACCGCGCTACGCTCGCGGCGCGAGCGGTAGAACGGCGGCAGGCAGTTGGCGACGATAGGTCGCTCGACGCCCGAACGGCGCGCGAGACCAGCGCGGACCTCAGCGTAGTCCATCCCTGTCTCGCGCACCACGCGGCGGGCCTCTGCCTCAATCTGCGAGGACAGAGGCGTCGGCCACGCGTGCGCTCCTGTCTCGCAGGCCGTCGCCCACGCGATGCTGGGAGCTACGCTAGCGCGCTGCCGCGCTGGCGTCCATCCCAAGGGATGTGGGACGCTGGAGATAGCGTTGAGCCCAGCCCGCCAATGCGGTGGCGCGGTCCCGTCGCTGCTCCAAAACTCGGGAGGCGGGGCGAAGCCATCCGCGGTGGCGTGACCTAGCAGGTCAAAAAGGCAGGCTAGGGCAGCAGCCTGGCGGCGTGGGTGAAGGTCGCCCCGAGGCCGATGCCGCGCACCGCACCAGAAGCCGTGGCCCGAAACTTCGATGGAACAGTGCTCGCGCCGACGGCCCCGGAGATCAGCGTGAGCCAGCTCGGCTCAGCGACGGGCGCGAGACCCTCCGGGCCGAAAAGGCGGCCATAGGTCAGCAGGCCCTTGTGCAAGCAGGCCAGCGAGTCGTCGCTCTTGGGCTCGTTGAGCCCATCCGGGCAGAAGTGCTGCAGCCACCAGACTGCGTTCTGGCACAGCTCAGCCATGGCGGGGTCGTCCGACGGGTAGTCGACCACCACCACGGGTTCGCCCCCGATCTCGACACGCCAGCCGAGGGCGCCTGCCGCACCAGCTGGCAGGGGCGGGTCAGGCGGGTCGGGCGAAGAGAAGCCGCGATCCCGATGACGCTGAGCATGTGCCGCGGCCGCGGCCGAGCGCAGAGTAGCAGCAGGCTGCGCAGGGGAGCGCGAATGGGCCGAGGGTGCCTGGGAGGCGGCCGCTCGGGCCGCACGACGCCGCGTGCGGCGAGGGCGCGGGCGCCCAGCTGCGGGTGGAGCAGAGGCAACCGCGTCGGGCGGGGCGTCGGAGGCCGCGTCCGAAGCGGACGGCGTCGCAGGAGCCGGGCGTGCTGGCGCAGCATCGGCGGCTGGACGGGAACCCTGCAAGGTCGCAACGGCCCTGCTGGAACCCGCCTCGCCAGCCGAACGTGCGGAGGCGCGGGGCTCTGCGGCAGGCGCGCGCCCAAGTGTGGCGGGATCAGCGTCCGCGCCCAATGAGCCGCCGTTGGTAGCGGCTGCCGGGGACGTCGCGAGACCAGGGAAGGCTCCCGACTCGCTGTCCAGCGAAAGCCGCGGGTCAGACGCGGCGGCAAAGGTAGCCGCAGCGCCCTGGGCGAGGGAGCGCCGGTAGCACCATCGCGAGTGTGCGGTTATGACGACGGCACGCAGATGATCGTCGTCGGGGTTGGCTTCAGCAGCATCCATAGCTACTTCGAGCGCGCGGGCGGCTGCCGCGACGTTGCGCGCGCGGCGGCCAGAGTCGGCTACGCCAGCACGCGCATCCGCGCGAAAGCGACCTTCCATTGCGGCGAAGGGAGCCCGAGCCGTGCGCTCAGGCAGCGGGGAGGGCGAAGCTCGCTGGGTGGCGACTCGGGAGGTCACCCCCTGGTCGCTCCTAGAAGCGGAACGTGAGCGCGGAGGCCTGGACGACCGACGCGCGCAGGTGGCAGCCACCCGCTGGCGGGACCGAGCGCAGCCCTCAGGGCCAGGCGCCCCCTCGGGCGTCGGCGGAGGCGGCGGTCCCGCGCGGTCGCCGCCTCGGGAGCGCGACCGCTCCGGGCGAGGGCCACGGGCTCGGGCGCGAACCTCGGGGGACACCGTCACCGCGGGGCCAACTCGTACCGGAGGAGGCGGAGGCGGCGGAAGGGGAGCCCGCGCTGCAGGCGGGGCAGGCGGCCTCGGCGCAGGAGGGCGAGGGCACGCCGCGGGCCCCGCACGCGAGGTCCCCAGCACAGGCGGCGGAGCTGAGGCGGGCCGCGTCGCCGGCCTCTTCGGTGGGCAGGCGCGGATCAGGCGCTCAGCCGCCGAGAGTGGGCGGGCTGAGGCCGACCCCGCCGCCTGGCTGGCGCGTCCTCCACTGCTGGCCGCGCGCCTCGGGTCGCGAAGCGGGCCGCGCCGCGAGGCGAACCAAGGGGGCGGACCCTGAGGCTCCGGTGGCTTCGGGTCGCGCGGGTCGCGCTCCCCCGACCCCTCAGCATCGGTACCGTACGGGTTGGGAGACTCTGAGCGGCGAAGCGGTCCGCCATGCGGGGTTGAGGGCCCCTCGGCGTCGCTCAGCCCTGTGCTCCGAGCGCGAACGGCTGCGCCGGGGGCGATCCGACGCCTCTGGGCGGGCAGCGAACAGCCTCCGGTTGGCTGCTCGCCTGGCGGCACGCCCAGGCCGAGTAGGCGGACCCGCGGGGCCTTCCAAAGGAAGAACGGCCCCGCGGTGGGCGGCGGAGGCCGCCCAACGGCGCTGCTCGCGACCGCCATTCGGCCGACCAGGGTCGTTCCTGCGGTGGCGCGACCGAGAGGTGTGCGCCTCTGAAGCTTCGGGGCGAGGGCCAAGCCGCTCTCGTACAGCGCGTGCTTCGCGACGGGAGAAGGTAGGAGGCACCTCCTGGTCGGCGCGGGCGTGGGCCCGAGGGTCGGCGGCGAAGACCGCTTCGCGCTGGTCCAGAGACGAGCCCCCGCGGGAGGGGATCCCATCTGGCGCCCGCGCCGCGAGGGCTTCGCGCTCGGCGCGAGCCTGAACCTCGCCTCGGTGGGAAAGCCCCCTCAGCGTCGAATTGAACCGCCGAGCCAGCTCGTGTGGAGCTGTCCGAGGCCCCCCTCGGCTCTCCGCCTGCGCCGCGGCGGTGAGGCGGCGCGCGTGGATGCGCTCAGCCATCCCGGTCGCCAGGTCCTGGCGGGCACGAGCCCTCGCTGCTGGGTCGTGCAGGGGGTCAGCGACGACAGCCCGCTGGATGGCGCTGCGCGCCTCCCTGACCTCCCCGAGGTTCGCGGCAGCACGCGATGCGACATCCTCGGCTACAGCGAGCGCCTCCGACGTGGGCCTGGCCGCCTGCGGCTCAGAGACCCCCGAGCGGCGAGTCGGAGGGCACGCGGAGCCGTCCGTGAGCTGCGAGCCCGCCCGGATCTCGCTCCGCGCGGAGTGCACGCGATCGCTCAAGGCGTCGTCGAGGGAGGCCAGCATGTGCGCCAGGCCTACTGCCCGCCCGCCGCGGCCTTTGCCCCTGCCCGCGGCGTGGGCCTTGGCCGACGCATGCGCCGCTGCGCCGCTCCCCGCGGTAGGGCCCGCGCCGCCCGCCTCAGCCTGGGCGGCCTGGAGGAGGACGTTCTTAGCATCGCAGAACCTCCTCCAGCGGGTAAGGTCACCCGTAGGCTTGTCCGGGTGGAACCGGCTGGCCAGCACGCGGAACTGGCGCTGGATCGCGGAGTGTCCCGCGCCCGCACGGACCTGCAGCAGGCTGCGCGCAGCCGCTAACCGCGGGGCGGCGGCGGGACGGCGGACGGCCCTAGCATCCGAGCCTGTCACGGCGTCACGGCCGTGCGCCGCGCGCATCGAGGCCAGATCGCCGGGGCCGGGCACGGCGGCCAAAGTGGCCTGGCGCATAGCAGCACCGGGAGCCGCATGCCCTGTGTCGTGGTCCGCCGCGCGCGCACCCTCCGCGCCAGAAGCCTCAGCGTCGGCTGCTGGCGCGGCGGGGGCGGACGCGCGGCTGCGGTAGTCTAGCGCGTTGGTCGGCTCACGGGGCCGAGGGGCGCCTCCAGAGGCGCCCTCGCTGGCAGCCGAGGCGCCGCCCGCCGAAGCAGCAGGCTCGGCGGCACCATCGCTGCGGGCGGCCCCCCCGGGTGCGCGGGAGCGCGGCCGCCTTCGCCAGTGCTCAAAGAGCCACCAAGCGGCTCTGCGGACAACGCAAGGAAGACTAACCGAGCCCACAGGCAGGCAGGATAGCAGGAGGCGGCGTCGGCCTCCGCGATGATATCAAAGCGCGACGGGCCCCCTCCCGAGAGATCAGTCAACCAGGCGGGCTCGACGCGGGAAGGGGGACGAACTGACCGACCTCGAGTCGGGTCGTCAGCGCGATGCACACCCGTCGGCACATCGAGCCCCCCCATATACAAGCCCCCCCAAAAAATGTAGGGGGGCGCAGTGCTGAGCTCATGGGACAATCCTGGGGAGCTGCTCCTGCCGTGCGCTGCCGCACCCAAGGCGACTTGCGAATCCAAGAGCACCGCGATCCTGCTGTCAGGGGTGCGGATACAGCAATACTTACACAAACTCTTGTACACAGTTGTCTCAATAATGTTAATGTGACGAGGCACTCGGAACTGCCATTTATAAACCAAACGAAAGCGCAGCGCCTCGCACAACTCAGTGATCCACCGCGGCGCGACGGGGCGCTCCAGAGAGGGCGCGCCTATCATCTGATGCCAGGCTGCTAAAGTCGCGCCCACCTCCTCGCCAGGTCGGCTCAGAACAGCAAGAAGACCATCGTCGTACAAGCGAGTGTGCCAGCCGCCGTGCTCAGAGTGGCGCCAGAGAACCGTCGCGAAAGGTGCGGCGACTCGGCAACTGACGACGCCGCCCCAGCAGAGCGAAGCGTCGGTACCAAAGACCTCGGGGTGATGCTGCGCCCGAAGGTCCGTCATAGCGACGAAGGCAAGGTAAGTGCACGCCTGAAGCTCGTCCCTTACCGAGGGGGGCAAGACGTACTCGGCGTCATCGTCAAGCGATGAAATAAACGCATACATGCGCGTGAATAGGGAGAGCATGGGGCGGCGGTACAAAAAACACTTGCACCCAGCAACCCGTGAGCGAGCTAAGGAGAGCCCGAGTTCTGCGGCCAAGGTACACCTGAATGAGGGTCAGGCGACACGGAGCGACCGTGCGCACGAGGGGGGCACACACGATGCCTATGCGGCCTCCCACCTCGGCCCCCGCTACCACGGTGTGGGACAGCCCCCTGGCGCGCCTGCCAGGGTGTTGGATCAGACCCACACGCGGGTAGCCAGCATCGCATGCCTCGAACACGGCGCGATCGCGACGCTCAGGGGAGTTGGGATGAGGAGCAGAACCCCGCCAAGACAACTTATGAAAGCCCGTGTGATCATCTATGTTAAGCATCTCCACATATGGCCCACGCGGAAAAGGTTGTCTGTGGATCGCCTGCTCGTGCGCGCGGAGCGCTCCGAAGCTCCGCAGAACGCCCTCATGGGCGGAGTTCGCAATCTCAACCGCCATGTCGTCGCCCATAGCGAGGGCGTTGAGGCAAGGGCTGACATCGAGCCCCTGGAGCTCGGGGCGCCAGGCACGAAAGGTCCGAAAGCGACGGCTCGGGAGACGCACTCGCAGTGCGTTCCGCCTGGCCCGAGCAGGCGGCACCTGGAACGTGTAATAGAATTCACGAAGGTCATCGCATGACACAGCGAGCCACTCGCCTGGAGCCAACCCAATCCGAGCAGAAATCCCTGACCCAGCCGTTGAGTGCTGGACGAGATGCTCTGACTGGACAATTCGGCAGAGCGGCTGCCCACGGGCTCCATTGGCCCGGCGGCCGCCCCGAGTCGGCTGCGCGCAGGAGTGGCCCTGCGCGGGCTCCGAAGAGTCGCGGCCCAATGGCGGTAGCAGAATGGCAAACTAGATTATTGTTCGCCTTTTGTGGGCGACTATATGCCGCCACGCTGGTTCCGGGCAGGCTGTGCTGCCCGGCGGAAGGGACGAGGAGGGGAGAAGCAGGCAGACGACGACGAACGCCCAGGCGGGAGGCCAGGGCCGGCGGGGCGGGCGGGCAGGCAGAAGACGGGCCAGGCGGAGACAGCAGGCAGGGAGCAGGAGGAAAGGAAAGGGAGGGAAGCAACGAGCAGAAGCGAAGGGAGGGGGAGGAGGGGGAGGAGGACAAGGAGGAAAGAAAGCAGCGGCCGCAAGCAGACAGGCCGGGCCAGGGGCCGGGAGAGAAGAGCCGCCCGCGCCCGGGAGAGAAGATGCTCTGACATCGACTGTTGACCACAGTGGGGTTCAAGATCAGCCGATCGTGATGCTCGTCTTTGGGAACTCGAAAAGCCCCGCAGGCCTCGTCCCAGACAAGGTCCGAGGTGGGGTGAGATAAAGAGCTCCACAAGAGTCCCATTTCTCCAGAAGGGCCCAGAGCTCCGACTTGTCCATATGCACCCGAGCGGGTGGCATCCCGTCGGGCCAGTCCTCTGGAGGCCGACGCATGATCTCGGGATCGTGAAAGGCAGAGCGGACCAAAGGGTCGGCAAGAAACGGGAGGGGTCAAACGAGGGTGAATAATCCCACTTGATGCGGTCCGCCCGGACCCGAAGGTCGAAGGGCTCGGCCTGAGTGGAGTCCCAGCCCGCCGCGGCAGCCAGCGAATCGACCAAGGGAGTCGCGCTGACGGGCAGGGTCCGCATGGGGGCGGGCACCTGCGAGGAAGAGGTGAAGGGGGCCTCTAAAGCTGCAACGTGGGTAGCCAGACCACGGAGCGAGACCTCAGTGGAGTCGAACTTGGAGAAAGCCCGACCAAGGTCGCTCTTGCCACCACGGGCAAGGCGAACTGCAATCCTGCACAAGCGCTCCAGACGCTCGCGAATCCCCTCCTGGCAAGGGGTGACCGTTTCGCGGACCTGAGCTTCGGGAGGAGCGAAGCTAGGATGTCCCAGCGTCAGCCGGTTGAGAGCGACAACCGCATGCTGAGACAAGGCCCGCGCAGCCCGACGGATCCGCCAACGCTCCCGCGCCCGACCCACCAACGAGGAGGGGGGCGGCGGCAGAGCTGGGGCAGGCGGACACGGCCACGGATCGCGGGGCGCTCGCTCATAAGAGGAGCCCCGAGCCGACGCGGAGAGAGAAGAGCGGGTAAAAGAAGCCAGCGAGCACCGACAGCCCATCCCCGCCTGGGCAAGAGCAGCAGCCCAGTGGGACACGTCGATGTTGGCGCCAGGGAAGAGGCGCAGCAAGGCAGAGAGGTCCAGCACAAAGGGAGGCGGACCCCCGGCAGCCGAGGCAGACGGCATGCTGGGCGAGGTAGAGCCGATGACGGCAGAAGAAGCAGAAGGAGCCTCGGGGGCCAAGCGAGACTCACCATGGCGGCGCGCGGGGCCCCCTGCAAGGTCGCAACGGCCCTGCTGGGGCCCCCCGCGCCTACCACCGTGAGACCGCTCAGCCCAGAAGCGCCGCGCTGCGGCAACGGGCGTCTTGCCCGCCGCCCACGAGCGCGTCCCTCCGCGGGCAGACGCACCCGGCCCCGCCGCTACTTCTTGGGCGGCGGGGGCTTCTTGGGCGTCTTGGGCACCTCGGGCTCCGCCTTGGGAGCTTTCGGCTGTGGGGGGGCCAGCTGCTGTCGGATAGCACGCAGCTCCCGCATGTACTCCCCCTGGGCGGACAACCACCGCGGGTCCACCAGCTCCGAGAAAGGGGGGTGGACCTCCCGTCCCGTGTGCAGAGCGGTCGTCCTGGTCGGGGGACCCTCCAGCCCCGTCAGAAACCAGGGCGCTTCCAGCCGCCCCTGATCCCCTGCCGTCTGGTCTACGAACATGCACTGGCAGGCGATAAACGCGCGCACTCGATCCGCGCGCCCCTCTTCTGCCGCACGCCAGAGCTCGGCACTGAGCCATGCCATGTGGGTGAGCAGAGGGCGAAGAGCGGCGTTGGCCCCCAAAGGGCTGTGCTCGCGAAAGTATGCGAACATCGCGTGAGGCGTCAGGTCCGCGGGGTCGACCCCCAGCGGTCTTGCGAGGTTCGATCGCATCAAAGCCCTGATCTCGGGCCCGCGCTGGTTCAGCGTGTTCTGCCAATCCCGACGGCGGGCGATCCCTCGCATGCCTGGGTGCTGGGCGATGTCTCCGCTGCCGCTGCCGCCGTAGGTCGGCAGATCCTGAGCTGCCTCGCTCAGCGGTCCCAAGAGTGGGTGAGCGGTGGCCCGCGCGACCCGCTGCTGTTGCTGCAGCGAGGCCCTCAGGCACTGCAGAGCTAGACTCAGGTCCGTCGCGGGGGGGGGGCCCGGTAGCCCTTCCGACACCGCGGCGGCCGCCTCGGCGGCTGCGCTACCCGCATGAGCGGCCAGGCCAGGCGGCAGCTGAGGCATGGACGCTCTGGGAGGCGAGGCGCCCCCGGGCGGCTGGCCCCACGCCGCCACCAGAGCAGAGGCGGGGGTGGGGCGCTGCTGAACGCGGGTGGGCACAGTGGGCGCTCCCCCTAAGATCTCGTCCATCATCGTGTCTTGCTCGGGGGGGGCCTGCAGACCCACGCGGGCGGCCTCGTCTGCGAAGAGCTGGGGCGCGCCCGCCCGAGGAGGAACGCCAGCCCCCGGAGTGCCGAGCGGCGGACCATGCAACCTCGAGGCCTGCTCGGCCATCATTGCGCGAATCTCGGCCTGGAGCTCTGCGCGGGCCAGAGGTACGCCGTCCAGCTCGTCGAGCACGGGCCCCGCCACCCGCGCAGACCGCTTGGGCACGGCTGCGCCAGGGAGGGGTGAGAAGGGCGCGACTCGCGCGCTTCGGCGCACCGCGCCCCGCGCCAGCGAGGGGAGCTGGGGCCTCGGCCTCGGCGACCTGCGAGGGCTCCGGGTCTGCCTCTAGCTCGGCACCTCCCTCGTCGGCTGTCTGGCACGGAGACGCCCGAGAGGCACCTGGGAGAGGCTCCTCGCCAGCGGTGAGCTCGGGCCCGTGAGTGCGCAACCAGCCGTCTCTGAGCAGTCGAACGCCTGACGGATGAAGCCAGTAGTCGCGACCGCGGCTGGAGGCGAACGGCACGTAAGTGACGCCGTCGGGCGGTGGCTCGGGCGGCATCGGCCCTAACGACTCGAGCTCGAGCTCGGACACTTCGAGGTCGAAAACCAGAACTTCTGCCGTGGTGGCGAGGGCCCGAGACGCCGCCCCTAGGAGCGGCGCGCTTGTCACTTGGCACGGCCCTAGCAGGCCTGAGTGACCCCCTCCATCGGCTTCTCCGAGGGCAGCGGCATCCCTGAAGGCAAGGGGCAAAGCGAGTAAAATACCGCCTTCGCGGCGCCCCAGGGGAATGGCTGCATACGCGTGCTCGTATTCGTCCAGACGCCATCGTGCGTAGGTGTTGGCGCTGGGAGGGTCGAACGCGTGGAGGTCGGGCCAAACGGGCCGTTCAGGAATGGCGGCGACGGCACCGCCAGTGGCAGCAGCCATACAAGAAGCGAAGAGAAGACAGGTCCCAAGGAGGGACCCGACGGGGCGCACTCCGACCAGGCAGTGCCTGGGCTGCCCGAGGGCAGCAGAGGAGAAGCTAGCGCCCCTCGGCCCCAGCAGGGCGAGGAAGCACGCCAGGGCGGTAGCCCGCCGCCCTGGCCCGCGCTTCCGCGCGACGCTCCCCGTAGACGGGGGCAGCAGGAAGTGCTCTGAGAGGATCCAGGCGCACTGCCAGCTGAGGCTGGGGAGGGCACGGTAGCGCCCAACCCAGCAGCGGAGCGCATGCGCTCCGACGCAGCAGCCGCCGCAACAGCGGCAAGCTGCGGTGGCCACCAAAGCGGCGACCACGCTGGAGAGCAGGAGGGGCGTCAGCCCACTGCTCAAGTCCACCGCCAGCCCGAGGCAGACGGTGGGCGGCGGAGGCCCAGGGGGCTGGGAAGGGCACGTGCCCCCTCCCCCGCCCTCAGGGCCCCAGCCGAGGGGCCAAGAGCTGCCCGCAGGGGGCAAGCCCTCGTCCCCCGGAAGGGGATGGCCAACGAGGCGCTCGTAGAGCACGCCCCGCAGCCGCTGGTAAGCGAGCACCCCGAGTCCTTGTGCGAGGAACTCGAGGGCCGCTTGCATGCGCCAGGGGGGGCTCGGCCGACACCCGCGCGCGCGCGTCCTTGTGGGCCGAGAAGCTGCAGGACGCCTGCGGGGCGATCGCGGCGGGGATAAGAGGTAGCAGGAGGAGGAGGAGGAGGAGGAGGAGGAGGAGGAGGAGGAGGAGGAGGAGGAGGAGAAGGAAGAGAAGGAGCAGGCAGGAGAAGGAAGATGGCACGGAGGAGTGACCGCAGCTGGAGGGGGGGCCTGCTTGTTAGCAGCCTAGCGCCATAGCAGAGCACGTGAAGCGGAGAGCCGTGCGTCCAGGGAATCGGGCCAGACGTCCGCCGCGAAGTTCTGCTGGTTGTAGTGCGAGCGCCACGCGCTGCACAGTTCGCATCAGCAATAGATCGCTGCAAGTGCCCGGCGGGGGGCGCAGGGGGCTCTCTCCGAGTGGGAGCGGGGGCTAGCACAGAGACAGCCTCGTGCACCTGTGGAACTCCAAGCTGGACCCCCTATGCCGAACTGTTCCCCGTGAGTCCCCACGCCGAGCGCCCAGAAAGAAAGTCCCCAGACCCCCCCCCCCGGAAGGGTGCCGCTCGGAGGCCCCCAGGCATCAGGCCTCGCTGGCCCAGGGGGCGGGCCGCTGCCTCGGAGGGGCGGGCAGTAGGAGCACCTGCGCGGTGCGCCTGCCCACGCCCGAGCTCTCCGCGAGCCCCTCTGCCACCCAGCTCGCTGCAGAGCGAAACGCATGGCCACAGCGATCCTCACCCCGCTCGGCACGGCGCCGCGCGCGCGGGCCGAGCGAGAGCCGAGGTCGTGGGCCCTCGTGCTCGAAGCTGCGGCCTCCCCGGGCCACGCGCACACTGGCCCTGGGCCCCCGCGTGTTCGCGCAGCTGGCGGCCAATAGCCCCCCGCGACCTCCCATGGTGTGGTGACCACCTCGTCCTGTATGGACGCCGCTGCCAACATGGAAGGTCACCGCGCTGTGGTGCCAGCCTCGCCAGGCCCCCCTGGCCAGAACCCACCGCCAGCGCGCCTGCACCTCCAGCGCCGCAGGCAGCCCGAGGAGACCCCGTCGGGGGCAGCACCTGCCCGACGCAGCGACCCTGGAAGACGCCGCGGGCGAGGATGCCCCACGGCGCGGCATGCCACGCCAGCGCCCGGGGCTGCCTCCGCGGAGCCCCTGGCGCCCCCCGCAGGCCATCCACTCGCGGGGCCCCTCGCGGCCTGGGCGGCCAGCCGCCTTCGCCCCAGGCCGCACTCTCGCCGCGCGCCCGCCGGGGCCCGCCCAGAGCCGGAGTGGGGCACGGAAGCAGGGCCCGGGGAGCGAAGTCCTCGGGCGCTCGTGGAGCCCACTTCGGGATTCGTCGGAGGCCTCCTGAGGCACAGGGGGCAAGCAGGAGGGGCAGGAGGAAGAGGCGAGGAGCAGCAGCAGGAGTCCGAGGCGGGGACCAGGGGAGGAGTAGCGGCAAGAGAGGACGGCGAGGATCAGGAGCCAGGAGCAGGACGAGGTCAACGAGGAAAGGCAAGAGGAACATGAGGAGGATGAGGAGGACGAGGGCAACGAGCATGTACAAGAAGGGGGAGCCAGGGAAGGATGATGGAGGGCGGGGAAGGAGGAGGGACAAGGGAGGAGGGACAAGGGAGGAGGAAGGGGTGATGGTGGAGGGAGGACGGGAGGGAAGAAGGCATGTGGGGAGAGGGAAAACGAGGGTGGAATCATGACATAAAACCTTCAGCCCCTCCTCCTGGATCCAGCGGCTGGTTTGGGGGTGTCCGTCCTGGGAGGTCACTGCGAGACCCCGACAGCAAGGATTGCCAGCTGCGCTTGCCCAGATTAATATGATCACTTCAGGGCGAAACAAGGCGCGGACGAGCGAGTCAAGCAGAGCGCACAAGGCACAGCAAAGCTCACTGACGGCGGAGGGCTCCTGTCGGGAGGGGCTCGTACCTGACCGTCCCAGTCCAGCTGCAAGCAAAAGCTCAGTGAAGGCACGGCGCATACTCCTGCTGCTGCTGCTGCTGCTGCTTCTGCTCCTTCTCCCACTCCACCATTCGCCCTCCTCTTCCTCCTTTTAGGCATCCCTTCCTCTATGTCCCCCCTCAGTTTCTCCTCCTCCTCCGCCTCCACATGCTTGCTTGCTCGTTGTCATGCTACCCTCTGACGCCTCTTGCATCGCACCTCAGTCGCCGCTCCCGCCGTCCCCATCCTCGCGGTCGGTCACAGCCTCGGCTTCGGTCGAGCACCACCTCCGAGAAACCGTGGGCAGCACCACTGCCCTTGCGGCTTCTTTTGGCATGAGGGGCACGGGTGCTGGCAGAAACGGATGCTGGACCGCGGGGCTCTCCCCTGGGGCCAGCTAGAGGAACGAGAACGATACACATGCACAGATCCTGGCTGGGCCACAGATCCTGGCTGGGCCAAGGATGGGCCCAGCCAGGATCGGTGCAGGAAGGGCACAGCCAGGATCGGTGCATGTGCAAATCTTCTTCGCCCCACCAGTAATCCCACCAGCCCTCTGGCCGTCGGTGGTTTAGGGCGTTTCCTCTTCCACCCCTGCCTCTTCCCCTTCGGGGAGGGGTTTACCCCTCCCCCGACCCCCTCCCCGTGGACCTGGACGGGAGGGCGGGGAGGTGTCAGAGCGTCCAAAACGGCCTCGGCGAGGAAGCCACAATTATTGATTTGACTAGCGTTTTGGCCCCATTTTGGCCTCCTGGGGGGGGACCCCTAATTGAGGAACCCCCCTTCGTTGACCGATCTCCTCCAAGATGGCCCCAAGAAGCGCCCAGGAGGCTCCAAGAGGTCCCAAAATGGCCCCAAGATGGCCCCAAGAGGCCCCCAAGAGGCTCCCAGGAGGCCCCCAAGGAGACCCTAAGCGGCCCCAGGAGGCCCCCCCCGAGGCACCCAAGACCCCGAAGAGCCCCCCAGGATCGCCAAGAGACGTCCCAAGAGGCCACCAAGAATCGCCCAAGAGATACGCCAAGAGGCTCCGAGAGGCATCCAAGAGACCTCTGGCCCTTGTGCTTGCCCTCCTCCTCCTCCTGTTCCTCCTTCCTGCTCCTACTCCTTCTCGTCCTCCTCCTCCTCCTCCTCCTCCTCCTCCTCCTCCTCCTCCTCCTCCTCCTCCTCCTCCCCCTCCTCCGCCTCCTCCTCATCCTATTTATCATCATTCTCCCCACTCCCTCATCCATCCATCCATCCATCCATCCATCCATCCACCTCCTCCTTCTCCTCCTCACTCCTTTGCACGGTTCGGCCGTCCTCCTCTTTGCTGCCGCACTTCCCTGATCACCTCAACTCGCCTGGACATCGTTTCTGGATGGGCTGGCGGGGATACTTTTTCCAGACCTAAACTCTGCCTAGAGTTTTTTTTTCTCTCTGGCCTTTAAGGGGCCGGGCCGTGGAAACCGCCCCGGGCGGTTCCCCCGGCATCCGCCCCGCGGTTCCCCCAGCTACGCCCCCTTAGCTTAGCGTTGTTTATCTCGTTTGCGCTTAGCTTATTTCATCTTAGCTTAGCTTAGCTTAGCTTAGCTTAGCTTCGTCGTAGCTCAGGTCTAGCTTAGCTTAGTCGACCTTCATCTTAGCTTCGTTGAGTGTTAGCATAGCAGAGCACAGCATAGCATAGCATAGCGTAGCATAGCATAGCGCAGCACATCATATCATAGCATGGCCCTGCATAGCATAGCATAGCGCAACACAGCATATCATGACATAGCATAGCACAGCGCAGCACAGCATAGCACAGCGCAGCATAGCATAGCATAGCATAGCAGAGCATAGCAGCAAAGGCAAAGCAACAGCAACGACAGCTAAGCAAAGCACACGCGACGCAAAGCAAAGCAAAGCAACATCAAACACAAAGCAAAGGAAAGGCAAACCCAAAACAATGTGCGACAGATGCCGAGCTAGCCTCGATGGCCGGACCGGAGCCCCCGCAAGCAGTGCCCTCCGTAACCAAAGCGAAAGCAAAAACAAGGCAATGCAAAGGCAAGGCAATGCACAAGCAAAGGCAAGGCAATGCAAAGCAAACGCAACACCAATGCGAAAGTGTAGATGTAGATGTAGATGTAGGTGTAGATGTAGATGTATTTGTAGGTGTAGATGTAGATGTAGATGTGAGTCTCGCTGTTGCTGTTGATGTCGATGTAGATGCAGGTGTAGATGTGAATGTAGCTGTCGGTGTAGATGTAGATGTTGTTTTCCTATATGCTCCAACTCCTAGGTAGGGTCGCATTGGGATAATTTTCTGCGGCCGCAGGCGAGCGCGCCAGCAGCGTCAGAGGTCGGGCGGGCTACGCGCGAACCTAATTGCCTAGCGCACGGGGGCCGACGGTCGAACCTAAGCTGCCTAAGCTGCCGGGCTGCGCGAGGTGGTGCCAGGAAGCGAGGCAGGGCCCGAAACCTTGCCGAAGCGGGCGATGCAAACTGCAACCAGGACCAGGATCCGGGGGCAGTGCCGATGCACAAATTGAGCCAAGGAGCTATACGCAGCCAAAATGGCGCGGCAAGGTCACAAACAGCGAAGCTGACAAGTGACCGTCGAGGGCGTGCAGGACTTGACGTGGGATAAACCACACGAGGGGTCCATGCACACAGCCCCTGAAGGGGGAAGCTCGCTTGAAATACACTCCAGGAGGTAATACTAACACCGATGGCCAGGAATACGTCACTGACCAGGAACAACTGGTGGGGATACGCGAAGCGTCTAAAATTCATCCTGAGAAACGGCACCCGGGGGCCAGGTAGCTGCCCGCCCAGAGGCCGAGAGCAATCCCCTGACGGCACCCGTCTCCTCCGTGGCGAATCCCTGTCGCCGTGGCGATTCCTTTGCAGCACCTCAGAAGACCTCACCGCACCTCAGAAGACGGCCCCAGGACCTATCCATGGGGTGTATTGTGACCAGGACCTCTTTGGGGGGCGGCTGGAGAGGGCGGGAGCGGGAGGGCGGCCGCCAGTGGGGAAGGGGGCAGGGCACGGGGCAGGGGGGCACGAGGGGAGAAGAGCAGATGATCCAGGAGGAAAGGGAGGAGAAGATGCCGGACTAATGTAAACCCAAGACTCACCAACGACGTTGGAATACACCCTATTTCCAAGCTCCCTCCTCGTAGGCCTCTACAAAGGTTCATTTCCACTGAGAGAGTTGCCCCGTTGAGGGACAAACGTGTGAATATCTTGAAACGTGCCCAAGCACCATTTCTCAGGATTTCAACGCCACGAGTTAGACTAACTCTCACGATTCTGCGATCCTGCATATAGTGCCAGAACACCGCCCTTGGAACTTCTACACCGCGAATCAACGCAACTCTTGTGCCCTGACAATCATGAGTCGCTCCGCAACGCCATTTCTGCTGCGTTAACCATGACCCCCCCGGAACTCTTGCACAATGTAACGCGAATCCGCGCGGCGCTAAGGCGAGAATCACATGTTGAGGAAGAGCCGCCCTCAATCCATGACACGATTGTAAGTATTGCAACGACTATGCGAGGCTTTACAGCGATGGCGCCATTTTGAAAAGGAGCCGCCCTCAGTCCGTGAAGCTCTTGCACTTGTTTGCACAAATGCGCACGGCGCAACGGCCATGGCCACATGTTTAGAACGACCTGCCCTCAATCCGATAAACTCTTGCACGATTTCAGAACGATCGCGCGCGGCGCTAAAGCGAACACCGCATTTTGAAAACGACCCGCCCTCAATCCGTGAAACTTTTGCAACTGTCGAACCGACTCTGCGCGGCGCCACGGCGAGAGCCAGATTTGGACGCGACCCGCCCTGAATGTGCCACTTGTTAAGCTTCAGGATAATGAACGAAAGTGTTGCCACTTGTTAAGCTTCAGGCAACACCTGGCCCGCCATTTCGACCGGCTTCGGGGCGCGACAGGGGAACAGGAACGTCGAAAAGGGGAACAGCCCATGACGGCCTGCAAGGGCGCCATCCTCCCAGCTGCAGGCGCGCTTGAGGAAGAGTCGAAATCCTCCCCACTTCATTTCCACGCCACGGCCAAACAACGACACGACAAGGGAACGAGGGGAAATGATGGGCAAGACGAACAGGACACCTCACACACGCACGCGCGAGGCCAGGAGAAGGAAGAAAGCAGGCAACAGCAACTACCGCGGGAGAAAAGGAGGGAGAGAAGCACGCAGGCAGCGGAAGGGGCCACGGCATCACGTGATACATTCAAACTGGTCAGAATCAAGATCTGGAGGTATTGGAGGCGGGGGAGGAGCCAGCAACGCACTAGAAGCACGCGCATCAGCAGCGAAGGAGGGGAAGGAGGTGAGGTCACCGGCGAGCGCTCTAACCTGGGCCGCCCTTTGGATGGCCTCGACGGGGCTGAGCCTAAACTGGAAGGGTTCCTGATAACAGGCCTCAAAAGTGACAGCTCCCGATCTGTACTGTAGTATGGGGCATGGAGGACGCTGTTGGAGACTAGCCAACTCACGGTGCCCACGATGGCCCCGTTGGGCCAGTTCGAGCACTCTAACCGGATTCTGGATCACGTCCGAACGAGCTGGCTGCTGAAGACCTGCAGCGGAAGGGCGTCGGGCCCAAGGGGTGCCGTAGAGGAACCTGTGGGGCTCAGTCCTGGAGGTGCTGCTCAATCACATCTGGAGCCATGCCGAACTTCTGTGGGAACTTCCCTGCGCCTCTCCAGCGTCCCCCCGGGAGCTGCCCCCACCTTGGCCCTGCCTCCCTGCGCCCTGATGCAGGCCGCGAGTGCCGAGTAAACCGTCATGATGGGGCTGCCGTCGAACGTCACTGCTCGGCTCTGGACGCAGGGACTCATCAGGCACTGCAGCGCGAAGGTGCCCGCCGATGTCTTGCCCGCGCCCTTATCGAACCAGCGCGCTCTGATGCGGCCGTGGCGGACATGTTCGACCAGAACTCGAAGCGCCCCCTCCTTGCTCTCCTCGATGGTCTGGCACCAGTAGTGTTTGAGAGCGACCGGTGCCCGGGGGGCGCAGCCCTGCTCCTGCGCCATGGTCTCCAAGAAGCGGCCCATGAGCGCCGTGCAGATGCGAGGCTACGGAGGTCCGTTGTCGCGGCCCCTGCCCTGTCATTTGCAATGCGTCGCGTAGTCTCGTCCAGCTGCCCGCCTGATCTCGATGAGAGGCGCCGCCGCTGGCGCGAGGAAACAAGCGGAGACAGCGCCGGCGAACTCTGCGATATCCCTGGCGCTGGCGAGCGAGAGCCTGCGCGGCGCCGTGGGAAGCGCGCCCGCGGCGCCGCCGCCCCTGCCCTTGAGCTCCTCGCGCCTGGCCTGGCCCGCGACGGCCTCCTCGGGCGCGGCGCGCTGCCCCTCGGACTCGCCTGCCGACGCGTTGACGGCCCGACGCTTGCCGAGCGCCCAGGCTAGCGACGCCGCCGCCACGGCCCCCCAGCTGGGGGCAGCATGGGAAGACAGGCGATGTGAGTGTGAAGATGCTGCGCAAACTAATGGGATCGGCAATCTGGGACCCGCATAACGGACACTCAGAAATCCGCGGAGTCGCGGTCCAGAAAATCGCACTGCGGTTCGCAACGCGAATGCCACCCTGGAAGGAACATACCACGCGCTAGTAGGTCGAACTCCGAGAATCGAATTCGCCATTACATACAAAACATTGATTATTGGCCACTGTCGTCCCCAGAAATGATCCCAGTCCACGGAAATTATCAGGATGGTCTAGTACTTGAAGTTTAGTTGGACATGCCCTACGACATCCAGAGACCCCACATAAGTGGGCACCTTCGCGTTGGGGAGCCGCGGGGATCTCAGGGTCGGGTTTAAGGGGCTGCAGCCCTGGTGGCGTAATTCGCGCAAATATAAAACACGCTGCACTGACTTTTTGTTGAGCACCGTAAACCAGCCGATAAACTCGGGGTCAGAAAACAACGGAGACGCTGACCATCGAATGCCTGCAATCCTGCGCTCCTTGCCCCCCGAGTCCCACTCGCACGCGGCCAAGCAGAAAGCCCCGCTCTGCGATATGAGCTTTCGGATTGCCCACCCACCTCTGGTGCTGCCTTACCCTCCTTGCGCGCAGTCAATCTCAATGAGGGGCCATCTGCGTGGGTGTTTCTGCGAATCTAAACACCTTCGCCCCCAGCGCAGCTGGCCCGAGAAGCTCGGACAAGAGAACGGCTCGCTCCTCAGCATGCGGGATCCCATATGGATGCCAATACCTGCCCACGCCGTGAAAACCCGCAACGACCGCTGCGAGGCGGACAGGAGACTCGCCTTTGAATATGCAACCAGCCCGAATCATGCCGCCCAGCATCCCGGCAGGGTCACTGGGCGCCACGGCACAAGGCGCCACCTCGGCGCGAAACTCGACCCGACCAGTCTCAGCCCCATGCCCAAACTGCGCCAGCGCTGTCAATTCCTGGCGGGGCTGAGGAAATAGTTATGAGTGAGGGGCCGCGCGGACAGCCGCTGATCGCACCGGGGCGACTTCTGGCTGAGCTCCAAATTGCCCCGATGCGCGGCGCAATCAGAGACGGGCGCGTCGGCGGCACTACCCACGCATGCGCGAAACGAAAGACCGGGCTCAATCGGGCCATCGCCATCGTCGTCACCATCATCATTAAGAAGGCCAACTATACACCAATATGCTGCGACACCCCCGCCGGCAAGGAACTCATCTTGGGCCCCCATCGAGCGTCGATGCCCCGAGAAGAAAACCTCGGCGGCCCGCGGGCCCCCCTGGAGCGCGCCGCGCGGCTCGGCGACGAAGACCCCGTTGGGGCCCGCCAAGGCGACGGTGGATCCACGACATTTCTGTTCCCCGCGCCGGACGCCCCGGGACAGGTTTGCCTGGGGCAGGCGCGCCCAGTCGGCGCTGCCGAAGGCATTGCCGATATCTTCATGATCGCAAAAGTGCTACAATCCAAATCGTCGGAGATGCCAGCTTCTCCGCGGAATTCTCGCGGGCGCCCTCCGTCGCCTACGCGCGACGCAACCACGGGCAGAGAGCAGCCCCCTGTCTCTCTCGTCGGGGCGAAGTCCCGCGACGATGAGGGCCTTGCCGCGCGGGCGAAGTGCGCGCGCGAGTCCGCTGATATTGATTGCAATGTCCTGGAAGAGATGCCGCGCGAGCGGGGCCTGTGTAGACGCGTGCACTCTGTGGAGGAAGACCTCGAAGAAACACCCAGGGTTGGCGAGGTCGATATGGGGGGCATGAATTTCCGAGCCCTCTGAGGCGCACGGAGGCCCCGCTGCGGGGGCACAGCAACGCCCAAAATATCTTCAGAGGCAGGGGCCATGAAGAAGGGGGGGGGGGGGGGCGGGCGCTCGAGCCCGCATTCGGGATGGCGCAGTTCTTCTCGGCACCGTCAACGACGGCGGCCCGCAGCCGCCCCCCTGGCTGGAGGACAGTTGGGGCCGGGCAGGAATGTTGGCAGCGCGTGGAACAGCGGCGGCGGCGCTGCGGCGGCTGCAGTTCCCGGTCCTCGCGCCGCGAGCTGACAACCACCTCGGCGATCTAGGGGCCTCCGCCCTGCGGTCACGCTTGAATGCTGCGCTGAATTCATCGGCAGCATCTCGCCTCCACAGAGTGAGAGAACAACGGCGCGCGCGACGAAGTGCTGCGCTGGGAGCTCGCAGTTCAGCAGCGCGGGCAGCAGCCGCGCTGGCGCGTTCGCCCCCCCCCCCCCCCCCCCCCCCGGGCCGCTCGAAGCCGTCGGCGTCGACGCACGAGTTATTTGACGCGTTCGGCTCTCCGCGCGCAATCTTCAGGGGGGGGGGCTCGAAGGTGAAGCGCGGGGCCCCTTCGTCGCCGAATCCCTCGAAGAGACGCGCCCGGTCGCGGTTCGGGGTCTCATCCTCTCATTGAGACTGCTTCCGTTTCCTGGCCCCTGCTATGATGCGCTGCCCCACCTGCTGCAACAAATCCGCTTGATGAGCCCCGCGTCTGAGATCATCCATCAGGGCGTCGCGGTTCCACCGATGGCGGCTTTGCCCAAAGCCCAAGCGTGGATGATCCTCGACGGTGGTAGGTAGTCCGAGAATGTCCTCGAATGAGTAGACGATGTTGGCATGTACCGGTACATGGCCAGAGGAAATGGAGATGCAACCGCCGGAAGGGATCTGCCCATGCACCGAAGCGGTCTTGCCGTGCGAGTGCGCGACGAGGGACGATGAGGCATTCCAGCTGGGCGCCGTTGCCTTTCTGATTAAGTGGGCGGGTGGTCAGCGCAGTGCCACGAGGCCAAGCTTCGCCATGAAAGGGGCGAATACTTCTGCTGGGTAACGCTGCTGGGCTGCATCACGGCGCGGGCCGACCTGAGACCCAACCGCAAGTCGCTGCAATTCTGCGCCTTCCAGCTTGGCGAGTTGGAAACCAGAGCTGCGATCTGCATGAATGATGGGACAGCACATGAGAACTCCCCAAAATGGTAACGGCCGCAACCACTTCATGATAGAATCACAGCTCTGGTAATACGCCTTGAATGCACCGGCCGTTGACGGGACTGGAGGAACGTATACAGAACCCGCTGCAACGTCATACCTGTTGCTTCGCAGTCGAAAAGCGAGTCCTCGGCCTGCCGCAACCCATGTCTGGACTACGGAGCTGCGCCGCACCCTTGGGCCCAGGACGGTCGCAATCGCGCGCGTGGAAAATGCGTTCCGCACCCGTGCCCAACCCGCATCCAAACACCATCTCTCGTCTGCCCTGCGCCGTGGAACTACTCCTGCTTCACCGTGACGAACGATGACTGCCGCGCCGTTCAAACACAACAAATGAGGTTAGCGATGTCCTGCGCACAATCAGGGGTGCTGGCGTACATGGGATCGAGCTGAAGGATACCTATCGGTTGCATGGCTCCTCGGCGCCGAAACGGTGAACGGATGGCCGAGGCTGCCCTTGTCTGTGTGATATCCACAGCCGAATGATGAGATGCCAAGAGAGACACGCTGCCTCGACCTAGCGCTTAGGAGGAGGAGAAGGAGGAGGGGGAGGAGGAGGAGGAGGAGGAAGAGGAGGGGTAGCGCCCGTAGCTCATTGAGTCCGGGGCGCCGACCCGCGAGCGCGCGGAGCGGCTGGGACAGCGGCCGTCGACGTAGTCGGCGTAGATGCGGTGGTCTGTAGGGGGCCACCTCGCGCCGCATGCTGCCGTGTCCGGCTGGTCCTGCTGGGAGCGGAGGTGCGCTGCGCTAGGAACGCGTCGGCCCCTGGACGTGCCTGGCAGCGCCCGCCAGGCTCGCGCGGGGAGCGGCGGGGCCTGGGCGCGCTGGGCCGCTGCTCGGGCCAGGGCCCCCGCCACCGGAGGCGGCTGGATCGGGCCAGGTCGGCGGCGGAGCAGGTTGTGCGCGCGGCGCAGCGCGGCCAGCCGCGCCACCGTTCTGGGGAGCTTATTCTCGCCCTGTGGCTCCTCGTCGCAGTCCGCTGATGCGCCGAGGCCCAAGCGGCGCAGGGGGCATGCGAGATTTCGTCCGCATGTCCTTCGCACCCCCATCTGCAAGGCAGCCGGGACTGACCGGCGCGCGTGCGATGCGACGTCGGCCACCCGCCTGCAAGCGCCTGGTAGGCGACCCAGCATGCGCCAGGAGCCGCGCGGGCCAACTGGCGTCGGAGCACCGCCCAGCACGGCTGCAAATCGCCCGGGAAGGACGCTGAGGCCACCGCGCGCGCAGCCGGCGCTCGAGGGCCATGCGAAACTCTCGGGGTGCAAACGCTGGCGGGCGCGGCGGCCCGCGGCAGCAGACTGGCGGACCTCATCCTTCGCCCCGGCACTGCCTGCTGCCAGGGCATGCCGGCGTCGCCCGCAGAGCCGCTTGCTGGACGCGTCAACCGCGGCCTCGGCGACCGAGAGCACGCATTGGGCCATGGATTGCGTCCGCGTCCAGACGGGGGAGGGCAGCCCAACGCCCTGCCAGGGCGGCGCGAGCCGGGGGCATGTCGAAGGCGCGCCCCTGCCACGCCGCCGCAAAGTCGCGCCACCCTTGGATAGCGACCTCGGCCGCCCCCCAAGCAGCGGCCCAAGCTGCAGGCAGCAGCGCCTTCAACGCGGGCCCGGGCGCCCACTCCCCCATGCTCAACAAGTCGATCAGAGCGAAGCTCTTAGGGGTGCACCTTCAGGATGCGATGCAATGAGTCAAACTCGCCTTTGATTAGATCGGGTGTATGGAAGACCTGATGTAATCCGGGAATCTCCAAAAAAACGCAGACCAAATCTTGCCGAGAGACGAGAACCAGATCTCGCCACGAGAATATTTCAAACCAAATATCAAACCAAATCTTGCCGCGAGAATATCTCAAACCAAATCTTGCCGCGAGAAAATCTCCAAACGGATATCCAGCGAAATATTCCGAGACACTTTGGGGCGCAAGCAAAAACACAAACGAAAACCTGCTGGCCAAGCGTCGTGCCGCGCGCGGCGCCCTGGTAAAGGCGCAACTTCACGGTGGCCGAATGCTTTGTCGTCGGGGAAATGCAGATCGGAGGTGCGCGCGCCTTTGGAAGAAGTGCGCGCTGCGGCGCGGATGGGCGCGCCCCGCCCCGCGATAGAGCGACTGCCTCGGCCGCGAGGCTGGGCGGCGAACCTGGAGATCGGCGCCGCGCCGCCCGCCGACGGCCCTAGTTCGCCAGGCGCACTGGCGCGCTTGGCGGCCACCGCGGGCGCGGGCCTGCAAGCCACCGCGATGCGGGTCTCGCAACCACCACTCCCTGGGCGGGCCGAATACAGGGCGCCGCTGCCGGCGCGCGCGCGCGAGAATCGCCTGATCGCCTGTGCCCGCGCGTGAATTATGCGGGATGGGGTTCGACGGCGCATGTGGGGCGAAAGCGTCTCGGGGCGGGGTGAACGGCCCCATGCTGGCCCATGCTCATAGCGAGCACTGCCGCAGCCGCGATATCCCTTGACCGGGAGGCGGGCGAGAAAGTGGGAGGGGGGGGTGAACGAGCCGAAAACTGGCGCCGCCAGGCGGCCGCCCGGCAGCAAGAACCGCCCCCCCGCGCAGGGCGGCGCCGCCAGGGCCCAGGACCTAGGAGGAGGCGGCGAGGAAGAGGGAGGGGGGGATGAAGGAACCGAAAGCCGGGGCCGCAAGGCGGCCGCCCGAACCGCCCCCGCGCAGGGCGGCGCCGGGGCCGAGGGGGCGGGCGAGGAAGAGGGGGTAGAGGATGGACGCGAGGGAGGGGGTGAAGAAAGAGGATGAAGAAGTAGAGGTTGGGGAGGAAGAAGGAAAAGAAAAAGGATGATAATCAGGAAGAGAAGCTCGCCGGCCCAACGGCCCATCAGCGCAACAGATCCTCCAGCTTCTGCTTGAACTCCCCCCAAGCCGCTGGGGGCATCTCCGTTTTTGAAACTTCCGCCTGGATCGATACTTTTTGGACCGCGGCACAGAATTTTCCAGCGACGGCGAAGCCGCGATTCCTCTTTGAAAACCCTGGCGAAGGACCTGCTCACATGCAATTGTGAATGCCGCAGTAGTGAGCATCGTCTTCGGTGGGGCTCCTTATGGGGCCACGGCGCGTGCGAGGGGTGCGTCGAAGCCGGGGCGCGGCGGCGCGCGGGCGCTGTCGCCGGGGCATGCGGTGGAGTTATCGCAAGGCCTTAAAAGGGGCCACCAAGCGCGTGAAGGGTCCACCAAAATAGAATGGGGGGGCTGCGCCCCGGCGCTCCCTGTGGGGCCACGCAACATGTGAGGGGTTCGGAAAGTTGGTAGGGTGGCGCTTTGCGGGCGCTGCCAGCGGGGCCTTCAGCGCACCTCCCTATGGGGCTATGGCACGATCGAGGGGCGCGCCAAAGTGGGGGGGAGGGGCGGCGGCATGTGGGCGCTGCCACTCGGGCATTCGGTGGAGCTCCCGATGGGGCCGCGAAGCGTGTTAGGGATCTGCCAAAATGGAAGGGTGCCGGCATCCTGGCGCTGCCACTGGGGCCTTCAGTGGAGCTCCCTATGGTGCCACGGAGCAAGTGAAGGGTCTGCCAACGTGGGGTGGGGTGGGGGGGGGGGCGCACCTGGGCGCGGATGCTGGGGCCTTCGGTGGAGCTCCCGACGGGGCCACGAAACGGATGAAGCGCGTAGCCAAGTGGGGGGGCGGCGCGCGGGCGCCGACACTGGGGCCTTCAGCGGGGCTCCCTATGTAGACGCGAAGCGTGTGAGCGGTGTGCCGAAGTGGTGGGGTGGCGCTACGCGGGCGCTGCCGCTGGGGCCCTCGGTGGAACTCCCTGTGGGGCCACGAAACCCGCGCGTGCGAACGCGGGGCCCTCGGTGGGATCCCCTACGGCTCTGCTGCAGGGCCTGCGTCGCGGATTGGCAGGGCTGCGGCCGCGCCCGACGACGAGATTGGGCATTTGGCCCCGTTGGGCATTGCATGTCGTCGGAGGGGGAAGGGACACAAACGCGTTTTGTTTACGTGGTGGTCGTGGGTCGTCTTGGGGGGAGGGCGGCGGGGCCGTCTTGAGGGTCTTGGGCCGTCTTGGGTGCATTGGGCCGTCTTGGGCCGTCTTGGTGGAGGTATCGGGCCGTCTTGGGCCGCCTTGAGCTGCCATCGTCTTGGATATTGGAAGCTCTTGGCTGCGGTATCCCGCCATGGCTGTCTTGGGGCGCGTTTGTTCGTCTTGGTCTCGAGTGGCCTGCTCGGGCTGTCTCGCGCGGTCTTGGGTCGTCTTATGACGTACCGGGCCGCCTTGGAGCCTGGCCTAACATTGATTGCTGGCCTCCCAACCCGCCCAACATCATCATCATCATCATCATCATCATCATCATCATAATCATCATCATCATCATCATCATCATCATCATCATCATCATCCTCAGCATCATCATCATCATCATCATCATCGTCATCATCCCTCCTCCACCACCGCAACCCCCCCCCCCCCCTCGCCCCTCCGGAAACGCCGAAGTGCGGCGACGAAACGCAGCGGCGGAGCGTCGGCGCCCGAGCTGGCTAGCACGCGGCAGCCATAGCGCTGCTGCTTCGGCCGATCGGGCTTGGCGCGCCTGGATCGGCCGCGTGCCCCGCCGCCAGCGCAGCGCGCCAAGTTCCCGCGGAAGGTGCGCTTCTTCGCCCGCGCCGCTGGCGCGGCGTTACTTCTCCGGACCGCGGAGGCGGCCGCGTTCCCGTCGGCTCGTCGGCGGGCCCCGCTGGAAGGCCGCTAGGCCCCTCGACGCCAGAAGCACGCCCGCCGACGCGCGCTGCCCTCTGCTTTTCAGAATGCGGCCGAGTCGTCGTCGCAGCAGCAGCTACCCAACACCATTAAATGCGAACGAACGATCGAGAACCTCAACCAACTTCCCCAAACGAACGTTCAACGCGACGCGCAGCCGCGAAAGCGCCAGGGAAGAGCGCGCGCGGCGGGCACGCGAAACCCCGCCAACAACAACTCAGACGAGGACGGGAGAAGCATCTATGCGCCCGAAGATAACGCGGCAGCAAATTGAAGATCTCCCCCAAGCAAACAAACAACAAAAAGCAGCCACAAAAAATACAACGACGCAGACGCACGATGGAACGACAAGTTTACTAACCGAGCGCGAGCGGCACGCGGAAGGTAAAATCAAAACCAAACCAACAAATTCAAACATAACCTAACAAATCCATACGAACGCAGACGCGCTGGACAAAAAAACGACGCGGCGCTTATATTTTTTCATTCGACAATGATTATGTCAACAACAAACTAGAGCGTCAACGCAACGTTCGTATTCAACACGCTGGAGAAGCAAAAATCTAACAAACTTGTTAAAAACAGCATGAAAAATGATTGACAATACATGTTCGCGCAAACGTTTGGCGAAATGGAGGGGGCACACTTTTTTTTCGGCCGCGCCGCGTCCCGCGCGCGGGGGCCAAGCTGCGTTTTGCGGCGATCACCGCCCCCGCGCGCGGAGCGCGCTGAACGGTTTACAGCAATCGCAACCCCCGCGCGCGAAGCGCGCTGAACGGTTTACAATAATCGCGATCCCCGCGCGCGAAGCGCGCTAAACGGTTTACAAAATCCACCGTTCGGCGCGCGAAGCGCGCTAAACGGTTTACGGGCCACGGCGGGCGCGGCCGCGGCGGGGCCCGGCCCCCGCCGTGGCCGCCCCCAGCCGCGGCCCGAACCCGTCGCGGCCCGAACTCGCCGCGGCCGCGCCCGCAGTGGCCGCGCCCGCCGCGGGCGCGCCCGCCGCGGCCGCGCCCGCCGCGGCCACTCCCAGATGCGAAATCGCGGCGCGCGCATTCGAGATATAGCAGGAGCTATGCTTGAGCGCTGGCCGATATGGAATCTCGAGTAAGCGAAATTATTAACGACGAAAAAACCAATAATAAAGTACATTGTTTTTTGTTTCGGCCGCGCCGCGCACCGCGCGCGGGGGCCAAGCTGCGCGCGCGCCCCGTTTCCTATTTTTGAAATGGCGCGCATGGCGCGCGGAGAGCGCGACGCGGTTTGCAACAATCACCGACCCCGCGCGCAATGCGCGCTAAACGGTTTGCAATATTCGCAATTCCCGCGCGCGAAGCGCGCTGAACGGTTTACAATCATCACGATCCCCGCGCGCGAAGCGCGCTAAACGGTTTACAATAATCGCGATCCCCGCGCGCGAAGCGCGCTAAACGGTCTACAAAATCCACCGCCGTGGCCGCCCCCTGCCGCGGCCCGAACCCGCCGCGGCCCGAACTCGCCGCGACCGCGCCCGCAGCGGCCGCGCCCGCCGTGGATGCGCCCGCCGCGGCCGCGCCCGCCGCGGCCACTCCCAGACGCGAAATCGCGGCGCGCGTATTCGAGATATAGCAGGAGCTATGCTTGAGCGCTGGCCGAAATGGAATCTCGAGTAAGCGAAATTATTAACGACGAAAAAACCAATAATGAAGTACATTGTTTTTTTTTCGGCCGCGCCGCGCCCCGCGCGCGGGGGCCAAGCTGCACGCGCGCCCCGTTTCCTATTTTTGAAATGGCGCGCACGGCGCGCATGGCGCGCATGGCGCGCGGAGCGCGCGACGCGGTTTGCAACAATCACCGACCCCGCGCGCAAAGCGCGCTAAACGGTTTGCAATATTCGCGACCCCCGCACGCGAAACGCGCCACACGGTCTGCAATATTCACCGCCCCGCGCGCGAAGCGCGCTGAACGGTTTACAATAATCACGACCCCCGCGCGCGAATCGCGCTAAGCGACATACGAAATCCACCGTTCGGCGCGCGAAGCGCGCTAGACCGTTTACGGGCCACGGCGAGCGCGGCCACGGCGGGGCCCGGCCCCCGCCGTGGCCGCCCCCTGCCGTGGCTCGAACCCGACGCGTGGCCCGAACTCGCCGTGGCCGTGCCCGCCGCGGCCGCGCCCGCCGCGGCCGTGCCCGCCGCGGCCGCGCCCGCCGCGGCCTCCCCGGGCATTCGCTCAGCGACCGTAGCCGCATCCGATCCTGGTCGGACACTTCCGCGGCAATCGCCGGGGCAAGACTGGAAAACGTCCAGGGACCCCCCCCCCCGTGGAAATCACCCGGACACTCTCGCCCCTCGGAAATGTCCATGGAAATCTCCCGGACAATCTCGCCCCTCGGAAATCTCTGCGATAATCTCCCAGACAACCTCGCCCCTCGGAAATCTCAGTGGAAATGCCCCAGAGAATCTTGCCCCACGGAAATCTTAGAAAACAATGCGTGAAATATGTTTGTTCAAATTTACACGAACACAACGCATTCTGTTCCTCGGCCATTACTCTGGCAATGTTGCTGGAAGTCCCCCTCGAGCCAAATTATCCCCACATTTCCGAGACTCGCCCCTCGGCCCATCTCCGTGGAAACCTCCGTGGGAATCCCCTGGGCAATCTCGCCCCTCGGAAATCTCAATGGAAACCTCCCGGACAATCTCGCCCCCCAGAAATCTCCGCGGAAATCTCCCGGAAAATCTCCCGGACATCGTCCGGGAAATCTGACGGGCAATCTCTCGGCCATCTCCGTGGAAAATCTCCGTGGGAATCTTCCGGAGAATCTTGCCCCTCGGAAATCTCAATGGAAATCTCCCGAACGGAAATCCCCCGGACAGTCTCCCCCCTCGGTCTCCGCGGAAATCCCCCGGGAATCTCCCGGGCAATCCTGCCCCCCAGACCCCCGACGTCCTGATTTTCTCGCAGCGTCGACCCCCAGCGGTCTGGACCCCTTCCCCGGGGCCGGACTCTCATCCCGAATCGTTTTTCGACGGCCCCGAGGCCCGGGAAGGGCCCCCGGAAGCCGAACATAGCGAGAACCCCCCCGTCGTGATTTTGTCACGACGCCAGGAGGTCTCGGCCCTCGGAATTCCCAATCAACACCCCCAGCTAAATCCCCCGGAAATCCCCCGGAACATTTCTGGGAGTCCCTCGGACAATCCCGTGAGATGTCGCCCAGATTCCCGCGCAGCCCCCCCGGCCCAAAACAAACTGTCGAGCATTATCCACTCAATCAAGCCCCGCAGAATCCCCCCCCCAAGATGATCTCCATCCAATTAATTGTTAAGATAGGCCCCTATAGAGACTCGCGCGAAGCGAAAACCGGAAAACGCTGGAAATGCCGGGCCGGAATCAGCGGAGGAGGGGGCCGCGGGAAAATCACCGTCAACCTGCGGAATGAACGCGGGAGAGCATGCCCTCGAGGGAGCAGCAAGAACACCCGGCCTACGGCCCTACGGCGCGGCCCACGCACGCGCGGCCACCCCGCCCCCGTCGCGCCCGCCCCTCCGCGGGCCGCGCGGCTGCGCGGGCGCATTCGGGCGCCGCCAAAGGGCGGCCGAGCGCGCGCCGGCCTCTCCGACCGCATTCGGCCAGAACGCGTATCTCTCCCCTCTCCCGCTTCCGCGCGCATGCAAGCGCCGCCTGCGAATTCGCCGGGGCCGCCCCTCGCGCGGCGCGTCGGGCTGGCTCTGAGCGCAAGATGCCCTGACCTTGCGAGGATGGCCCCGCGCCCTGGGCGAGCGGCGGACCCGGCGCGTCACGCAGCGCCGCCCGCGCGCCGCGGCCCGCGGCCGCCGCGCGCGCGGAGCCGTCGCGGGCGGGGGCGCGGCGCGCAGCGGCCCCGCCCCCCGCCACACACTACCGCCATGCGAATTCACAATGCGCGGAATACAATCAGAGTCAGGATAACGACGCGCAGCGCGCTCATGGGCACCCAGGTGGAGCGCCCCCCCCAGGCAGTCCTGGAACCAAGTTTGGCACGAGACACCGCAAGCAAGCAGGAACGAAGCCACATGAACGATGCAAATGTAAAAACACACAATCGTCATTGCGTCGGCACTCACTGGTGACCCACCCACTCGGGTGACCCACCCACTCGGGTGACCCACCCACTCGGGTGACCCACCCACCTGGGTGATTTCGCTGCGTTGTATACGTTTTCGTATACAGCGCCGCGATTCGACATCGAAAAACAAATTGTGAAAACCCAATGTAAAAATTCATTCTCTGAGTGTAAGAGACGACCACATGAGCGATGCAAATGTAAAACACACACACACACACACACAATCGTCATTGCGTCGGCACACACTGGTGACCGCCCCATTCGGGTGCCCCGCCTACTCGGGTGACCCACCCACCCGCGTGACCCACCCACCTGGGTAATTTCGCTGCGTTGTACACGTTTTCGTATACACCGCCGCGATTCTACATCGAAAAACGAATGGTGAAAACCCAATGTAAAAATTCATTCCCTGGGTGGAAGAGCCGCCCACATGAACGATGCTTTTCTTTTTTTTATAAAAAAAATCGTCATTGCGTCGGCACACATTGGTGACCCGACCCACCCTCTCGGGTGACCCGGCCAACCGGGTGACCAACCCAACTGGGTGATTTTCTGCGTTGTATACGTTGTCGGCTGCTGCAGAGCCGCGATTCTACATCGAAAAACGAGTTGTCAACACCCAGTGGAAAAATCATATTCTGGGTGCAAGAGCCAACATTCCGAGCGATGCATATGTAATGCCACACACAATCGTCATTGCGTCGGCACACACTGGTGACCCACCCAGTCGGGTGCCCCACCCACTCGGGTGACCCACCCACTCGGGTGACCCACCCACCTGGGTGGTTTCGCTGCGTTGTATACGTTGTCGTATACAGCGCCGCGATTCTACATCAAAAAACGAGTTGTCCAAACCCAATGTAAAAATTCATTATCTGGGTGTAAGAGCCGACCAGATGAACGACGCACATGTAAAAACACACACACACAATCGTCATTGCGTCGGCACACACCGGTGACCCACCCACTCGGGTGACCCACCCACTCGGGGGTGACCCACCCACTCGGGGGTGACCCACCCACTCGGGGGTGACCCACCCACCTGGGTAATTTCGCTGCGTTGTATACGTTTTCGTATACACCGCCGCGATTCCACATCGAAAAACGAATTGTGAAAACCCAATGTAAAAATTCATTCTCTGGGTGTAAGAGCCGACCACATGAACGATGCATATGTAAAACACACAATCGTCATTGCGTCGGCACACACACTGGTGAGCCACCCACTCGGGTGACCCACCCACTCGACCCACCCACCCGCGTGACCCACCCACCTGGGTGATTTCGCTGCGTTGTATACGTTGTCGTATACAGCGAAATCGAAAAACGAAATGTGAAAGCACAGTGTAAAAAAACAACAACATACAATCGTCATTGCGTCGGCACACACTGGTGACCCACCCACTCGGGTGACCCACCCACTCGGATGACCCGGCCACTCGGGTGACCCACCCACTTGGTTGACCCACCCACCTGGGTGATTTCGCTGCGTGGTATACGTTATCGTATACAGCGCCGCGACTCTAAATCGAAACACGACTTGCGAAAACCAAATGTAACATTGCATTCCCTTGGTGTAAGAGCCGACCAGATGAACGACGCACAGTAAAAACACACACACAATCGTCATTGCGTCGGCACGCACCGGTGACCCACCGACTCGGGTGACCCACCCACTCGGGTGACCCATCCACCCGGGTGACCCACCAACCTGGGTGTTTTCTCTGCGTTGTATATGTTGTCGTATACAACGCAACGATTCTACATCGAAAAACGAATTGTGAAAACCCAATGTACAAATTCATTCTCTGGGTGCAAAAGCCGACCACACGAACGATGCACATGTAAAAACACACACGATCGTCATTGCGTCGGGACACACTGAGCCCACCCACTCGGGTGACCCGCCCACTCAGCACTCGGGTGACCCACCCACCCGGGTGATCCACCCACCTGGGTGATCTCTCTGCGTTGTATACGTTTTCGCATACAACGTCCCGACTCTAAATCGAAAAACGGATTGTGAAAACCCGATCAAGAAATCCATTCTCTGCGTGTAAGAGCCGACCACATGAACGGTGCAGATGTAAAAACAAACACAATCGTCATCGCGTCGGCACACACTGGTGACCCACCCACTCGGGTGAACCACCCACTCGGGTGACCCACCCACCCGCGTGACCCACCCACCTGGTAAATTTCACTGCGTTGTATACGTTGTCCTACACACAGCGCCGCGATTCTACATCGAAGAACGAGTTGTGAAAACCCAGTGTAAACATTCATTCTCTGGGTGTAAGAACCGACCACATTAACGGTGCAAATGTAAAACGCGCGCACACACACACACACACACACACACTCGTGTCGCTCAACGTCTCGCTCGGGACATCCTGAAAGGTTAATCCGGCCCTCTTCGACATCTTTTTTTGTTTTTTTTGCGGGGGGGAGGGGTTCGGTGGTGCAACGACGGGACAGAGAGTTGAACAAACTGTCCCCCCCCTCGGCCCTGGGGCCGGTGGCATCGGCCACGCGGCGGGGACAGAGAGATTAACAAAGTGTCCCCCCCTCCGGGGGTCTCCACTTCTCTGGGCCTCTTACGACAGGGAGCGAGCACGCACTGGCAGTCAAACGAGAGAGCACATTTGCTAGACGCCCCCTCGTTATTAATCAGATCTTCATTCAGCAAGGCTGCCTTCAGGTCTCAGGGGGTCGAATCGTTGGCGCTTCGAACTGCCGGACAACGGTATTGGACCAGTTTCGCCGGGCCGTCGTCATCCGGGTGATGCTCGAGGCCGTGCCGAAGCAGAGGAAGGGACCCAACCAGTTGAGGCGGACGGCACACTGTCCCCCACAGGAAGCCATTCCTGGGGATTTGCCGGGGCGTATCGCGGGACGTGGTGGACGGATCCTGTCTGCGGGGTGCTTATGTGGAGGATAACAATAGGACTCCAGTTGCGGAGGCTTACATTAACATTCTTTTTGTCAGAGGTTACACTAGGATTCCTTTTGTGGCGGGTTCCAATAGGGTCCCTTTTGTGTAGGGTTTCAATCAGATTCCTTGCGTGGGACATTACAATAAGATTCCTGTTATGGAGGATGGCAAACGGATTCCTTCTGTGGAAGACTACAATGGAATTCCTTGCGAGGCTGATTTCAATAGGATTCCCTTTGTGGAAGATTACAAGGGGATTCTTTTATGCTGGGTGAAAATAAGATATTGCTTTTGCGGGGGAATACACTGATATTCTTTTTGTAAAGGATTACTATAGGATTCCTGTTGTGGGGGATTGCACTACGTTTCCTTTTGTGGTGGATTTCAATAAGATTCCATGTGAGAAGGCTGACATCAGGATTCCTTGCTTCGAAGATTTCAATAAGATTCCCTCTGGATTTGACAATAGGATTTCTCTTGTAGAGGTTTGCAATAGGACTCCTCCTTTTATGGAGGATTACAATCGGATTTTTAATAGGATTGCAACAGGATTCATTTATTGAGGATTACAATGGGACTCCTTTTATGGAGGATTTTGTAGAGGATTACGATAGGAATCGTTTTATGGAGGATTCCGTTTGTGGGGGGTAACAACAGAATTCCTTAAACATACACTGGGATTCCGTTTGTGGAGATTCTCGCGCGGGCGCAACGTCCTGGAGATTTCGCCAGAGATTTCTACATGAAGGGAGTTTCCTGGAGATTTCGCCGGAGATTTCTACATGAAGGGGGCTTCCCGGAGATTTCGCTGGAGATTTGGCCGGGATTTCTAATTTGTTTGGAGATTTCGCCAGGGGGGTCCGCTGCCGGAGATCTGAGGGGGCCCCACCACTGCTGCCGGAGATTCAGGGGGAGATTTTCGGGAGATTCTGGGCGAGATCTGGGAATTACATCAGGTCTGCATACACCCGATCTAAGCCTTTGATGAGGTTCTCCGGCAAAGGCAGGAGCTGGGCCAGATAAAAAGTGTAAAATTCTGACCGATATAAAAAGTGATAAATTCTGCCGTCGGCACCGGCACGGTCTGAAGCACGACCGCGCGCTGCTTGTACCTCGTGGCGGCATGAATCTGCGAGGTCAGACCCTGGGCCCAGCACGAACCCTAGAGGCAATGCCGAAATCGGACCAGCTATAGGGAAAAAGGAGGAGGAGGAGCAGGAGGAAGAGGAGGGAGATACAGGCAGAAGGGTGGGAAGAGGAGGAACATCCTGAAATCCACGAGGAGGGGGGTGAGGAGGGAAGGCAGTAGGGAGGGGCCAAAACATGCGCTGACGGCGGCTCCCGTGGGCTCAGGCAGAGCCCGATACGGGAAGAGGAGGCTCAGCGCAGCAGCAGCAGCAGCAGCAGGAGGGAAAGGGAGGTGGGTGCTGCAGTTAGCTCCGCGCTGCCCCACCCCGGGCCCCTCTGGGAAGGCCCACGCTGTCTGAGAAAGCCTCCAAGCCCGTGCCTTTTGCTGGCACGCGCGCCAATGCTTCGCCCAGCTGCGGTTCGTCAGGCAGTGGTGCCATTGGAACTGCGCTGTTCGCTGCCAGGAAACCGGATACGTGCACGCGGCTGGATCCACGCGCGGGGCATCTGGAGGCCGAGCGCCGGATCCAAGTGCGAAAGCATGGCGTGCTCAGTCATAGAAGAGCGAAGCGCGGGGCTGGCCGTCTTCCTGGCGGTCTGCCGACGCGCAACCGGGCGCACACGGCCACTTCACTTGACTTGCCAATGGTTTGACACGAACAAAACGAGTCCTGAGCGAAACGGGTCCTGGAATCATGAGCTTTTCCCGGGACCTGTTCCTCATCCTGAGTCAACGATTGACGGTCCAGGGACCCGTGGAGGGCCCCTGGATGCCGAAGACGGATGAAAACTCTAGGACCTGTTTCCCTCAAGACCCGTTAGCTTTCATGGCGAACTTGCCTCTGTCCGTCAGGAGTCGAGCATGGTCCCCCCCCCCTCCGCGCGTGCCGAGGAGGCGCGCGAGCGGGGGGCGGATCTGCGTGGCCGCCGACCGCCAAACGGCGAGCCCGCTGCTCCCCCACCCGCGCGCGCCTGTGAGCGCGCGCGGCCCTGCAGCCGCCCAGCCAGGCACCGCGCATTGGCGCGCGCGGCGGGGTGCCGTTCGCCCCGCCATCGGCGGCTCAGGGATGGGGCCCTAAGAGATGGGCAAGGGGTCCCACGCCGAGGCTTCACTGCTTGAGGCCACTCATCAAGGCCCCATCCCTCAGGGCCTATCTTTGAGCCGCCGACGTTCGGCCGTCTCGCCCGGCGCGCCCGCCCGCGCCGTTCGAGCTGCGGGGCGGGCGGGGGCGGGGGCGACGTCGACGAGGACGTCGGCGTCGTGGACGTCGACGCTGAAAACGTCGACGTTGAGGACAACGAGGTCAACGACGACGTCGAAAACGTCGCCGTCGGGGACGACGACGAGGACGAGGCGGACGACGTCGACGGAAGCGACGCCGTGAAGCGAGCCAGTCGGCGCACAGGTCGGCATGTAGTTTGTTGAGGTCGGCGAATCGAGAGGCTGGCCCCCTCGTGCTCCACCGGCTAAGGGTATTGCTTGGCTCCACGTTCCTGCAGGGTTGGCTGTCGTCGGCGCTGTGCTGGTAGAGGATGCTGATCCATGTGCTGGCCTGCTCTGTGCAAGTCGGGCTGCTGCGGCTGATGCTGCACAATAGTCTTGAGCATGATCGGTGTTGCTGTTATCGTGGTGATGGCTGTGCGGCCACCCGCGCGCAACCCTCCCCTGTGACAGCGTGGTCGCGCGCCATGGAATGAAACCTTTCGGCCACGTTTTCGTCGTACGAAGTGCTCTGTGCGACTCGCGAGGCTGTGGCTGTCGGCGCCGCGAGATAACTATGACAGCGTCGATCCTGACATACTGTCTCCGCTGTGAAATCGGATGCGCGCGTGCAATGCTCACGGTACGGACATGTGGCTTTGGATATATGGGTATATATATATGATAAGTATATGTATATGTATATGTATTTGTATATGTATATATGTGTGTACAAGATTTCATTGGCGTTGCGCGCCATGCACCGTGTGGTCCTTTAGCAGGTCGCACGTTCGCGGAGTGCGTGCGTGCGTACATGCGCACACACATGCGCCGATGGGTCATACTACATATGTAATATAACTATGCGTATGTATGGGTTTGTACATGTATCTGCAAATGGTCTGTGTAACTATGAGTGCGCATGCACATGCGCATCTCAGGCGGTAGTGCCCCGCAGGAGCCCGCGACACTCCGAAGACGGCCCAAATGAGGTCAATGAGGGCTCCCCCACACCCTCCTCCTCATCATCATCGTCACCGCCGTTTGCGGCCTCTTCCTCGTTCTCGTCCTCATCCTCATCCTCGTCCTCTTTCTCCTCCTCATCATTCTTTTCATCCTCCTCCGCCTCATTCTCATCAGCCTCAGCATCATCATCGCCAGCATCGGCATCATCATCATCACCACCACCGCCACCATCGTCATCATCGCCACTACGATCATCATTAGCAGCACCATATTCATCAACATCGTCGTCATCGTCATCATCAACATCATCATCCTCAGCATAATCACCCACATCCCGTACACATTAACCTCATTAGCAGCAGCGTCGCCGTCGTCGTCATAGCATCGTCGTCATCATTACCACCACCATCGCCAGAATGAGCATGGTTACAACACCATGATAATGCACATGGCTCTCGTTCGCCACACATCCATCCTCGTCCGATCCTCGCCATCGTCATCGCAAACATCGTCATCATCCAACCGTCGTCATCGTCAGCGTAAAAAACATTATCATCCTCCTCCTTATCATCGGTTCGAACAGCTACCGCCGAGAATGCGGGGCTGGCACGGCGGCGGGACTTGCCGCTGGCAGGTGGGTATGTATGTGTATATATATATATATACATATATATACACACATACATATACATATACATATACATATACATGTACACATACACATACACATACATATACATATACATATACATGTACATGTACATATACATATACATATACGTATACACATACATATACATATGCATATACATATACATATACATATACATATACATACATACATACATACATACATACATACATACATACATACATACATACATACATACATACATACATACATATACACACACACATGTTTTTTGGGCCGGGGACCCCGGACAGACCCCGGACGGAGCCCCCCCCTCCCCCCAACGAGTTTCGGGTTCCCTCGAGATTTTCGGGCGGTCCCAGAGGCGCCCCAGACGGCCCGAGATACTCCCAAGAGGGGTCCACGAGCGCTCAAAGACAGCCCGAAAGCGCCCCAAGAGACCCCAAGACCGCCCAAGACCGTCCAATGGGGGCCCCGAGACGCCCCAAGAGGCCTCCAAGAGGCTCCCCAAGAGGGCCTCAAGTGGGAAATGTCAATGATTGCTGTATGGTTTCCAGAGGTTGTCCTGGTTCTCCCTTTTTTCGGGCCAGCGTCAGCCCGACCTGGCCCAAGAGGCTCCAAAGATCGCACCAAGATAGCCCAAGAGGCCCCCCAAAGAGCCCGAGAACGATCCAAGAGAGCCTCAAGACAGCCCAAGAGGGCTCCAATACGGGCCCAAGAGAACCCCAAGAGCGCCCAGAGAGGCTCCCAAGAGGGCCCCAATACGCCGCCAGGAGAGCCCCACGACGGCCAAAGGCCTCCAAGACGCCCCAAGACGGCCCAAAAGCGCCCCGAGACGACACAAGAGAACCCCATCGAGGCCCTCAAAGGGATCCACAAGGGCCCCAAGAAGACTCCCATAAGGCCCCAAAACGCCACATAACACCAGGTTTCCCAACATTGAGCTTCAATGGCACCCCCAGAAGCCGTCCAATTTTTATGTTCCTCCATCCTTCTTTTCTCCGTCTCCCTCCTTCTCTCCCCCGTTATCCTTCTGTTCCTCCTCCTTCTCTGCATGCTCTCTGCTCCTCCTCTCAGCCTCCTCCTCCTCGTATTTGTCGCTCCTTCTGCTCCTCCTCCTCCTCTTCCTCTTCCTCCTCCCCCCATCCTCCTCCTGATCCTCTGCATGTTCCTCTTCCCCAGCCCAGCGTCGTCGCCGACGTCGTAGTCATCGTCGTTTTCATCGTCACTGTCGTCGTCATCGTGGACGTCGTCGTCGTCGTCGTCGTCCTCGTCGCCCCTGTCTCGACCGGCCCGCCGGCTCGGCCGGCCCGCCAGCTCAGCTCGGCTCGGCTCGGGTTGGCGGCGAAGGAGCGGGAAATGAAGGATGAGGGAAGGAAAGGATAGGGAATGGAAGACATTGTCATATCGACAACCACGAAAACGGCAACAAGGCGTTATCGCTTTCTTGATATATGTACATATCTGTCATCCCGCCTGCTTGCTCAACTTGAAGGACCATGGTAGTCTGGCCACTTTCGCCTGAGATCCTCGCACCTTTGAGTTGCGAGATGCCCGGAGCAGCTGGTCAGGCCACTACCGCCTGACCAGCGCATGTGTATGCGCACACATAGCTACACAGGCAATGTGCATCTGCATGTACATACTCATACATATTTATATATATACGTACATGTTTTGTATGTTTCCATAGGCGCATGTGTGTGCGCATGTACGCACGCACGCACTCCGCTAAAGGACCAAGGTGCATGGCGCGCAGCGCCAATGCAGTTATACACATATATATATATATATGTATATATATAATCATTGGCTGCGCCTCTGAGTGCCAATCATGGAATGTAGTGGAAGGCGCAAATGATCGGATTGTGAGAACGGAATCAGTATGCGTGAATCTCGGCATGTGACGAACGCAATATGCATATGTCGTTTTGAGGGCTCAGTCAGCACCTCATGCAAGAGAGAAAAGGTGAGTATACAGGGCGATCGGCATGTCCAGAAAGCAAGCCCGCCTTTTATATGCAGAATTCAACCATAGCCTCGTGCGAATAAGTCGCCGGCCCAACGGGCCAGAGGCGTGCTAAGATCTCTGGTGGCTGCTTTACAATATTTCTGATTCGCGCGCGCGGGGCAGCCCCTGGGCGTTCCCGGACCAAAAATACCCTGGGCGCGGCTCGAGAGCTGTCCGAGAGCTCCCCGAGAGCTGCCCGAGACACCCCCCTAGGGCCCTGCGGATCGCCCCAAGGGGGCGCCAAGAGGCCCCCAACACGGTTCAAGACGGGCCCCAGACGCCCGAAGACCGCTCCACGACGCCCAAGATGCCCTCCAGACGGCCCAGGAGGCGTCCAAGATGGCCCAAGAGGCTTCCAAGAGGCTTCTAAGAGGATAGCGGGAAAGAGAAGGAGGGAGACGGAGAGAAAAAGGATGGAGGAACAAAAATATTTGAAGGCTTCTGGGGGTGCCATTGAAGCTCAATGTTGGGAGCCCTGATGTTATGTGGCGTTTGGGGGCCTTTGGGGAGTCTTCTTGGGACCCTTTTGGATCCCTTTTAGGGCTCTCTTGGGGTTCTTTTGGGTCGTCTCGGGGCCCTTTTGGGCCGTCTTGGGGCGTCTTGGAGGCCTTTGGCCGTCGTGGGGCTCTCCTGGCGGCGTCTTGGGGCCCTCTTGGGTGCCTCTTTGGGCGCCCTTGGGGCTCTCTTAGGCCCGTCTTGGAGCCCTCTTGGGCTGTCTTGGGACTCTCTTGGATCGTTCTCGGGCTCTTTGGGGGGCCTCTTGGGCGATCTTGGGGCGATCTTTGGAGCCTCTTGGGCCGGTTCGGGCTGATGTTGGCCCGAAAAAGGGAGAACCAGGAAAACCTCAGCAAACCATACAACAATCAACGATATTTCCCTCTTGGGAAGCCTCTTGGAGGCCTCTTGGGGCGTCTCGGGGCCTCCATGGACGGTCTTGGGCGGTCTTGGGGTCTCTTGGAGCGCTCTTGGGCTGTCTTGGAGCGCTCGTGGACCCCTCTTGGGAGTATCTCCGGCCGTCTGGGGCGCCTCTGGGACCGCCCGAAAATCTCGGGGAAACCCGAAACTCGTTTTTTTTGTTGGGGGGGGCTCCGTCCGGGGTCTGTCCGGGGTCCTCCGCTTTATTAAAGTATATAAATAGGAAAATACTAGAACCACGCTGCGCCGCGTTTTGCTGTTCTCTTTTTCGCTCGTGTGATCATCGACGACGACGACCCCAGGGGCGGCGACGAGCGACGACGAAGGTGACGACAACGATGACGACGACGACGACGATCACGAGGACGACGACGACCGCCACCGCCACGACGACGACGACGACGACGACGACGTCGACGACGACGTCCACACAGTGATTTGGTCTGGAGCTGTCCTCCTCCTCCTCCTCGTCCTCCTGTTCTTCCCTCCTCTGCCCTTCCTCTGCGCCTCCACCTCCTCCACCTCCGCCTCTCCATCCTCCTCCTCCTTGTCCGTGTCTTGCTCCCGCAACCGCGTGGGCAGAATCAAAGCAAGATGTGGCCGCAGCCCCCGCCCGGGATCCCGAAGCACCGACGGCGACGGCGACGACGCCGACGACGACCTCGGCGGTCACACGTAGACATCTGCTCCGGATGCGTCCCTGGACCCCTTCCGGGGTCTGTTCGGTGCTGTTTTTTCCCCCGGAACCTCTGGGGATCCTGGGGCCCAGGGACGGCCCCTGGAGGCTGAAAGCAATCAACATTTTCCTTGAACCCCGATCCTCGATGGATTGGTCCGCGACGGCGACGGCGACGGCGACAACGGCTGCGACGGCGACGACGACGACGACGGCGACGACGGCGACGACGACGGTGACGACGACCGCGACGACGACGACGACGACGATGACGGCGACAACAACGACGACGACGGCGACGGCGACGTCGGCGGGCGGGGCACGCCGACAACGACGGCGGCCACGACGACGACGACGACGACGACGACGACGACGACGGCGACGACGACGACGGCGACGACGACGACCACGACGTCGACCACGACGACGACGACGAAAACGGAAACCGAAAACGGCCGAGAACTTCTCGTCGTGTTTTTCTCACGACGGGAGAGGTCTGGGGGGAGGGGAGAGAAGGAGGGAGGGAGGGGCCTGGAGGTCGGGACGCCTTCCCGGGGACCGGTTTTGCATCCTCGTTTTTCCCAACCCTCCTGCGTTGGGTTCTCGTTTTGAATAGAGCACTGCTCGCGCGTCTCCTTCCCACCCCCTCCCGTCCCTCTCTTCCCCCTTGCCTTTTGCCTCGCTCGTCGCTGCGTGCCAGCTGGGGGGCTGCGATCTGTGAAACTGTCGCCACTTTCGAGGCCTGCTGGGGGGCCCAGCACAGTGTGCACCCGCGGCGGATTCAAATGGACCTCGCCATCCCTGGGGGGCTGCGATCTGTGAAACTGTCGCCACTTTCGAGGGTCTGCTGGGGGGCCCAGCACAGTGGGCACCCGCGGCGGATTCAAATGGGACCTCGCCATCCCTGGGGGGCTGCGATCTGTGAAACTGTCGCCACTTTCGAGGCCTGCTGGGGGGCCCAGCACAGTGGCACCCGCGGCGGATTCAAATGGGACCTCGCCATCCCTGGGGGGCTGCGATCTGTGAAACTGTCGTCGCCACTTTCGAGGCCTGCTGGGGGGCCCAGCACAGTGTGCACCCGCGGCGGATTCAAATGGGACCTCGCCATCCCTGGGGGGCTGCGATCTGTGAAACTGTCGCCACTTTCGAGGCCTGCTGGGGGGCCCAGCACAGTGGGTACCCACGGCGGATTCAAATGGGACCTCGCCATCCCTGGGGGGCTGCGATCTGTGAAACTGTCGCCACTTTCGAGGCTGCTGGGGGGCCCAGCACAGTGGGCACCCACGGCGGATTCAAATGGGACCTCGCCATCCCTGGGGGGCTGCGATCTGTGAAACTGTCGCCACTTTCGAGGCCTGCTGGGGGGCCCAGCACAGTGTTGGGGGGGGGGCTGCGATCTCACAATGTTCGGGCCATCCCTGGGGGGCTGCGATCTGTGAAACTGTCGCCACTTTCGAGGCCTGCTGGGGGGCCCAGCACAGTGGCACCCACGGCGGATTCAAATGGGACCTCGCCATCCCTGGGGGGCTGCGATCTGTGAAACTGTCGCCTTTCGACCTGCTTGGGTTTCCCTCGCTGGGGGGCTGCGATCTGTGAAACTGTCGCCACATTCGAGGCCTGCTGGGGGGCCCAGCACAGTGGGCACCCACGGCGGATTCAAATGGGACCTCGCCATCCCTGGGGGGCTGCGATCTGTGAAACTATCGCCACTTTCTTACCTCGCTCGTCGCTGCGTTTCGAGGGCTGCTGGGGGCTGCGATCTGTGAAACTGTCGCCACTTTCGAGGGCTGCTGAGCTTGTCCCAAGTAGCTTACATATCAAACAACGGATCCTGCAATTTGATTGTCCGTGCAAGTTTCGGCCAACTCGTCGTTTCCCATGATACAAATGGGTTGGGTACGTCACATGGTAATTTGATGGTCCTGGGGCTGGCTGAGGGCCACCGGTGGCCGCAAATGGCCGCAAACCTCCCGTCGTGATCCTTTGATAACGCGAGGGGGTCTGGGGGAGGGGTGACAGGAGGGAGGTGCCCGGTCTTCCGGCGCGGTGATTTTTTGGCTATATACGTCGGCTCCTGGAAGTCAGGCCCCTTCCACGGGACGGGCTTGTCATCCTGACCAAGAATTCCGAGATCGTGATTATTTCGATGCGGGGTCCCTGGAGTGGCCCCGAGGTCCGGACAACTTCCGTAGGCCCAGAGTTTCGTCCTAAATGTTTGACTGTCCCGCGGCCCGTTGGGGCCGTCAGGATGCCGAGAGTTGTCCAGAAGCTCCAGGATCGGCCAGAGTACCTCGGGAGAGGGCTTTTGGGAGCCTCTGGCGGTCCCTTGGGGCCCGTTTGGTTTTTTTTTCCGGGGGCTCTTGGAGGTTTCTTGGGGTCTCCGGGGCGCTTTTTGGCGAGGAAGGCTCGAAATGTCGGGGGGGTACCCCTCGGGGCTGTGTGGGGAGGCTGTCCCGGGGCCCTCTGGGCCCGTCTTGGGGGCCCTCTGGGCAGTCGAGGGCCCCTCTCGATCCGTCTTAGAGGCCTCTTGAACTCTCTTTGGCCGTCTTGGGGCGATCTTGTCGGTTCATGGGGCCGTCTTCGACGCGGTCGACGCCGTGGGGGCTCCGGGAGGCCGTCTTGGAGCCCATCTTCGGCGTCTTGGAGCGACAATTCGGGGATTCTGTGCCTCCTCGGACGTTTGGAGATCTCCTGGTCCAGGAGGTGGCTCTGGGGCTGTCTCGAGGGGGCCCCAGGGGCCTTCCGAGGTTTTCTGAGACCGTCTTGGGAGCTTCCTTGGACAGTCAAGGGCTCCTCTGGAGCTGTCTTGGAGGCCTCTTGGAACCCTCTTTGACCGTCTTGGGGCGATGTTGTGGGCTCCTGGGGCCGTCTTCGACGCGGTCGACGCCGAACATGTGAACATCGTAAAACCATACCTTTTCCGCAGGGAATTGGGCCATGTTTGGTCTTGGGGGACTCTTGAGCCGTCGTGGGGGCTCCCGGAGGCCGTCTTGGAGCCATCTTAGGCGTCTTGGAGCGACGATTCGGGGATTCTGGGCTCTCTTGGACGTTTGGAGACCTCCTGGGACCCTCGGGTGGCGTTTAGGGGCTGTCAGGGGCTGTCTCGGTGGGGCCCCAGAGGCCCCGGTCGCCCCATGCGCCGAGGTCGCCGCCCAGGGCGACCCAGCTTCGCGCGCGCTCAAGTTCTAGCTAGGCTTGATAGGCTAACTCATGTCATCTCATTGTGGCCGCGTCTTGCGTCCAGGGACTCCTTTGGAGGCCCTGCGCAAACCTCGGAATCGTATACAAGGGGAAAACCGGAAACGCAGAAATCATTAATTTCCTCTAGGAGTTCAACGATTTGAGGCCTTCAAAGGCTCCCTGGTTTTTTTTTGGGGGGGAGGTGAGGGGGGTCTGAATCGTGGTCTGTTATGCAAGAGTAGACCAGGGGCCAAACTTGAACAAAAACAGGAATTGTGGGATTTCGATGATTTTCCAATTCCTCGGCGCTGTTCGGCGCTGTTTTTTGTTTGTGCCTCGCGGGTTTTGTTAGCCGGGCCTCTCAGGGGTGTGGGATCTTCCGGATCCCCTGGGGGTTCTGGAGGCCTCCTGGAGGCCTGGAGAGCCGTCGGAAGGGTGTCGCGCGCTGCGCGGGAGCGTGTTGGGCCGTTCTTTACGTTCCGGGAGCTCCTTGGGGTCGTCGTGTGCTGTCCTTCGGCGACTTGGGGTCTCCCCCAGGGAGGCCGGGAGGCGCGCTACTGGCCAGATGTCAGGGGATGTGTAGGACCCCCGAATAGGAGTCCCACTTTGAAAATAAGATGGGATTCTGGGAATTCCCTTTTTTAAAACCTCGATCTTCGAGGGTTGGAAGCGGGAAAACGTGAGAAGGCGAAAAACATTCGAAAAATCATGGGACATCAACGAATCTACCCTCTTTGGGCTCTCTCGGAACGGCTCTCGCGGTTCTCCTCGGAGCCTCGTCGGGGTCTTTCTGAGGCCTCTCAAGGGTCGGGGGTGTGTTGGGGGCCTCGGGGTGGTCCCAGAGGCCTTTCGGAGGTCTCTGGAAGCCTCCTGCTCCCGCTCTTGGCCTCATCTTGGGCCTGTTCTGGGGTGGTCTGGGGCTGTCCTGGGCGCCTCTTCGGCAGACTTGGGGCCTTCTTGGCCCGTCTTGGGGCCGTCCTGAGAGTCTCTTGGGTGGTCTTGTCTTGGGGCGGTCTTGGGAGCCTCGTCGGCGCTCTTGGACCGTTGGAGGCTCGAAAACGCGAGAAGCTAAAAACATTGAAAAGAAAACAATGGGAATCTACGATTTAGGCATCTTCGGGCCGTCCTGGGACGCCTCTCGGACCTCTCGTCTCTTGGAGGTTACCTGGGAGCCTCGAGAGCCGTCGGAAGGCTGACTTGAGCTGCTTGGGAGCGTTTTGGACCATCCTTTCGCATTCTGGGGGCTCCTGGGAGGCGTCTCGCTGTGGAGGCCCCCCGGAACGCCCGGGGGAGCGGCACCGGGAGCGTTCCCGAGATGTCACGGGGAGGTGTGGCACCCGGGGCCGGGGGGGGCTCTACTGGGGTGCCTCTTGGGGCGTCTTCGGGGCCTCTTTTGGTGTCTTTTCGGGTCTCATGGGGGCCTCTTGGGAAGTGGGCGCTCCTTGGAGCCTCTTGGGGTCTCATGGGGGCCTCTTGGGCCAAAACGCTTGAATCTTCGATTCCTCGTCCCGTCTTGGGCCCCGACTTGGGGCGTTCTTGGGCGGTTTGGGCGCCTCGGGGGCCGTCTTGGCCCCCTCGTGGGCCGTCTTGGAGCCTTCCTGAGGGCATCCTCGACCGGCTTGGGTGCCTCTTGGGCCGTCTTGGACGCAGTGGAAGCACAAAAGGCGAACACGCCGAACAGTTCAGTTTCCCATAGGACATCGACGATTTTTGCTTATTGGGGCTCTATTGGAGTGCCCCTTGGGGCGTGTTCAGGGACTCTGTGTGTGTTTTTGCGGGTCTCTTGGGGACCTCTTGGGGCTTCTGGGGCGCTTCTTGGAGCCTCTTGGGGTCTCCTGGGGGCCTCTTGGGCCAAATGGCTCGCATTGTCGGTTCTTCGTCCCTGTCTTGGGCGCCGACTTGGGGCGTCGTTGAGCGGTTTGGGCGTCTCGTGGGCCGTCTTGGCCCCTCGTGGGCCGCCTTGGAGCCCTCTTGGGGCATCCTCGACCGTCTTGGGTGCCTCTTGGGCCGTCTTCGACGCAGTGGAAGCCCAAAAGGCGAACACGCCAAACACATCAGTTTCCCCATCGGAAATCGACGATGTTTGCTTATTTGGGGCTCGATTGGGGTGCCCCTTGGGAGCCTCCTGGGGGTCTCTTCGGGTGCCTCTTGGGGCCTCTGGTGGGCCTCTTGGGGCCTCCTGGGGACCTCTTGAGGCCTCCTGGGAGCCTCTGGGGCCGAAAGCTCGGAATCTGAATATGGTTGTGCACCTCTGGGGCCCCTTCTGGGGCTCGTCCTGGGGCTCTTTTGGGCTGTCTTGGGGGCCTCTCGGGCCGTCTTGGGACCCTCTTGGGGTCGTTTCGGAGCCCTCGTGGGAGCCTGTGGGGCAGTCCTGGGTGCCTCTTGGGCCGTCTTGGACGCAGTGGAAGCCCAAAAGGCGGACACGCCAAAAATTCGCCGATCCGGCGTGTGAGTTTCTGAGAGCGTGGGCTTGGGCTCGCCCAAGCTTCGCTCTGGAGGGGGGGGTCGGGGGGGAGCCGCAAACGACGAAAACCGACGAAACAATTGACACGCGAGTGGCGGAAGGGATAGGAGAGAGGGGGGGGGCTCGCTCAAGCTTCGCTTTGCAAGGGGGGGGGACGCCAACGACGAAAGAATTGACACGCGAGGGGGGGGGGGAAGGAGAGAGGGGGGGGCAGGAGAGAGGAGAGGGGGGGGGCGACAGGAGAGAGGGGGGGAGAAAGGAGAGAGGGGGAGGCGGGAGAAGGGGGAGAGGAGGGAAAGCAGAGAGGAGGGGGGGGAAACAGGAGAGAAGGGGCGGGGGTGAGGGGAAAGGAGAGAGGGGGAAGGGTGGAGAGGAGAAAGGGGGGGTGGGGACAAGAGAGAGGGGGGGGAGGGGGAGAAAGGAGAGAAGGGGGGAGGGGGAAAGGAAAGAGGGGGGGGGAGGGGGAAAGGAGAGGGGGGGGACAGAAGAGAGGAGAGGGGACAGGAGCGAGGGGGGGAGGGGGGGCAGGAGAGAGAGGGGGGGGGAGAAGGGGGGGGGGGGGACAAGAGAGAGGGGGGGGGGGGCAAGCTAGGTGCGCTCGCGTCATATCTGACATCCTACCCCTCCCTCCCATCCCTTACCATGGCGCAGATCCCCTCTCTACTCGCACAGTCGGATGTCAAGAAGGGCGATGATTCCGAAAGGGTACGCGATGCATTGTAGAGCACGACCTGGCATAGCGTAGAAGAGCACCGCGAAGCGTAGCATCAACCTAGCATTGCATGGCATGCCGTGGCATGGCACGGGAAATGACGCCAGCGCTGCAGCGGTAACACGAGTCGAAACGAGCGGAAGCGCGGAAATGAGGCCAGCGCTGCAGCGGGAGCGCGATTCGGAACGAGCAGAAGCACGGAAATGAGGCCAGCGCTGCAGCGAGAGCACGATTAGGAACGAGCGGGGCCGAAAATGAGGCCGGCGCCTCAGCGAGAGCAGCATTTTGGGAAAAATTGCAAGCGAAGACTTAACTCCGGGGAAGGCAGAAATTCAGCATTTTCAATAGGAAAAATTGTATTGGAATGGCCTTTTTTCGGCGCCGCCTCGGAACTCGATTTCCCGGCGCCGGCCGGAACCGGCTCCGGACCCGGCCAGAGCGCCGGCCAGAGCGCCGGCCCGGGCGCCGGCTCGGGCGTCCAGCCCGGGCGTTGGCTCCAGCGCCGGCCTGGGCGTCGGAATCGGCCCGGGAGGCCTCCCGGGCGCCGGAAGCAGAAATTCAGCATTTTCAAAAGAAAAATGTGTATTAGAATTGCCTTTTTCGGCGCCGGCTCGGAACTCGATTTTCCGGCGCCGGCCGGAACCGGCTCCGGACCCGGCCCGAACGCCGGCCCGGGCGCCGGCTCGGGCGTGCAGCCCGGGCGCCGGCGGAAATGATGCCAGCGCTGCAGCGGGAGCACGATTCGGAACGTGCGGGGCCCGAAGATGAGGCCGGCGCCTCAGCGAGAGCAGCATTTTGGAAAAAAATGCAGGCGAAAACCCAACTCCGGGGAAACCTGTGTGTAAAAAAGCAGTACGCGGGGGGGGAGGGGGGGGGGAAGATTCCAAGACGGCATCAGGGGAAGAGGGAGAGTAGTATTCATATTGAAGAATTGTAAACAGGAGAGAGAGAGAGAGAGAGAGAGAGAGAGAGGGGGGGGGAAAGGAGAGAGGGGGGGGGACAGGAGAGAGGGGGGTGGACAAGAGAGAGGGGGGGGGGGGAAACAGGAGAGAGAGGGGGGGGGAGGGAAAGGAGAGAGGGGGGGGGGGGACAGGGAAGAGGGCCAGGGGGACAGGAGAGAGGAGGGGGGTGGGGAGGGGGGGCCGGGATCATCACCATCTCCATCACCATCACCATCACCATCGTCACATCACCATCATCATCATCACCATCATCCGGAGCGTCCCAGATCGGCGGCACTGGCCGGAGGCAACTACAATATCAGTTTTCCCGTAGGACATCGATGATTTTTGCTTATTGGGGCTCTGTTGAAGTGCCCCTTGGGGCCGTGTTCGGGGACTTTTTGTTTGTTTTTGCGGGTCTCTCGGGGACTTCTTGGGGCTTCTGGGGCGCTTCTTGGAGCCTCTTGGGGTTTCCTGGGGGCCTCTTGGGCCAAATGGCTCGCATTTTCGGTTCTTCGTCCCTGTCTTGGGCGCCGACTTGGGGCGTCGTTGAGCGGTTTAGGCGTCTCGTGGGCCGTCTTGGCCCCCTCGTGGGCCGCCTTGGAGCCCTCCTGAGGGCATCCTCGACCGGCTTGGGTGCCTCTTGGGCCGTCTTGGACGCAGCGGAAGCCCAAAAGGCAAACACGCCAAAAATATCAGTTTTCCCATAGGACATCGACGATTTTTGCTTATTAGGCCTCTCTCGGGGTGCGTCTTGGGGCGTCTTCGGAGCCTTCGCGGACCTTCTTGGCGTCATGGGAGTCGTCTTGAAAGGCGTCTGGAGCCATCGCTGCGGCCTCCTGGGGCCTCCCTGCAGCCTCTTGGGGCCCTGTTGGTCCCGGGTCGCCGAAACCCCGTAAAAAAACAAGGGAAATGACGCCCGGTACCCCCATGCCCTGTCGAGGTCGCGGTCCCGGGTCCCTGGTCCTCGTGCCCCGGTATATTCATATATATATATATATATACACACACACACACACACACACACTAGAACCATCGCGCGCGCTTCGCGCGCGCTCAGGTTCTAGCAGGCCCCAGACCTTGACGAATTCATTGTTCCACTGAAGTAGTGGACCACAGTCAACGCATGCCAATCTGCATTCCGAAAGGCCTTCGAGGAAAATGGTTGTGTAGGGGGGCGGGGGCCGTATGAATCGGGTTTCCAGAAGGCCTTCTGGGAGCATGGGTTTGGGGGCGTCTTGGGGAGCCTGTTGGGGCGTGCCGTCGTCGTCGTCGTCGTCGTCGTCGTCGTCGTCGTCGTCGTCGTCGTCGTCGTCGTCGTCGTCGTCGTCGTCGTCGTCGTCGTCGTCGTCGTCGTCGTCGTCGTCGTCGTCGTCGTCGTTTCGTCGTCGTCGTCGGTTCAACAGGGCAATTGGGGCAACCTTGTGCGAAACAATCTGCGGAGGGCCGCGATAAGGCGATCAGTCATGTTCCCAATCAACTTCCCAGACAGCTCTCCTATAGCACGATGGTACATCGAAGCCTCCAAAGACTCGCGGGCCCCTGATGAACCATGTCCCCGGAAGTCTTTCTGGGGTGTGTTGGGGGGTCTCTTGGGTGTTCCTGGGGGGGCCCTTGGGGGCCTCCGGGAACTCTCGGGCCCATGATGAACCATGTCCCCGGAAGGTTTTCTGGGGACATGATCTTTTGGGGTGTGTTGGGGGGCCTCTTGGGCGTTCCCTGGAAGCCCCTTGGGGGTCTCTTGGGGCTTCCTGGGGGCCTCTTGGGCGCCTCACGGGGCTTCGTGGGAGCCTCTTGGTGGCCTCCGGGGACCTACAGGCGGCCTCTAGGGCCAGAGACCTCGAAATATCGGTTGGCGGTCCCCCTCTGGGCCTTCTCTTGGGGAGCTCTTGGGGCACAGTTGGGTTGTCTGGGGAGCCTCCTGGGCCGTCTTGGGGCCCTCTTCTGGGCCTCGTGGCCCGTCTTGGAGCGATCTGAAAGGCCTCCGAGCGAGGCCGTGAGGGAGTGCTGGGAAGCGGGGGAAGCGAGAACGCCTAAATCCTTCAAAAACCATCGGAAAATTAGTGAATCTTGCCTCCCAGGGCCCTCTTGGGGAGCCTCTTGAGTCCGTCCTGGAGCGTGTTGGAGTCCTCGTCGGCCGTCTTGAGGGCATCTTGGGCGTCTTCGGGGCCTCTTGGGACCGACTAGGGCCCTCTCGGGATCTCCATTAGCCTGTCGGGGCCTGCTTCGGGGCGGGCCCGGGCCGCCTCGGGACCCCTCTGGGCCTTCTCTTGGCGCGCTCTTGGGGCACACTTGGGTTGTCTGGGGAGTATCCTGGGCCGTCTTGGGGCCCTCGTCGGGGCCTCGTGGGCCTTCTTGGAGCGATCTGAAGGGCCTCCGAGGCCGTGAGGGAGCGCTGGAAAGCGGGAAAAGCAAGAACGCCAAAATCCAAAATACTCGGATAACGAGCGAATATTGCCTTCCGGGGCCCTCTAGGGGAGCCTCTTGAGTCCGTCCTGGAGCGTGTTGGAGTCCTCGTCGGCTGTCTTGAGGGCATCTTGGGCGTCTTCGGGGCCTCGTGGGACCGTCTAGGGCCCTCTCGGGACCCCCTTAGCCTGTCGTGGCCTGCTTCGGGGCGGACTCGGGCCGCTTCGGGAGCTCTGGACCCCTTCCCCCGCAACCCCCGGTGGGCACCGATGGGGGGAACAGGCAGCGGCCCGCCCCCCCACGGGTCTACTCCGAGATAGAGAATCATGTTCCCGGGAAGCTTTCCGGGAGCATGATTTGTTCGGCTCTCTCAGAGGGGGGCCTCTGGCGGCTTACCGAGGGGCGCCTTTTGGCCTTGTCGGCAAGCCTATTGGAAACATGGTTGGGGCGGCGGGCGGATGCCCAAGGAATCATGTTCCCGGAAAGCTATCTGGGAAATACGATTTACCGAAGTGTCTTGGGGGCCCGTAGGGGGCTTCCCTGGGGGGCCCTTGGGGGCCTATTGGGGCTTCCGGGGGGCCTCTTGGGAGCCTCACGTGGCTTCTTCGGAGCCTCTTGATGGCCTCCGAGGGCGTCCTAGGAGCCTCTCAGGCTGGAGACCTTGAAATGTCCCGCTCTTCGGGCCCTCTTGGGTCGCTCTTGGGGCTCTCTTGGGGCGCTCTCGAGGCCCTCTTGACTTATCTGGGGAGCCTCCTGGGCCGTCTCTGGGCTTCCTTGGGAGCCTCTTCGGCCGTCTTGGAGCGATCTGAAGGGCGGTCCGGGACCGTGGGGAGCGGAACATGGGAGAGCGCAAGAATGCTTCAGAAATTATTGGAGAATGCATGATTGTTTGCTTCTGGGGCCCATTGGAGGAGCCTCAGGAGGCGCTCTTGGGGCGTTTTGGCGGCTTCGTCGGCCGTCCTGAGGCCATCTTCGGCGTGTCCGGGGCCTCTGGGGGCTGTCTTTGGGCGTCCTGGGAACCCGGAAATCATGTTACCGGAGAGGCTTCCGGGAACATGATTTCGAACGAGGCCCTCTTGGGCCTCCCTGAGGCCGTCTTGGGGGCCTCCTGGGTTGGGTTTGGGGCCTCTTGGGCCGTCTTGGGAGGTTCCGTGGGCCCCACAGAACGACCCTTTTGGGCCGTCTTGGGCCCTCTTGGGTTTCTCTTGGGCTGTCTTCGGGCTCCTCTCCCCGTCCCATGTACGTTTTACTACGGGAACGGGCTGATTTTTGCCTCTTGAAGGCCCTCTTAGGGCCGAGGCTGTCCTGGGGCCTCTTGGGCGATCTTGGGACGGTCTTGAGGACTTCGTGGGCTGTATTGGAGGGTCGGGGCGACGACAAACCTGCAACAAATCAACGGAATTCAATGATTTCGGCCTCTTGCAGCCCTCTTGGGAATGCTCTTGGGGCTCTCTTGGGACGTCTTGGAAGCCTCTTGGGCCGTCTGGGAGCCATCTTGGGCGTCTTGGATCGATCGTGGGCGTCTTGGTGCGGTCTTAGGCGTCTCGAAGCACGCTTGGACCGTGATGGGCGCGTCTTGGGGCAATGTTTGGAGCCTCTTGGACTGTCTTGGGCGCCTATTGGGCCGTCGTTGGGGCCTCTTGGGCCGTCTTGGGGCACTCTTGGGAGCCTCTTGGACCAGCTTGGGACGGTCTTGGGGGCCTCTTGGGCCGTCTTGGAGCGTCGGGACGACGAAAAATTGAGGAAGCCAAAAACCTTCAAAAGCCTGAAGGCAAGCAATGATTTTGGCTGTTTGGGTCCCTCTTGGGAATGCTCTTGGGGCTGTCCTGGGACGTCTTGGACGCAACTTGGGCCATCCCGGAACCATCTTGGGCGTCTTGGAGCGGTCGTGGGCGCGTCGAGGCACGCTTTGACCATCTTCGACGCCTCTTGGGCTGTGTTTGCAAGCTCTTGGGCGGTCTTAGGCGCTTCTGGGTTGTTTTTAGGCCCTCTTGGGCCGTCTTGGGGCGCTCTTGAAGGCCTCTTGGGCGATCTTGGGACGGTCTGTCTTGGAGGGTCGGGACGACGAAAAAACAAGAAAACCAAAAACCTGCAAAAAAAAGCCAACGGAATTCAATGATTTCGGCCTCGTGCAGCCCTCTTGGGAATGCTCTTGGGGCTCTCTTGGGACGTCTTGGAGGCTTCTTGGACCATCTGGGAGCCATGTTGGGCGTCTTGGAGCGGTCTTAGGCGCGTCGTAGCACGCTTTGACTGTCTTCGACGCCTCTTGGGCCGTGTTTGCAAGCTCTTGGGCGGTCTTAGGCGCCTATTGGGTTGTTTTTAGGCCCTCTTGGGCCGTTTTTGGGGCGCTCTTGGGGGCCTCTTGGGCGATCTTGGGACGGTCTTGGGGACTTCGTGGGCTGTCTTGGAGGGTCGGGACGACGACAAAACAAGAAAACCAAAAACCTGCAAAAAACCAATGGAATTCCATGAGTTCGGCCTCTTGCAGCCCTCTTGGGAATGCTCTTGGGGCTTTCTTGGGACATCTTGGAGGCCTCTTGGGCCGTCTGGGAGCAATCTTGGGCGTCTTGGATCGATCGTAAGCGTCTCGAGGCACGCTTGGACCGTCTTTGGCGCCTCTTGGGCCGGACAAGGGCGCTCCCGGAGGCCCGATCCTGCCATGGGGGGGTGCGGTCCCGGCCGGGGAGCCCCTGGCCCTGTAGCCCGGTATTATATGTGTGTATATGTATATATATATATATATATATATATATATATATATATATATATATATATATATATTCTCATACGCACCTCTCCGAGGGAGTAGAGCTCAGAGGCGATTAGTGCGCACGCGTCCGCGATTTTTCTAGGCGTTTCGCTCGGGACATCCTCGAAATTCTGAAAATCGGTGGCACCCCTCACGCAGATCGCGACGTCAGGGTCCAAAAACACATGGGAAATTCAACATTTTAACATAAAACCTTCAAAAACACATTGTAATTTCGATAGTTGTGACCCCGATTCTCAGTGAATGGCGGCTTCGCTTGAAAAATCATTCCAAAATCGAGCCCCAGACCCCGCCTCGAAGCCTCCTGGGGGCCTCCTGGAACCTCCTGGGGCCTCCTGGGCCTTCTGAACCTTCTGGCACCCAAACATAACACACACACACACACACACACACACACGCACACACAGACACAACACCTACAACACACAAAAAGCACGCACCACACGAAGCATACATCACAAACACACACGCACACGCACACGCACACACACACACACACACACACACACACACACACACACACACACACACACACACACACACACACACACACACACACACACACGCACACACACACACACACACACACACACACACACGCACAACACTCACAATCCTGGGGCCTCCTGGAGCCTCTTCTGGTATCCAAGTCGGGCCTCCTAAGGCTTCCTGGGGGCCCTGGTACACACATCGCAAGGTGTGGCAACCCCACTTGCGCTCGAGTGCGACTTCGATGTTGCATTTCACTCCTGCTTCAAACGCCCCTTCAGTTTTTTGTATGAGCCTGGGCACACACGTGCCACTTGTATATATATATATATATATATATATATGTGTGTATTGGAATGCGCAGTCTAGCACTTGGAAGCCTTCGCCATGTCAGACCACGCCACGGGCCTGAGCGACTTGCCCTGCCTTCCTCGCTCATCGTTCATCGTTCTCCTCCTTCCTCGCTCGTCGCTACTACTAGCTACCCTTGTTGGTGCCTCTGCTCCTCTGCCTCATTCCCTCTCTCTCGCTCTCTCTCTCTCTCTCTTTCCCGCTCCTCGCTCCTGCTCTTCCTCCCAATCTTCCGCTGCATCCACCCCTTCCTCCTCCTGCTCCTTCTCCTTTTCCTCCTCTTCCTCCTCCGTCTCTTCCTCCTCTCTCCTCACCTCCTCCTCCTCCTGCAAATTTAACAACACGATCGTAAACAACACGGGGTTCTCTTTTGCAAAAGGCGGCCAATGCCAACGTACAAAGGAGTGTCACACCGTCTAATGGCCTCGCAATGAATCAAACGTCAGCCGTTGTACACGAACCTGGGGCCCTATACCGAAACGCCTCCCGTCAACCTGATGCACCAGGTCGGGCTGGTTATGTGCCACTTCATACAAAGTTGCACATCACTGGTGAAAGCTGAATCTAACTCATCAGCACCAAAAGCGGTGACATGCTCACAATGCTGGCGGCTGAACCAGGTAAAGTCAAGGCTTGTATACAGTATGGTTCATGATCTTCTGACTTGAACTGCATGTATAATGAACTCCGCTCGGCGGCACAAAATGTGACTTGCGTTGCGCCGGGATTTCCGGCGCCTGAGGCATGCTTGGGCTGACCCCGGGCGCTTGCCCTTGCCCCTGTCGTGATCCATGCGGCCAAATTATCCCTCGCCGTCGTGTTTCATGTCCATCGCGCGCTGGTAATCGGTCTCGCCCATGAATCGGCCATCGTTCCAGGCGTCCCCCGCTTCGTCGCTGTCAGCCCAGGCTGCCGAGAATTCCTCGCGGCAACGCCTGGGAATCTCTGCTACCGACCGGTCGCGACTGCCATGGAAACGGACCGCGGCCTACCAGTAAGTCCAGCCCGGGAGCCTGGCCTAAGGCGACGCCCACGGAGGGTTACGCTGGTCCAGCTGGTGCTTGCACTCCACCCTGGAGCCCGGGTCAACCGCCCAACCCTGGCCGATGGCCCACGCGCGACAATCGGATGAAGGGATATGCGCCTGCCGCAGGACCTTCTCCGCCGCGCGGCTGCCACAGTCAAGCGGGGCACAAGTGCGTCCGGGCGTCGCCAGGGCGGTTGCGCATCGGCCTGACTTCACCACGGTCGCACATCTGAGCTGACAGCACTGTGCGATGCCAGGCAAAGGCGCGCGTCTCCATTCGTTCGTGAGCAGACCCCTTTCGGCTTCTGACCGCGGCATGAAAGTTGTTGCAATCGATCGCCAAACCGTCGCCAATCGTTGCGAACTCCCGCGCCAATTCCTCGGCTAGGAGTCTCGCAGCGATGGCGCCCGGCGCGATGCCCCTAATTGTCAAGTCACTGCGCAGGATCTCTTTGGCACGGAGCGCGGGGTAACCCAGCCAGAGCGCGCCAAACCAAGTGGCAATCAGGTTCGCGCAACCATGTCAGCGCATTCTCGACAATGGGGCCCTGACGCGCTATGTATACGCACGTGCGTGTGTCATGTATGTTCAAATCGAACACTGGCCTAGCTATGTCTCATGGCGCTACAGCCCCGGGGCATGGGCGCTGGATGATGGTTGCCAAGTCTACCCGCGCGTCGTGTTCCCGAGGCCGATGCTCGCTGAGGACGATGCGCCAGGCTGGCGGGCCCTCGAGGTGACCGATCGGCATCGCACGGTAAACGCGCCCATGCAGCTTCCTAAGTGAATGTGAATAGCTGGCACAGGCTTCCCCTGTTATGACGTCGCCCAATCGGTCCAACAAATGGCGGGTCTCGCGGGCGAGATAACCCGAACTGGCCGCTTCGCCCTTCCCGTATCGGCCTGTGGAACTCGGGGGCGAGAAGGGGCATCCTCCTGAAATTCTGATTATGCTGAAGGTGACCTGCGGCCAAGATCAAGTAGTCACGCGAACGAGGCCCCCAAGCGGCATCCCGCTGAAATCAAGGTTCGCGACTCGATAAGCGCGCCAACGCACAGGCGCAATGCATGGGTCCGGCGGCATCGGCCGGGGTGGAATCTCCCAGGGGACCTCGTTGGGTTATAGCGAAAACCCTGGGTGATCCTTGGGTTTGCCCGCCCCCTGCCCCCCTGGTCGCTGCGTTTGCCCCGATTTACTTCGCCCTGTGGTTATGATGCCAAGCCGGGTTCCTTCTTTAACGGGCCTGCCCCGTTCTCCTCCTCCTTGACAGCCTCGTCCAAGATGATATCGTTGGAATTGCTTTGTGCGCGTCTACGTTAAAGAGTGGGACTAGATGGATGTAATCCGCCTGGGCCAGACGCGGTTGAGGGCCCCACTGGGTCAGGTGGAACAGGCTTGCAAGGTCTGAACAGGCTGCCCTCGGGCTGGGTCTCTCTCTACCCCCATCGTGCTCTTTGCGGCAAATTACTTCACCGGCCCCCCCTGGCCCTCGGCGGCCCTGTTCAGCGCGGCCAGCTGCTGAATCACCTCCTCGAGCGCCCAATAAAACTGCGCGGTTGATCTCTACTTGCTCAAAGGACGGCCGACCTCGTTAATCATCGCCACCCAATGCTCGCCGTTGGATCGGACTTCCCGCGACTTTGCCCCGCGCGCTCGACATCCCTGGCGGTTTCCCCTTCCTAAGCAGCTCGCGTCGCTGCCCCTGCGCCTCGTCGCTAATCTCTCTGAGCTTCCCGTTGATTTCGATTGCCGCCGCGTTGCGGTCCATCGCGCCGTTGGCCACCTCTTTCAGGGTCGCGAACTGGCCCGCGTCGCCGCTCGCCGCGCGACCCGCGGCTTCCGCGGAGTCGCGCGACAGCCTGGCCATGGGCGCGCCCATCGGGGGCCCTGGCCCCACCGAGACACATGCCCAGCCAGACGGCGTCGCGAACCAGGCTGCGAAGATTCGGGACGTGCTCCATCATGCCCTCGACGTCGTCCACACTATCCTTGTTTAGTGGCCCTGAGTCGCCGAAGTCGATATCCTGTCAATTCGCGATTCAGCTCATGATCGGCGAGGGAGCAGGCTTCGCGAGGCCACTTCCAGCCAGGATGCACGGGTCGAGTGATTCGCGGAATTGGCACGAATTTGAAGAGGGCGAAGCCTTTCGGAAATTCGGAGATCTGCACCTGCCCAACGTCGTCATATCACCTGCTCGCGCAGGTCCGCTCAGCGGCCGTCCTTGGCGCAGGCAGCCAGCAGTCGCGTTCAGTGCGTCATGCTGGCCGGGGTCTCACGTCCCCGCGCTGCCAGTGCTCGGCTGTCTGGCCACTGAGGGGTCAGGACAGTCTGGCCGCTCAATGGCCGTTCTCGGCGAGACTGCCAACGGTCGCGTTCAGCGCGCCATTGCTGGCCCGGGGTGCCACGCCCCCGCGCAGCCAGCGCGCGATCGACAGGCCGCTCAGGGGGCTCAAAAATTTGGGCCGCTCAATGGCCGTATCTGGCGCGGGCGACCATCGGCGCATCAAGTGCGTTCGTCGGTCGGGGGGTCACGCCCCCGCGCTGCCAGTGGATCTACATAACATGTTGGCCTGTCAGTGGCGTCTGTCGGGCGCCCGCAGGCGTGGTCGTCTCTGCAGGGATGAGACGAGCCATGGGCGAGGGATGCTCGCTGCGCGCGCCCGCCTGTGACAGGACTGTCGTCGCGTTCCGCTCGCCGTTTCTTCCACAGCCGCGTCGCGCCACGCAGATAGCGCGCCCGCAACTACAATTCCCGGATCAAGCGCGCGAGCCAGTCAGCGCCCGCGCTGCTGCAGGCTTAGTTTTGATTGGACTCCATGGCAACTTCGGCGGCAGATCTGCGCCAAGAGATCCTGGAAGCGGATGCCAAGTATTCGTCCTCAGACGGGCTCCGCGTGAATCTCCAAGTGCTACGCGACTTGGGCGCCCTTCCCGGTTTCCTGCGCTGGTGGGAGTTCGGCAGGCCTCTGAGTTTCTCGAAACCAGCCCCCGCCCGCCATTTCTCCAACTATACGTCCTTGACTGACAGCGTCGCGTTCGCTGAGCACGAATGGGATCGCTTAGAACGCCTCGGGACAGATCGCTGCTCCCCTCGGGATTCGGCCCCTGCAGGTCTGCTCGCGAACCCTTGCGGTCTTGTCCTTGCAGAGCGGGACAACACATTTCTGATTGCTTCTTCGACGGGTTCACATCAACTCATCGCGGGCTTCCCTCGCAGCTGGGTCAATGATCCCGTCCAAGACGCCCCAGTTCAGCGCGGTGCAATCGATTTTGCTTTATCCAGAATATGTCCTGCCAGCTGGCTTTTTGCGCTGGACCTTGCTGACGCTTTCTTCAGTTGGAAGGCCCGCGAAGACGACGCACTCAGAAATTGGGTTTTGGCCCCCCTGGCGTCGACAGCACGGACAATACTTGCATGTGCCCGCGGGCCTCAGACCAGCCCCAGGGATTCATGACCAAAACACAGAAGGAAATACTGCGCACGCTGTTAGTGCACGAAGCCATATGCCTCACAGATTTCGCGGGCGATCTTCTGGGCAGCGGATCGCCCAGGGAAGACGCCGGTGCCAAACTAATAGCATCAGTGCGCTTCTTCCTGCGCGTCGGAATTCTGGCCAGCGGCAAGCCATCCGGCTCGCGGGAGCCATCGCAAAGACAGACTTGGGTAGGCTGGATATTCGACACGTCTCGCAACGAGCATTCGGTCGAAAAGAAGAAGTGCGACTTGTGCGCCAGGCTGCTCCGGGCCGTCTTACAAGAAAACGCCACTGGAAAGCTCCGGGCGCGCTTTTCGGCCTCGGCCGCGGGGCTTGCGTCGCACATCTGCGAGATATTTCTCCATGGCCGCCGGCGTCTTCACCGCATTTGGTCTCTTCTGAATTCGTCGAATGTCTATGCCACCTGGGCCAGCAGCCCCACGGCGGACCCCCTTCCGCAGTTAACGCCCGACTGCTTAGTCCACGTTCAATGGTGGGTCAAGGCGTTGGACGTACTTCCCGCCTGGCCTTTGCACTCAGCAGCCGGCTCTTTGTCGAGGTGAGGGCCCAAGTCGAAGGATTTTGTAAGTTGGCGCGCTCTGGCTGCACCCAGGGTTGTCCGTGTAGTTGAGACGGGCGCGGCCGGGCTCCCCGGGCGGTCTTACCACCTCTGCGGCGCGGGCATTGTCCTCGCCAGTGCATGGCCAGAAGAACGCAGTCTGCTCGCGGAGAATTCAGACACAATCAGCTACGAAGAACTCTGAGTCGCTAAGAAAATTGTTCTACAGGACAGCGAGTGGCTTCGAGGGTGGAGCGCCAATTTCAGCGACAATTCAGCTGCAGTTCACTACGTCAAATTCAAATTCGGTCGCGTTCCTTCCCTGCAGGATCTCACAATGGCCTTCGAACTGGCAGAACGGAAAGCAGGATGCTGGCGCATGGCTGTATATCTGCCTGGAAAACATAATGTTGCCAGCGGCGGAGAGTCGCGGGATTCCGTGTTTGCCACCCGGTGGAACGACGATCTCTATCGCGACGCTGTCCCGAAGCATTCTGCAATGAAGGACATCACCCAGAAATTCTGCCCTTTAGACGTCGATCTGTTCGCAGGCCGCGCAGGCATTGGCGCCCAAGCAGCTGCCTGGTTCTTCCCTGAACAAGCTGTCTTCGAAAAAAACAATTTTACCACTCACAAAGCCCGGGCCCGCCCGCCGCGCGGTTTAGCTGCTCGCGCTCTGCCGTGGCTGGAGCCCCTGTGCTCATCGCAAAAATGGTTGGAGGCAAGGTCTTGCCAGACGACGCTGCGACCGCGCGGCGACACGCAGCGCGGCGCGGCGCGCGGGCGCCGTGGTACGGAGCTCCTGAGGCAGAGACAGCACTTCTTGGTTGCGGTGTATACAATTCGTTCCTCTTTGCAACCGAAGCGATCTACACAACCACCGCGCGTGTTTTGATGAACTCTGTGTCAGTCCTTGAGAGAAGGGGCAGCCCAGTTGCCGTTGGCGGCGGGAGGGGGGCTGCGGGTGTTCCACCAGAACAGAACTTCACCAAATCGGATTGTAAATGTTTCCCAATATTGGTGGTGGTGGTGGTCATATATTGTGTTCGGAACTCCTCCTCCTCCTCCTCCTCCTCCTCGTCCTCCTGTTCCTCCTTTTCCTCCTCCTCCCACTCTCACAGACCCCATCCAAGGGATGGTGCCGTGCCACAAGGCATTGCCACGATCAGTGGCGTCCCTGGCGGCGATGGCTGTGTCAGAAACCGATGAGCCTCCCTTGGACGGACCCAAGCGCACGGGGGCGTGACCAGTGGCGCTACTTGGCCAGACAATCGTGAACTTGACGGACTCCAGCACCACCATCGTGAGCAGCACGACGGACTCCATCGGCATGGCCTTGAGCGGCATGACGCACTTCAGCAGCACCGTCGTGAACAGCACGGCAGACATCAACTGCAAGACCGTGAGCATAATAACCGGCTCCAGCAACACCATCGTGACGGCCTCGGCGCGATCGTGAACTCAGACGACGAGATCTGCGGCGTGGAGGGCGGGAGCCAGGAGGGCGTGAACGACAGGCTGGAGGACGGGATCGAGGATGAGGTGGAGGGCGTGATGGAGGACGTAGCAGAAGGCGTGGACGGCGACCAAGTCGTAGTCACCCTGGTTGTGCGCGGTAAGACGTTTAAGTCCGAAGCTGGCAAGGTTGTACTCTATTCATTTCTGTCGTGAGGTTGGCCTTGCCATACCCACTCTCATTATCATAACCTCGCCCCGCTACCATGCTAAGTTAGCAGAACGATCGTAATGAAGACGGGGCATTGTTTTGCAGTAAGCGGTCAATGCCACAGTACAAAGGTGTTTCACACCGTCTGATGGCGGATCACAATTACTTGGGCCATACGCCAGCAATAACCTGGGCCCTATACCGAAACACTTTTTCCCTCCTCCTCCTCCTCCTGGCCCAATTTCTCCCTCCTCCTCCTCCTCCTGCCCCCCCCTCCTGCCTCTCCGACTGGTGCTGTGGGATCCAACCCGCGCTCGGCCAACCAAGCCGCTAACCCCCCCCCCGCACAACGTTTCTGTTACCGATTCGTGCTTCGAGCCGATCCGCAGAGTGGAGCCTCGAGGAGTCCGCCAGGCTAAGGGCGACCGTCGGCCTCTCTCTGGCTCTGGCCAGCCACATCTGGGGGAGCTGCGTAGCTTTCGTTGGGGAGCTTCCAGTTAGCGGTGTCGCGGCGGCGGCCCATGCGACACGCGACGCCTTGGAAGCTGGTGGTATGCTGCTCTGCTTCGTGGGACGGGAGGTTGGACAAAAACCGGGGACGTTGAATGCGCGTCGCGCCGAAACGTGGTGGACCGGAACCGGCGGCGCAACATGTCAAGCATAAGTTCCTCCCTGGGGGAAACCAATCGTATCGACGATCTCTCGAGAGGAGTCGAGACAGATGGGGCCCCCAGTGGAGGCCGCACAAACGGTGCCAGAGTAAATGAGGCAGGAGGATCGCACCACATCTTGGGATGGAGAAAATTGGGCTCCTGATCGGTAGCGTCGGGACGATGCAGTGCCATCCTCCGACCCCGTCCGCTCCGACCAAAATTGGGGCCTAGACCCACGGAGGCTCAGGCCACCAGGCTCCCCCAGCCGTGGCCAGTCCTGGCAGGTAATCAGCGACAGCACAGCGGCCGCAGAGACTGTCGGACGCCGGCGGGCGGCTTCTCCGACGGGCCCCCTTGCGCCCGCACCCCTCGTGTGTTGCCAGGTGTGCCCCTGGCCCGGGGCAGCAGGGGCCACCATCGGATTCGGAAGCTGGATCGAAATTGGAGGCCCGTCGAATCTTTCGAAGTCGGGGCCAAAAAGGCAATCGCCACGTCAGCTCGGACGTCGGAACCGGGAGCTCGAATCGGAATCGAAATCGGGGCCACTCCGGGCCCCTTGTGGGGGCCTCCCTGAAAATCCTGGCGGGCGCCTTGGGCCAGGGGCCGGGGGCATCTCTGACAACACACAATTCAAGGTCGGTGCCCCTGGGAGGAGCGGCGGGGGAGTGCGGGGACAGGGTCCAGAGGATTCGACCGCGGGCGTCCGAAAGTTTGTGTTCGTGGTGCCTGGCTCCCTGGCGGTCGTGGTACCTGCACATCGCCGTGAAACTGCGTGGCTGCGCACGCGAGCAGCAAGAAAACACAAGAATCCGACGCACCACTCTGGCCTCTCCAGCTGCTGCTGTGTCTTCCTCGTTTATCTTCCGTCTCCTCCCTCTACATGCTCGCTCTCCGTCCACCTGCGACCTCCTACTCCCTCCTCCTGCTCGTCCTCCTCCTCCTCCTGCCTCCTACCTCTCCTTCTTCTGTTTATTTGTTTCTTTCTTCCACTTTCTACCTCCTCCTTCTCCTCTTCCTCATCATCCTCCCCTCCCTCCTCCACCGCCCCTCATATTCCTCCTACCTTCAACATCTTCACTACTAACCCGACAGTAATGTGTGTGTGACCATTCTGCCACCGTGTGTATGTGAATCGAGGTGGACTGGCGGACCCCATCATCAGGCGATGTTGCGTCGAGGCAGAATGTGTCTGAGCGCAAAAACCGCTTGCGTCGAAGTAGAGCGGCGCGGAGTGAGTTTCTGTGGACGTGGAGTATGTCATTTCTGCAGCAAGGCCAGGCGGGGTGAGTTCACCCCCGACGGCAGAGTAAGTCTTCCCGTGCGAAAAAAATGCGCGGAGTAAGTTTTACATCGTAGTGGACATGTGATATCTAAAGAGAATCTGGGAGTGGGCCGAAACCTACTCCGCCGCCGCCAGACCCCATGTTGAAGGAGTCTACAGGGGAATGTGGTCGCACGTCTGCTGGGATGGTCAAAACTTCAGGAACGTCATTGTATACGAAACCGGCCCACCTGCCCCCCATGAAATCGTCCGAGGTGGGGGCGGATGCCGCTTCCAGCCGCTCGGCATAGGAAAGGTTATTGAAAAAATCACCACTGTCAGGGAGAGCCTTGGGCAGCGGAAAGTTGCCGCCATCGGCATTCAAGCTGTAGACAACGAGAGGGATGGGTGAGGTGTGGAGGGAGTGGAGGGGGGATGCCTGAGACGAGGAGGAGGAGGAGGAGCGAGGCGCGTTGCGCGCAGACAAGCAATTTGAAACAATGTATGCTTATGCCGCCGTGACTGGCGGGTGAGCCTTGAAAGCCTTGAAACGAACCAATGCCGGCCCAATGCCAACGCCAGTTGAGGCTGTCGCACTTGTGCGCCAAGACGCGGGTCGAGGCTAAGAAGGATTGTCCGCGATTCGACGGGGCAGGAAGGAATGAGGAAGGGCGGATGAAAGAAGGAGAGAAGAGGAATGAGGAGGTCAGCGGCTCTGCCGCAATTGCCAGCAGCAGGCTCTGGCAATCACCAGCATCGGCGCAGAACTGCTGACCACTGGCAGAACAGTCGTCCTTCGACGCGGAAGCTCTGGCAGCCTCCAGTCAGGACCTGGTCAGCCTTAGGCCTAAGGCGCGAACGAGGGTGGAGTCTATGCAGGAGGCACTGTACACCAGCCTGGCCAGGCAGGGTTATGGACGCCTGCTGCGGAGAGTGGGAGAACCAGCTTCGGTTTGGGGTCTGCCTGCTGCTGCTGCCAAATGCTGCGGCAGCGAACGGCGTCACGCAGCCAGCTGCGTGCCCCGCGTCGGATCCTCGCTACTCCCGCGCACGACTGGATGCGACCGACTCGGGAAACCTCTCGGAAGGGTGTTGCCCTACTGCCGCCGGCTTCCGACAATGGGACAACCCTCGTCTTGCTTCCGCTGGCCTCCTAGGAAACGGGTCGTGGACCCCGTGGCCTTTCCAAAACCACTTCTTCACCCCCGAATCGCTTTTGACGGTACAGGCCAAAATCTTCCATGACCAATGATCCGTTTCACTCAGAATCCCTTTCCGTCGTAGCGACTCCTTCGACCTTCTGCCGGCTTCAGCCGGTGGCGGGAGATCAGCCCTTAAGTTGCATAGTCGGGGACTGTCCCGTCGTGCCACTATCTGCGTCGAATCCACGTCGAATCTGCGTCGAATTCGCGCCGAACCCGCGACGGAGATCAGAAACGACCGCAGTGCACAGAACAGACGAAAGCCCCCCGAAGATGCAACGTGACGCTCAGCCCATCGTTTACTCGAAACCACGAGGACCTTCGTGGGGCGCTCCGCGTTTCCTCGCGGCTTTGGGACGCTCCAGCAAGCAGCTGCGGGCGGCCGCTCTCGAGCGTCGCAGCGGCCGGGCACCGTGCCTCGTCTGCCCGCCACGACAACCGAATGAGCCGCTGGCCCTCCTTACGGGGCGAAAGGAGAAAAGGCGAGGGATAGGGGAGGGAGGGAGAGGAGGTGGAGAAGGCAGGGAAAGAAAGCAAACGGAGGAATTAGATGGGGGAGGAAGCGGAGGGAAGGAAGAGTGAGGAGCTAGAGAGGGAGGAAATGGATGGGAAAGAGGCAGGGGCCAGAGAATCCGAGGCCCCGTAAAATCCACTTCCCACCCCCACAACCCCAGAACCTTCTCATCAGCACACCCGATAACCACAGTTAAGCCCTCGATATGCTCCTCCTGCTTATCTTGCTCCTCCTCCTCCTCCTCCTCCTCCTCCTCCCCTTTATGCTTCTCCATCTTCCCCTTCTCCTCCATCTTTCCCTCCTGCTGCTCCTTCTCATCTCCTCTTGCTACTGTTTCTCCTCCTCCTCCTCCTTGCTCCCCCTCCCCCTCATCCATCCACCTCTCTCCATATCCCTTTATGACGGTCCCTCCGATCCCCTCCCTCCCGCACCGCTCATGAGATTGAAGCTGGAAGCTACTGATGCTTGCAGATGTGTATATATATATATATACATATAGATATATGTATATGTATGGCAACCCATTTACAAAATGAAGCTCTCGCCTTAGAGCCGACAGCATTCGTCTTGAAAGCTTCCAAACAAATGGACAGATGGAGGGTGGCTCGCTTTCAACATGTGCTTATCGCCATAGTTCCGAGCACGTTCGTCTTAAAAGATTTCGACAGTTGCACGGCTGGAGGGCGTGTGGTTTGCACCATGTAGTCCTCGCCATGGCACCGATTACATTCGCCGGAGAAAATTACAGCGGCTAGAGCAGATGTAAGGCGGACCGATTTCAGAAATGTGGCGCTCGTCTGAACGCCGCGCACATCATTCTTGAATATTCAAAAATACACGGGTAGAGGGCAACGTCTATTCAGAATGGCCCCTCGCTTGAGACTTCCCCAGAAAGCATGCCAATAGGTAAATTCGCCACTGCGCCCCCTTGCACGTTGAGGCGTGGAAGAACCTGATCGGCCAAGAACGGGAAGCGCCGATTTTGCCCATTGGTATCGTAAGGATGAAGGTGACGACAAGGCGGCGGATGACAAGGATGACAGTCTGGGTGACGGGGCGGGCAGCCGCGGGAGCAGGAGGATAACGAGTAGGAAGACAGGCGAGAGGACAAGGAGGAACGAGTACGAGGAGGACCGTAGCAGAGGAGGAGAAGGAGGAGAAGGAAGAGAAGGAGAAGGACGACGACGACGACGTCGACGACGGCGACGACGGAGGACGGTCAGGAGCCCGAGGAACAGGACGTCGAAGACGGGGGCGTCCTCGTGACTTTTTGAATCTACCCTGCGGGTTGTTGGGGCCATCTGGGATTAGCTTGGGGCATCCTGGGGGCCTCTTGGGAGACTGTCGGGGTCCTCGAGTTCTGTAGGGGGGCTCTCTCTGGCCGTCTTGGTGCCATCTTGGGCTGTCTTAGGCCGTCTGGGGACTTTTGGGGCTCTCTCTTGGGGGGGCTCTTGGGGCCCCCTTCGGGTCCTCCGGGTGTGGGGGGGAGGGGGGGCCTCTTGGGTGCCCTTTTGGGCCACGGTGGGCCCCTCCACGCGCGAACCCAAAACGATGTTCACTCGGATTTCCAGCCTTTCTCCCCAAGATGGCCCCCAAAGCCCCCCCGGTCCCAAGAGGCCCCCAAGGGGTCTCCGAGAAGCCCACAAGAAGCCCCAGCCTCGCTAGCCAACGAGGACCAGCCCACCCTCGGTAGCTTTCCCGATCTCCATTCGACCGCCGCGCACTTGAAGGTCGCGTCCTTCAGCGCGTCCTCGTGGTTGGCCATGATCAGATAGCCGCGATGTGAACTGTCGCCCCTGCGCGCCGCCCACGCGGCGGTATCCATCGTGTACGCGAACGCCCCGTCGTCGGGATTGTTGCCTATATTGGGGAAGAGCTGGCACGCGTCACTGTTCGACATGGCGAACCCCCGCTCCTCGTGGGCCTCGACGAAGTCCTGCGCAATGGCGACCTGGCCAGGGCTGACGCCGCGCTGCAGGTGAGGCGCTGCCTGGTTGCTCGGCCGCGCACGACTGCCCATCAGTCCTCGTTGCTGTCGGCGCTCGCCCTCGGTGATAGCCAACGTGTGGTCACCCTAGCCTTCGCGGCCCCGAGGGGTTCAACTGCTCGATGTACGCCGCGCAACTCAACTGATAATCTCCACCCGGCCTTCGGCTACGCTGGTTGCCGCAAATCCATGTTCACGTCACCTGCAGATTCATCGCGCCATTCTCCGCATCTTCCAACGTCCTGAAATCGAATGCCTTCTTGAGCTCCTAAACCCTCGACGCGGGGCCCCTCTCGCCCTTCTCGTTACTGCCGCCCCCGAGCGCGTCGTACACGCGTGGCCCGATCGCCCCGTCGGACTTCTTCTCCTGGACGTGGTTGCTCAGAAGATCTAAGAAGCAGGCAGGGATCTAGCGGGTGAATCACGGGGCCGTCGATCGCGCGGTCGGTCGCCTCCTCCCACCACAGCCTCGGGGCGTCGCTCAAGCCACGCATGCTCCGCAGCAGCCTCGTCCTCGCACCCGGCGCACAACCGAGCATCCCGCGCGCCCCCGCCGGTAGACGCACGGGCGCGCCACCGGCCGATGGCTCGCCTTGCGGGGGAGCGGTGCCGGCGCTGGCTGCGAACAGGTTCCAGTCGTAGATGCGGATGAACATCGCGATGCAGGTCCGGCTCAGCGGTGTCATTGCAATGGAGGGTTTGGCCAACTCACCTGGCATGGCATCTGGGCCACGAAAACCCTGGATAGCAAGTCGCGCCTTGGCCCTGCCGCTGCCTTCCGCATTCTTGGACCACTTCAATAGGAACCGTACCCCCATGACTTCGTTGGGCCCGGACTTCCTGCCCCCAGGCCTAGTTCTTCAAAAGCTCTGCAGCTCCTTCCGTCAACTGCCGCACGCCTCTCGGCAAGCTCGCTGGCCGCGTGGCGCGCCTCGTGCTCTAAGTAAATATCCACGGCCTCGCCGTCGAAGTCCCGCCCCATCGGCGTCGCATCGGAATCCAGAAACGCCACGTCCTCCCGCTGCACCCCCAGCCGGTCGCAGGGCCACGCCCTGTGCTCACGCCGAAAAACAAACGTCCCGATGGGCCCCATCTCCGCTGCATCGAGACTGCGTCGAGCCATGCGGGACCGAGCTGCGGCGCCCATGGCTGGGCCGCTGCCTGCCGCTCGCGCGGGCGCCGGCTCTGTCGGCCCCTGCTCCAGGTTGGCGTCGTCGCCCGCAAGACTCGCAACTGCCTCTGCCGCGCTCCGACGTCGGTCGACTCGGTGACCACGGCTCGGCATGTGGCTCCGAGCTCCTGGGTGTCTGACACCCGTTGAAGCTGGTCTGCCATGGCCTGCTCGGGCGTCGGCACAGCCCCTGCCTCGCGGGCCTGGCACGATGCCTCCACGTCGTAGGCCTTGGAGTGTAGCTTGAGCACGTCGTAGGTTCTACGGTCGCTCCGCCTGGTCGATGGTCTCCGCGCTAGGTCGAATCTGGTCGGGGTTGCATCGCAGCAAGCCCCCGCCAAGCGTGACCCGCTGCGACTCGGGCCGGCCATTCTCGCGTATACCCTCGGCAGCTGGGCCCCAGCGGGACTTCTGGAGCCGGCGGGCGCCGCGGTCGCGCCAGTCGCGGCGCGGCCCACCCGCGCTGACCGAGTCGCGAGCGTCGCGCCTCTTGCGCAGGAAAGCCCTGCGCAAGCGCCCCGTCGAATCCGCCTCGCTCGGCGTCGCATTGATTGCTGGACCCCCCCCTCGAGGCAGGCGCCCGAAGCGGGCGCGCGCAACGCGTCGGCGGAGAGGGGGTCGTCAAGCTCAGAGCTATGTAGCCCACGACCCACTGTGCCGGGCTGTAGCCCTGGCGGTGCATCGCCCGGTCGATCTGGTTGGGCACGCCAATCCAGCGCCCTCAGATTCTTGACGTCGGGCACAAGGGCGGTCTCCTCGAACCAGGCCTCAAGAACCACTCGGTGCACCTGGCGCGCTCGCTCGAGGTGTCCAAGCGCGCGGTGGGCCTCTCCAGGCACCGCTCGCATCTCGCCGCTGCGCTGGCTGGCCCAGCAGAGCATCTCCTGGCCGCGCGCAGCCCGCGCCCATCCACGACGGTCGTCTTGGGCGCGAAATAGCGTCTGACCCGGCCCGGGCCTTCTCGATGGATTTGATCGCCTCGCCGGTCGCCTCGCGAGCCGCGATTCGGCCCATCGCGCGCGCGACCTTGACCGACGCTGCTCGCAGCATGAACTGTTGAACTGGAAGAAACCAACCAGAGGGCCCGGTCACAAGACTTCCAGCTCGTCGGCGCCGCGCTGAGTGGCCGCGACGCCTCGCGGCGCCCAACGCAGACCGAGCGCGCGCTGGGCCCGGCATGCTGGATGACCTCCTCGCGCGCGCTGGCCGCCGTCAGCGCGCGGGCGGGCGGTTCGGCGCCGGGGCGGACCAGGCCCCTGGGCGCGCCGCGCGCGCCCTGGCCAAACTCGCCCTTCAAGAGCCTCTCGTCGTCGAGGTTCACCGCGGCGCGGGCGACGCGCCCCGCGGGGCCCCTCGCCCTCCTTAGGCCCCACCGCGAGGATGGGCGCGTCCTGCGCGATCGGCTTGCTCAGCAGACCCCGTAGTTCTCCGCGAACATTATCCCGCGCACGTTGGCCCTGCCCTCGAGCTGCGCGCGGTCGCGACCCTTGCTGCGCTGGGTTGGCGCAGACCTTCGGCGAGACGCCGCTCGGCGGCGCGAGCTCCAGTCCTCTCGCGCGCGGGTCCGCCCCCCGCCAACTCCAAGCCAGTCGCGCACTGGTCGAATGGCACATAATGCCCAGGAAGGTCGCGCACAGATTTCGTCTTCCAGCTTCTCGCCGCTGCGAGTTGCTCCGCATGTGCGCCTCGAGCTGCAGTCCACTGCGCGAGGTGGATCGTCTCGCAGAACATCAAGTGTGCGACGCGATGCGATCTCCCCGCGGCCATCAAGCGCGCGGCCGTCCTCGGTCTTGCAACTGATATCCTGCATCATGGCCGCGGCCTGCGCTCGGGGCTCATCCAAGCGTCGCCCGGCTCCTCCTGCTCAGTCATCCAGAGGAACTTCAGCTGCGCGCGCGCGTCGCCGAAGTCCCAGCCGCTGCGGGGCCCGAACGTCCTGGCATGAAAAACGCCGTCGTTCCAGTTCCGCCGTGAGCTCCGATTGGCCGCTGTAGACCTCCTGGACTTCCCGCTTGCCAATTCGTCCTGCGTTCCAATTCGCACTGAAAACTTCCCGCTGGACAGATCTAAACTGACGCTCTCGTCCTTTCCCTCTGCCCTGCGGATCTCGACCGCGCCGCCGGCGTAGTCCAGAGACCACTCGTCTGGCAGCGCCGCTTCCCCCAGGAATGCACGCGGGCTGATCGGGCACATCGCGCGGACATGGTCCAGCATATAATGCGGCAAGACGGCCTGGTGGGCTCGTTTCTTGGCGCACGTGTCGTAGCTTCCCAGCGCGTCGGCGACGTTGGTGTCCCCCTGGAGCTGCTGGCGTAAAGGAAGCCAACCACCTGGTCAAAACAGCATGCCCTCTTATGTATGTAATATGTGACCACGTCACGCTCCTCCACGCAACAGGACTGGAATATATAAGTCAGAATCTCCACGCGACGACCCCAAAGGAATGAAGATGTAACTGCGCGCACGGTGGCTTCGCTGGTCGCGTCGTTGCCATGTCTGAATATCTTGGGGCATGGGGCAAAACTTCGCATTCGTCGCCACGAATGCCTTCAAGATCAGCCTCCTGCTTTACGCCTTGCGCGTCTCGTCTCCAGCTATCACGTTGATCGCTCAAATGTCATGCAGTCATGCATGGATGCCGCTAGGTGTTGGCCTTCTGCGTTGTATGAGAGGTCGGGCTGCATGTCGGTGACCGTCAGACGCGCCCTCAGACACGCGGGCTCGGCTCCTGCTCTGGCGCGGGCAATCGCGAGCGAAATGTCCTCATTCTTCACATCTCAGGCAGATCGTCTCTTCAGTAATGTGTGGTATGCCGCCCGCTGGGAAGCCCAGTCGCGGCCCTCTCTGATTACCCGTCTTGCCACGTCCCTCGGCTGGTTTTCCTTTGGGTGAAATGCGATTTGGTCCTCCACGTGCGCGGCCACCGCCTCCCCGAAGGATGATCGGGGCCGCGCTCCTGGCTGGTGTCGTCGGCGGCTGCGCCGCGGCCATGGTAGAAACCCCTGGCCAGCCTCATGTCATTAATTTTCTCCCGGGCGTCGGTGTAGGAGGCCGTGATATCATCATAGTCGTCCGCCCTGCGAAATGCCTGATCAACGGACTGCATGTAACCCGTGCCACTGCAATAGCAGGCCTCGCTGTCGAAACCGCTGGCACCTCCGCACTCTACTTGTTGGTCGCCACCGCCGTCGTCGTAGCTGGGCCATTCGTCATCCTCACCGTAGCGTGCTCCCTCCTGGTAGTCGTCCTCGTCGCAATACTCGTCCACCTGGTAGGCTGCGGCTCCAGAGCTGCTCGCCCGCTGCGACCGTCGCGAATCCAGACCAAACGTCATCTTTCGTTGGTTCTCGACACTGTCGAGGGTGAGGCTGTCCCCTCTGCGTTTCATTATGAGTTGCTGACGCTCCTTTTCCAGCCTAGCTCGCCAAAGGAGAAACCATCCCAACACCTGGTCCAGGAGCGTGATACTGCGAGTCCTGATATGTCTTTCCACCATGCGAAACCTCGTCAAATAGTCAATCAGGGGTTCCTTCGCCTTGCGAGCCACGCGGAAAAAGAAACTCTCGATGTCGGTCGGCAACTCTGTCATCTGGTCGTACTTGTACGTGCGATTCAGAGCCACCAGCATGGTCATCCAGCCACTCTCGTCCTCGATATCCTTGATATCTGAATCCTCTACTACGTCCCATGCTCGGCCCCACAGGCCTTGCATGATCTCAAGACCGACGACTTCTTTATCTCTGAATGAGCGCTTTCTGTGGTCGCTTGGAATGGGGAAGGTTGGAACCGGACCCCACCCCTACGGATGGAGGGGGGGAAGTTCGACCCCCCCCCTCCCCCTCCTCCCCTACTTCTCCTCTCTCCCTCTCCTCGGGCCGGCGCCTGCGTCGGCGGCCGCTGGCGGCAGCGCGGGGACGACGACTTCCTTTTCTGGGCCGGCGCCGGCGCCTGCGGTGGTGGTGGTAGTTGTGGGCTGTGGTGGTGGCGGTGGTGGCGGTGGTGGTTGTGGCGGTGGCGGCTTGTTGCGATGGTGGTAGTTGTGGTGGTGGTTGGTGGTGGTGTAGTGGTGGTTGTGGTGGTGTGGTGGTTTGTGGTGATGGTGGTGGTGGTGGTGGGTTGTGGTGGATGTGGTGGCGGTGGTGGCGGTAGTGGTGGTGGTGTTCTGTGGTGGTTTCTTGTAGGTTGGTGGTGGTTGTGGTGGTTGTGGTGGGTGGTGGTGGTGGTGGTGGTGGTGCTGCTGCTGCTGGTGGTGGTGGCGGTGGTCGTGGTGGTGGTGTGGTGGTGGTGTGGTGGTGGTGGGTGGTGGTGGTGGCTGGGTGGTGGTGTGGTGGTGGTTTGTGGTGGTGGTGGTGGTGGATTTGGTGGTGGTGGTGGTGGTTTGTGGTGGTGGTGGTGGCGGTGGTTTGTCGAGATGGTGCTGGTGGTGGTGGTGGCGGTGGTGGTGGTGGGGTGGTGGTTTGTATTGGTGGTGGTGGGTTGTGCTGCTGGTAGTGGTGGTGGTTGTGGCGTTGTTGTTGGTGGTGATGGTGTGGTAGATAATGGTGGTGGTGGTGGTAGTGGTGGTGGTGGTGTTTTGTTGTGCTGGTGGTGGTGGTGATGAGTTGTGGTGGTGGTGGTTGTGGTGGTGGTGGCTGTGGTGGTGGTGGTGGTTGTGCGGTGGGTTTGTGGTGGTGGTGGTGGGTTGAGGTGGTGGTGGTGGTAATGGTGGTGGTGGTAGTGGTGGTGGTTGTGGTGGTGGTGGGTGGTGGTGGTGGTTGTGCGGTGGGTTGGTGGTGGTGGTATTGGTGGTGGGTTGAGGTGGTGGTGGTGGTGGTAGTGGTGGTGGTGGTAGTGGTGGTAATCGTCGCTGCGACCCCGCCATCGGCGCTGCTGGCCGCCGCCAGCGCTGGCGCTGGCGCCGGTGGGGGCAGGAGGTTTGGAGTCCCCCCCCTCCCTCCCCCCCCCTTGGGCTGCCTCTGGTCATCGTCGCTGCGTCCCCGCCGTCGGCGCTGCTGGCGGCCGCCAGCGCTGGCGCCTGCGCCGGCGCCGGGGGGGTAGGGGGGAGGTTTTGAAGCCCCCCCCTTGGGAGGAGGAGGGGGGAGGAGGGTTTCGGGAGGAAGGGGGGGGGTTAGGGGAGAGGGGAATCCCCCTGGTTCTGATCGACGGCGCCGAGTGTCGGGGGGGGGCCCGACCACTGGTTCGAACTGCGACGCCGAATATTCCGAATGCAAGCGCCCGTGAAACGCGCTCTCTCCTATCTCTTTACCTCGGGCCCTGGCTGCGTAGATTGAAAGCCTTGCAATTATTGAGGGAACCATCGAAATCGGGTGCCCGGCCAGCATGCTGTGGAGTGCAATCGTTACTATTGGATCCTTTGCCGCCCGTGGGCGTTCCCATCTTGTCGTGTCCGTGGAGCCGTAACTGCGCTACCAATGTCAAAATATTCGATCGCACACTAAGTCGTCGAACGAATCTCGATTCAGATCGCAAACCTGCCAGATCGTCCTCGAACCCCTCCTCGACGATCGCCCTGCGAGCCAGGGACAGATAGGCGTTGCTTCTCGGTAAATGCGAGAGGCCTCCAATTTGAAACAGCAATGGTAAATGCCAACATGCTTGCTCTATCTGCTGCCTGCTCCTACACTGTGCATGTTATGGCGCTGAAGCGAGGGGGGAAGTCGCATCCAACATCTTAGTCAGACAACCTCCAGAACATACACTGTATGTAGTATATTCACATCGTCATCATCATCAGCCGCAGAAGCTGCAGCAGCATCAGCATCAGCATCACCACTATCAGAAGTATCATCGTCATCACCATCATCATCAGCAGCATTACCATCACCATATTCGTTTTTGCACCAGTATCATCATCACCATCATCATCGTTGTCATCGTCATCGTCATCGTCATCATCACCATCAGCATCTTCATCGTCATAATCACCATCATCGGTCAACATCATTGTCATCATCCCCATCATACTCATAATCCTCATTATCCTCACCACGGCTCTCCCAAACCTGGAGATACGAGGTGTCACACGTGACGGCCTCCTGTGCCCCCTCGAACAGCCGCCACCCAGAATGCTTGGCTGGCACGGTGGCGGGACTTGCTGCAAGCAGCTGAATAAGTTGTGCATCATTTGCGCTCGTGGAGGGCGGCTACCTCTCAAGACGGGGCTCTCGATTGAGACACCTGTGGCTTATCGCATACGTAAACATGCGCAACAATCACAAATGCACGGCGGATCCTTCTCAAGATAGGGATATCGCTGGACACGTTCTTGAATGTATGATCTTGTTTGAGTTGCTATATAATGTGTACGTATGCGTATGCATAGATATATAATGTCTGCACATCTATACAGATATGGACGAATCTATATTTTCATATACACATATATAATATGTGTGTGTGTGTGGATGGCTGTTGGATCTTCTGGTAGCCAAGAGGGAGCAGTTCCGAAATTAAGGGGAACGCTTGTAGGGATTCGTGGGGACGGGACGTGGGGAATGTGTTCAGGACGGGAGTGAGGTCGTGAAGCGACTGGCTCAGGATACATTCCAGGAGTTCTGGAGAATGCGGCGGTCATCGTCTGTGGAGGCCGTGTGGAAGAGGAAAGCTTGGACATCTTGGAAAGTGTGATTCTGGTCATGTCTTACCCCTTTGTGTCGCAGCGTCGTAACATCGCGGACGCGTGGTGAAGGAGGGGGGAGGAGATTGACCAGAAGGAGAATCAGAGGAGCAGGGCGCATCGGCACCCTCACCACCACTAGCTCACGAACCGGAGAAGGTTACACTTGGAGGTGTGGTGCTGCCGATTCGTTCGCCCCGCTCGCCCGGGGATGCCTCGTGGACCTCCTCGCCAGGGAGGGCCCTGCGGGTGGTGCTGGTGTCCTTTCGGCGGATGCGCTGCGCGTCCGTGCGCACCGAGCGGTGCTTCGGCGATTGCTTGGCCCGAGGGCGCCGTCAACAAAGGATGGCCAGGCTCCGGACTCCCGAGAAATTGTCTTTCGTACGGGTTAAGATCGCTTCTTCCCCCCGCAGAGGGCGGAACGCTATGCACAAAAAATCGTGCAGTTCCAGCGGGGGCAGTGCAGGGGAGCGGGGTGAAGGAGGAGGAGGAGGAGAACTAGGTCACCCAACTTCGCGCCATCACCCAATTTGGCGTCATTGCCAACTGCCCTACTCCAGAAACCCTGAACCCAAACACATTAACGTTTCACTTGTACTTCCGCCGCCTTCCACCGACCTTCCGCTGGCAAACCCGCTGCCGGTTTGCTTCCGCCTGCTTGCGCCGCCCTTCCGCCACCTTCCGCCGTAGAGCTAGATGCGCCTATGCCGTAGAGCCAGATGCGCCGAAGGCGGGGCCCTTACTGGAACGCCTCATGCCCATGCACTCTGCCACGGCAGCCGCAATCCTCCTGGCTCAAACATCAGGCAGCCGTCGAGCACGGTACCTGGCATGACAGGCAGCGACACTGAGCAGCAGCAAGAGCAACCAGCAGGGTTGGGCGGGCGGGCGCAGCCTGCCAGGAACCGTCTCTCTGTAGGCGCGGTATGTACAACTCCGAGCAGTCCAGCAGCACTTCGGCTGACGGCGGCTGCTCAGCGCTTCCTAGAAGGGGAGAGGGCTCCGAGCTTGGCAATCGGGCATCGAGCCCTTGTTCCTCCGGTTGCTCCTCCTGCTGCCATTGCTCCTCCTACTGGTTCCGCCGCTCGTGCTGCACCTCCACTGCTGCCTCTTCTGCTGCCGATCCTGCTAGGCAGCAGGGGCAGCATGATATGTAAAGGAAGGAGATGGCCTCAAGACTGCCCGAGAGGCTTCGAAGACGTTCAAAGGGGGCCCCAACAGGATCCACCAAGAGGGCCCCAAGAAGAGAAGGTAGTCCAAACCCCATGGGAAACCATATATGTGTGGCAGATTCGTATTTGTCTGTTTGAAACAGACGATTCGAAAAGGCCTCCAAGAGCGCTCCAAAACGGCCCAAGAACCCCCCAAGAGGGCGACTCAACGGCCTCGGGTCCCAAGACGGCGCAAAAGGCGCCCAAGGTGGCCCAGGAGGGCCCCAATAGGACCCCAAGAGAGGCCCAAGAGAGGCAACTCGTACTGACATTCCGAGGATTGAGCCCCAAGACGGCTCCCGAGACCGCGAGCAGGCGCCCGACAAACTCCCAAAAGGCCTCAGACGGTCCCCAAGAGGCCCCAAAAAGGCCTCACCCATGGACTCTTCCCTCTTCTGGGGGTCGGCGGAATAGCGTGAGCCTCTTCAATCGAGGGAGGAGGAGCAGATCTCCTCCTCTTCCTCCTCCTCCTCCTCCTCCTCCTCCTCCTCCTCCTCCTCTTGCCGTCTCCTGCTGCTTTTGTCGCTCCCCCTGTCCATGTTGTTCCAACCTGCTCCTGCTGAATGACCTGTTGCTCACCCCTCTCTTCTCCCCTCGAACAACTCCTTATGGTCCTCCTCCTCCTCCTCCTCCTCCTTCTCCTCTTCCGCCCCCCACTCCCCTCCTCAACGCCTGCTCTCTACTCCTCCCTTCCCCTGCTCCTCCCGATGCTTCGAGCCTCCATTGGGGCGCAGGCATCCGACGCCGCCCAAGGAGAGAGCGGTCGTGCGGCAGAGCCTCGCAGTGATGGCACCCCCGTGCGCACACTCGTCCGCGGCCTTCGCCTCGTGGCTCGCCGTGTTGTGCTCGGCGAGGCGGCGGGCGCCGTCGTCGCTGTCGGCTGCGTCCGCCTCGACACCGCCGCGCGCCTCGGCGGGGGAAGTCTGGTATCGATGCCTGCCAGACTGCGCTCGCCGCAAATGGCACCGTCTCGCACTTGCCCCTCACTAAGACAGCGCCCGCCGCCGCTGCCGCGCATAGAGTCGGGCTGCCGCGGCGCCGAGCGCCCGCCTGGGCCTCCAAGTTCCGTTTTGGTCTCCGTCGCCGCGTTCGGTGCGCCAGCCTCCTCCTCTCGCATAGGCACAACAGCCTCGGTGCAAGATCTGACTGTCGGTTGTCGTCGCGCCGCGCGGTGCAGAGACCGTGATCCACGAAGCCATGGCACGGTGATCGACGGGGGGGCGGCTTGCGGGGAAGACGAGCGGCACGAAGCACAGAGCACGACCGCCGCCAATGTGGCGTCAAGGACAGGAAATGAAATGAACAGCTATGTTCGCCCCCCGCGCCCTGCAGAGTCGACTCTCGAAGCCTCCCCCGCACTTTACGCAGATGGATTTAACCATATTGGCTGCGGGCTCATCCCGGGCACCCTCCCTTTCCCTGCCTTCTCCTCACACGACTGCATCCCACGCTGACGACCGATCAGTCGTCGATCGGCAGCGGCCGCGAGCGAGCCGAGCTTAGGCTTCGGGCACTGATGCCAAGTAGTTCTGTGGCACAGATTCCTGGTGGCGCGCACAAAGGGCCAGGGGCAGGCACGAAAGGCTCGTGGCTTCTTGAAGGCGGCCGCCTGGAAAACCTGCGCGCCGCGTCATGTTTCGGGAGCGGGCAGCCTGCACGAAAGCCGCTCCCCTGGCCCTCACTCTCGCCCTCCGACTCTCCGTCCTTTCCCTCCTTCCCCGAACGCCCCCCCCGCGCCCCCCCTGCCTCCGCCCACTTTTCCTTCTCTCGCTCGAATCGTACTCCTCCTGCGCTTCCCCCGCCGCCACCTCCCCTTCCCCTTCCCCCCCCCCCCCCCTCTCCCCCCCCCGCCTCTCGCCCCCTCCCCCCCCATCCCCCCTCCCTTCCTCCTCCTCCTCCTCCTCCTCCTCCTCCTCCTCCTCCTCCTGCTCCTCCTCCTCCTCCTCCTCCTCCTCCTCCTGCTCCTCCTGTTCCTCCTCCTCGAGCGTAGCTGCGCAACAATGTTTTTCCTCTGCTCCTAACCGCAGGGCGGGCGACCTGGTGCCGCGCGCATCGCATCACCTGTCTGATGCGGCTGTCGGCCACGGGCGCTGGCATCTCGACCAGCTCGCGGCGCAAGTAGAAAGCATAAATGGTGGGAACAAACGAGGCGAGGGGCGGGGAGAGAAGGCCGAGGCGAGCGATCGGGCACGATGGCAACGAGGACAGAGAGGAGCAAGAAGTGGCACGAGTGAAGTGAGGGCAACACCACAGATGGCGAAAATTACATTGGGTCTGACATCTAAAATAACAACTATTCTGTTCTTGGAAGGCTGCTGCTGTAATCCAGCCTCCACAGAGTGTCATCAACGCGGCAGTGCGCCATGCAGGAGGAAGGGGGAGGAGCTGGGAACGAACCTCTTCCCACGAAATTGATTGGATGGCGGGCAGATATCGAGGGAACCATTCGCATAGTCTCTTGTGGAAGAGGGCGGCGAGTTGTTCAGGAAGAAGGGAAGACGTGAGATGTCGGGGGGGATGACGTTGCGGACGAATAGCTTAAAATACTGAGATGCTGCTTGTCACGTCGAATATCGCTAACACCTTGAATAGCACGCTTCGCAGCATCTTTCAGAACTCGATCTTTGGGGAATCCGTTGGAAGCATCTCGGAGGTTGGCCGCAAGCGCTGGGGATCTCCAGAAAGAGGGCCACGGGGCACCAGCCAGAGCACGGGTCAGAGAGCATTCCTCGACGCACACTTCTTCCAAAGACTGATCGGCGTCCGCCCAGCAGGTACATGCGAATAGACTCGCCCGCATCAACTGAGCTAGGTTGATCATCTTGAGACTTTGCACTATCGGCCCGCCCCGCGAGACCAAGTCGGCCAGGCCGCTTCTGTCAATCTGCAGAACGGCAAATTAAAGATGTTCGTCAGGAGCTTGAACTCCTGCTTCTTGAGCGACACTGGGAAGGGCTGGGATTGGCCCGCGTGATAAAGAACAGAGCTGATTCTATAATCATAGAGCAGGGCCGACACTTGAGCTGCGCCCCCTTGTCTCGACAGCTCGCGGCAGCGGGAAACATCATATCTTCTGAAGGGTTTGGCCCGGGGCGTCAAGGGGGAAACCTCGGGGCCAATCCGCAGCCCAAAGTGCAAGACCGACCCCTCCATCGAGAAGTCGCCCCACTCGGGGGCGCCCCGCCGAAGTCGCACGCGGTAGAGCTCTTCAACGTGCTCAGAGAAGGAGTCGAAGAGAGGGCCGATGTTGCACTTCTTCTTGAGGTTGAGGTGGGCGAGGACGGAGGCGTCGACGAAAACGGGATATGCGAAGTAGAGATCGACCATCCTGCGCAGCGCGGCGCCGACGCCATCGGCACAAGCCCTTGCAATGCCTCTCGGGGTGGATGGGGCCTCCAAGATACTACAAAGTTTAATGAGAAGCGGATCAGCCCCAACCGCATAGAGGGCACCGCTGGCGGGGCAACCTTGGAGGATGCCACTGGGGACCCAGTGGGGAAGCCCCCCCCCCCCCCCCCTCAAAAAGAGAGAGAGAGAGAGAGAGAGAGAGAGAGAGAGAGAGAGAGAGAGAGAGAGAGAGAGAGGACCCCAAGACACGAGACTTGCCAATAGAGGTGGAGGATAAAGGCGAGTAGAGGTGGAGGATAAAGGCGAGAAGAAAGGGCAGGAGGACAGGTCCGCTTGAAGGTTTCGATCATCCATTCCTGGGGCATCGACGGAAAGGCTTGGCCGAAATCAAAACTAACCAGGAGGGGGGCAGCGACGTTCGGCTTGAGGCCCCATCCCAGCGCGGCGACCTACCGCATCTAACTCGATGATGTTGTCTCCGAAATTCCGAAAGGGAACAAACCCACGCTGGGCTTTCTGGAGGCCGAGGGGTAAAGCTTGGGCAACGGGCTTGGCCGCCAACGTCGCAATGATGTTGTTGTCGCAGTTCTTTAACCCCAGGGGTCTGGTGTCAGCGCGAGCACGGACGGCGCCGCCCCCCTGATCCTCAGGTTCGTCCCCCTTTCGGGGTAAAAGCCCCGAGCGCGGCGTCGAAGTCGGGCAACATGCGGGCGCCAGAGTACATCCACTGCGTGCAGTCCCAGAGGAGGTCCGCGCCTCCAGGGGCGCACTGCCACGCAGCGCGCGGGGCGCGGTGAGGCCCAGGGGCACTGCGTTGGAGCATTGGGAGAAGACGGGAGAACTGTTGGAACGCAGGTGGCGGGAGGTGGGAGCGCGAAAGGAACGGGGGGAAATCGTTGAGAAACTGCTGGGCCCCAGGGGCATCAAATGGTTGTTTCAGTGAAGACGGGTCCCCAATGAGAGGCGAGCGCTTCCAACACCTTAGCTGGCGTCTGGAAAATCTGCTGATCGGCAGTCCGAATGCTGGCGAGCGGGGTTCTGCGATCGAACGGAAGCCTCAGACGGGCGAGCCTCTGGGCGCGCCGAGCACGCCGATGCACGCGGGCAACGCGAGCTTGATTGGAGAGCTGCCGAGCGTTCGCGGCGATCGCTGAGCAGGGCGCTCGGGCGACCGCGCGGCGCAATGCGTTGGAGAGCAGGGTGAAGGACGAGGGCAAGATGAGGAATATCGTCTTCGTCTCGTAGCATACCGTGATGCGTTCTCGACAAAGGGGGCGGGGGGCGGAGAAGTTTCTCGGCAAGCGGTAGCTGCTGGCGGAAGACCGCTCGCGCCATGTTCCGGACCAGCGCGCGTTCCACCAGGGGGGAGTCGGGGTTCTTGTAGATCATCATGTTTCTGCTTATTCTGGCGCACTCAAGAATAACTCCCTTGACGAAGGCGAGCCGAGGAGGGGGCGAGAGATGCTGGTGCGGAGCGGCGTCGAGCGTCTGCTGGACGCAGCTCTTGAAAGTAGGCGCGCTAGAGATCTCCTTCGGGATTGGCCGCTGTCCCGCACGGACATCCTCTCGCAGCTTGAGAGTGACCGCCACCGCAGCGTGATCTGAGATCTTCTCGGCCGCTAGGAGTTCGGGCTGGTCTACCCCCCCCCCCCCCGCCAGATGCGAATTGCGAGACGATCCAGCCAGGCAACGAGGAGAAAATCCGATCAATAAAGGACAGACGGGAGGTCTGCGCATTAAAGTGGGGTGGGGGGGGGGGGGGGGGGGTCGACAGCTCAAACTCAACAGAGTCCTCGAAGGCTTCGCGCCACTCATGGGGGAGAGGTCGAAATTCAAGGTCAGCAGCTGCAGGGGGGCCAGGGTCAGGGTTCAGAGGGATGGACTCGAAGGAGGGGATGTTGAGGCCTGAACACAAGCTTGTTCAGGGGATCTGCATGGACTTCTTGAGTGGCAGTACTTATCCTGGAAAGGAGAATGCGTCTGTCGCCACGAGACAAATCAAAATTGTGGACGTTGAAGTGCTTGACCCAGCGCTGCCCGCCACCGGCCTCGAAGGTCGTGCAAAGGGCTCGCCCAGGGATGCGGTTGGAGGAAGAGATGGATGGCCGCTCCTGCCCGAATGTCGCCAACCTCTCAGCTGGCGCAGGGAACCTAGGAAAAAGAGTGATCACGCCACCTGTAGCAGAGACCTGCTGGGAACCAGAGGAGGCTGGGGAAAAAGAGAGGGAGGCTTGGAAGGGAAGGTTGAGATGGTGGAGCATGTCATGCATCTCACTCTCAGACCCGTGGGTCTCCTGAATCGAAACGATACTGCCTCGGACCAGCAACCTTCGCAAGAAGCGGATCTTTTTTCTGGCGGACTGTCTCGTTGCGGTGGAAGAGAGAGCGCGAAATCAATGTCACTACACGGAAGGAGAAAGCGGATGCATTTAAAGACGTGCTCGATCCATGCCACAGGGCGCTGAAGGTGTTAGGAACTCCACACTGTCGGATTCGGGCCCGCCAGGGCACGTGTGACAATCGGCAGGAGCTCAGCCAAAGAGAAGCCCTCAGCAGCAAGGTTCGCATGTGCCCACGAGACCTCAGGCTGGCCATCATTGGGGACAGGCGAGAACTTGACCAGCGGCCGCCAGTTCGACGAGATCTCGCCTTTGAAATTGTCCACGAAGAACCTGCGAGACGGAAATGCGTCCGCCAGGGCGCGGCGGACCGCGCGGCAGCAGGTCTCGCGCTTGACGGTGCACGCGTTCTTGTCGGGGCCGACGTAGAGCTCAGAGCGTTCACCTGTGGTGGCCGTCGTCTCGAAGGTTCTGTATGCCGAACCAGACTCACACTGTCCACGTAGAAGACGAAGATTGCCCAGCGCCTGCGCCACCCGACGGGCAGCCAGCGCCTTCGGGCCATTGAGACGAATCATGTGCCTCTTGCTGGTGGGGTCGCCATCCACCAGCCAGTCGTCCTCGGCGATGTTGGAGTCCACCATCCAACTGCGAACAGCACTGGCAACCGCAGCAGCCGTGACCAGGAACTTGGAACGAACGATGATAATGCCAGCGTCGATCTCGCGATCGAGCGTGCTTCTGGGGATGTACTACTTGACGGCGGGTGGCTCTTTCTTGACGATGGCAAGCTCGTTCCGCAACTCGCGGATCTCCCGCGCGGCGGTGGAGAGCCTGTCGTCCTGAGCCTTCTAAAGTGTCCCCACGACGCTGAGGCGCTGCTCCACGTACTGGTGCAGGTCCTGGTGCAATTTGGAGAGGGAGCCGCGGAGACTAGCCATGGAGGCGTTGACGCTGGCCAAGGAGGAGTTGACGTTGTCCGAGACGGTGGAGACATTGTCCAGGGCGGTCTTGAGCGTGGTGTCCGCAACGTGTTTGTACTTGTCGCGGTCGGAGCGTACAGCAGCCATATCATAACGAAGAGTAGCCAGATCACCCTTGAACCGCTTGCCGCTCTGGGTGCGCGGGGACTGCGGCGGGGACAGGAAGTGGGCATCCGCGGAGGCCGCCACGTCGTTGGGGAACGTGGGAACTTCTTCCCGAGCACGCAAGAGATCTGCATCAGGAGCATCGCCAGCACGGGCGGGCGTCTGCACTTGTACACCATTGCCACTCATCTCCGCCTCAAGAGCTGGAGGCACCCGCGAAAACAAAATGGAAGCAAAACCCACGGCCGCACGAGGGCGCACCGTGGGGATCGTGCGAGAACGAAAGAATGCCTGCTGCAGGCGCACACGCCTCGGGCCAACTCCTCGGCAGCAGACAAGCACGAAACCGCAGGGCGACGGTTCCGTACTTGAGCCAAAATGGCTACGGACCCTCCTCCTCCTCCTCCTCCTCCTCCTCCTCCGCCTCCGCCTCCTCCACCTCTCTTCCTCCTCCCCCTTCTCCTCCTGATCCTCCTCCTCCTCGTCATCCTCCTCCCTCGCCCTGCCCCCTTGTGCGTGCCGCCAAGATGCCACCGTCCCACGGGAAGCGACGAGTTCTGGAATCACAAAAGATGGTCCAGACGCCTTGGGCCGCCATCGGCACGCCGCGCAGTGCAGACGCGAGCGGGCGACGTCGCTTGGCGCGCCGACAGCGCCACCCGATCCATCCCCCTCCCCCTCCCCGGCTATCGGATCCCTCTCGGCGTTGAATCGGGTGCCCCCCCCTGAGCCGATCCTCCCCTAACGTTGCTTTTGACCTGCTCCCTCCTCCCTGCTCCATGCCCCCGACCCCTGGCTCCCTCCTCCTGCTCCTCCCTGGCTCTCTCCGCTAACCGCCCTGTGCCGCCTCCTTCACTGAGCCATGCCTCTCTCTCTCTCTCTCTCTCTCTCTTTCCAGTAATCCCTCCTGCTCCCTCCCTCCTAGCGTTTGCAAGGAAGTCTGTACTCCTCCAAGTGTTCTGGACACGTTCTCCGCTCATGCAGCAACCCAACGTACACAGCAGGAGCCCGTCTTTAGAATTGCCAGGGCACGAACGGGAACTCTCACGGTGGGGCCTACCATTCATCGTGCCGCCAGTGGATAGACAACGCAATCCCAGAAGCCAATTGTGTTCGAAACAATTTCTCTTTCCTTCTCCCCCTTTCCCCCTTGCTGCCAACGTCCCTCCTTCAAACCTGAGCGGAGTCCAACACCAGCACCAGATCGCCCCTCCTTCACCTCTGCAAATGTCCGCTCGTCTCCCTCGCTGCACCCCCTACTGCTGAACCCATATTGCTGTACCGCATCTGCTGGTCCCAACCTACGGAGCCGGCAACCATGTCAGCAAAGAGTATGCGCACTGACGTTGACCGCTGAAACTAACAACATTTAAACACTTTTGGCTCATGCCATGTTTGAACTAACTGTTGCACTTGTGGCCGCGACCACGCGTGCACGGATGCAGGAGAAGGAAGACAACTAACAAAATCACCGCTCCGACTCCCTACTGCACGTCATGGCCTCGGGTCGGATTAAATACTCTACGAGCCCAACCTACTCGTGCAACTCAATGTCCAGAAAATGGCCCTGGGTCGAATTTCTGCCGGCACCCTGCCCTTCCGAATCTCCCTTACGATGCGATGCGAATTGCTTGGTTCATGTTGACATGTTGCCGCCTTCGGGCGATGACCTGCGACCCCGCTCGGGGGGGGGGGAAACGAGCAGAACGAGCAGCGGCAAAGAGAGCGAGGGGAAAACCGGCATGGAGCAAACGGGTCCCGAGGGAAACGGGTCCCGGCCCCTGGGGCCTTTCCAGGGAGGCAAAAAAACGACGGAAAGCATCCTGACCCATGTGTTTCATGGCAGGAAGGAAGAAACCGATCTCGCCGAGCAGCAGCAGCTGCAGCACGGGACACCCCTCGGGCCCTCGGGCACCCGCTAACATGGATCACGGATCTGTGGATCTGGCGCGTGGGCAAAAATCCACGGATCGGGGAAACTGTTCCCCGAGACATGAAGCGACTGCCGCTTGATTTGGCGAAGGAGCGCGTCGATTTCGCATGGAAGCGGGACCCGTCGGTACTCCACGCGCCTCAATCCATGTTCGCGTTGCCTAGAACCCCGCCCACTGATGCCCCACGAACCCCTGCCGGCCGTCGCCCCTTGTACTTCAAATGGGGCCCACGCCTGGCGCGGCCAGAGCGGCGCTGGCCTGGCGCGGCCAGAGCGGCCAAGAGCGGCCCAGAGCGGCAAGGTCATCGACGCTCCGAAGGGCGGAGGGCCCTGGAACGACCAGACATGTCATGCCGTGCCCCCTCCGCCCCGAGGGCCAGACGGCAATCTGCGAGGGTGCGCCGCTGGATGCTCCAGAGGGGGGGAGTCCCAGAACCCCTCCCTTTCCTCCTTTACCTTGGTCCGTCGTCACGGGGCTCCCCCTTTCAAGGTTCCGTCGTCCCAGGCCCCCCGATTTCAAAATGGGAGGAGTACTGAATCCGCCCCCCACTTGGATTCGAAAATCGGACTCACCCACCCCGCCCCCTTTGGCCAGGCCCCCTACCTCTGGAACCCGAACCCCCTAACCCTACCGCCCTGCCCCTGACCCTAGCTTTAACATTAACACCTTCACTCCCAAACGCTACCACCCCAACCTTTATACCCTAACCCGAGCCGAACCACCCTGAACCCTCAGCCCTAACCCTAACACCCTCACCCGGACCTCACCACCACCCTACCTTGCACTGACACCCTACATCGAAAAACCCTACCGCCTGAACCGTAAACCTAGGCGTAACACCCTGGCCCAAACACCGATACCCTAAGTCCCTGGCCCTAACACCCCAACCAAGACACCCTAAGCCAATCACCCTAGCCTTAACACCCTAACCAAAAAAGCCCTAAGCCTAACATCCTACCCTAAACACCCTAACCCCCACACCCTAAGCCCAATACCTTAAGCCCAATAACCCCAACCTTGACGCTCTAACCCTAAATCTCTAACCCGTAAGCCTAGACCCGAAGCTCTAAGCCCCAAGCCCTTAGCCCCAGGCCCAAGCCTCAAGCCCCAAGCCGTAAACCAGAAGTCCTAAGCCCTAAACCCCAAGCCTCAAACCCAAAGCCGTGAGCCCTGAGCGCAAAGCCCTAATCTTTAACACCCCAACCCCAAGCACTAAACCCTAAGTCCGAAACCCCAAACTCTAAAGCTTACTGGGAGCTGCGAGGTCTCGGCTGGATCTGCGTGTCCCCTGACTTCGCCAGACCTCCCATGACCCCAGGCAGGACGGCGAGGTAGGAGGCAGGGCGGCAGACAGGAAGGATGGGGACAGGGGAGGCGGGGTCGGGAGGGGGTCGCGACTGCAATGCTCTGTTCAAAAAGAGAACCCATCGCAAGAGGGTTGGGAACATGTGCCACGCGGTGTACATCTGCTGATCTTAGCCTCGCTTAAGCAGGCCTTCAAGCCTCGCGAGTTGATGCAAGTATGCCTCGCAGACGTAGCTCTCTCAGCTGAATGTGGAATATGCATCATCACCATCATCATCATCATCATCATCATCATCATCATCATCATCATCATCATCACCACCATCATCATCATCAGCATCAGCAGCAGCAGCATCATCATCATCACCATCACCATCACCATCATCATCATCATCATGAGGGGTGTGGAGTCGCGCGTGGACGTCGTCGTCGTCGTTGCTGTGGTCGTCGTCGTCGTGGTCGTGATCGTCGTCGTCGTCGTCGTCGTGGTCGTCGTCGTCGCATTGGACGACGACGACGCGACGGCATCATCATCATGGGGGGGGGACGGGGGTAGCACGTCGACATATTCGTCGTCGGTGCCATGGTCGTCGTCGTCGTCTTGTGCGCCGACGACGCGACAACGTCGGTGAACCGAAAACGTAGTCTAATGACAGCGAGACGGCCCACTGCGGCCACAAGACGGCCCAGGATGGCCCACACACCAGAGGATGGCCCGGTAAATCTACGTTAGACCCAATATGGCGCTTCCCAGAAACACGGCGGGGATTGGTGAGAGACGGTGTGCAATTATAGTGAAGCGGCGCGAACAGTCAGGATCGAACAAATCAAGCAAGGTCGCTGCCAGCCAAATAATCAAGTTTGCCAAAATGACAGCATGTCAGCAGGCGTAGTCAAGTAAACATGTGTAAGCTCTCTGGTCGTCGTCGTCGTCGACGACGACGTCGTTCGGTACAGCCCCGATCTAAACTCTTCACGATGGAAATATGTGCTGCCCATGCTCTACTGCAGCAGTAAACTACGCGGTGCAATCTGCCGATCTCAACATCGCCTTATCAAGCCTTCAGCCTTCACGGTCCGATGCTAATGTTTTGTTCTTGCGCACCCGCGATGTAAACCTTTCACGCCCGAAAAAAACTTCTCACGGTGGCAACCTGTGCCGCTCGCGATCCTGTCCAACGAACACCATGCGGTGCACATCTGCTGATCTTAACATCGCCCTCTCAAGCCGTCAACCTTCACGATCCTGCGCAAACAATATCAAATCATATGATTTTCTGCGCACCCCCGATGTGAGCCTTTCACGATGAAGATCTGTGCCGCTCACGATCCTCTGGCCTGACGCACAAAGGTTCCCCCCCAGAACCCCCACCAGCGCAAAGGCAGGGGGTCCGAACTCTCCCCCCTCTCCAGCGCAAAAAATGGGCGGTCTGAAAACCTCACCCAACATTTTCAAAGGGAGCGGGGAGGGGGGTCGGGGTGTGCGAGCACACACACACACACAAACACACACACACACACATTTTTCAATTAAGGGGCATCCGCTGGCGCACTTTCGCAATCTGCCCTCCTCCTCCTTCACGTCTCCCCTTCCATTGTCCTCCCCATCCTCCTCCTTCGTCTCCTCCTCCTCCTCTTCCTTCTCCCTCTCCTCCCGCCCTCTTCCAACCCTCCGTCCCACTCTCTCCTCGTCTCCACATCCCTCCTCCTCTCCTCCTCCTCCTCCTCCTCCTCCTCCTCCTCCGCCTCCGCCTCCGCCTCCACCTCCGCCTCCTTCTCCTCCCCCTTCTTCTCCGCTTCCTCCTATCCAGTGCCCGGAGGCTGGAAGCACACACCGCACATTCGTGTGCGGCACGTGCGGGGGCCACCTGCTGGATACACGTGTCAAGTACTCGGGGGCATCGCATCTGGCCACAGGGGGGCCGAGAACCGAGCGGCGGCCACATGTGTCCAACTCTCGCCTGGACCAGCGACTTCATGTCGTTGCCACAGCTCCCCAGCATGTACACAACCAAGGGGCATACGTGCTGTCGGTATTTCATGTATCCCCACGGGGCACCCGCTTGCAGGCTTGCTCTAACCCCGAAATGGTGGCTTCCGCGGAGCCGATTGGCCATCTGCCGCTCTGTCTGCGGCTCAGGCCGCGGGAGGGCCCGCCTCCCATACATCCGAAGTAGTGGCAGAACAACAACAGAAAGCACGACATTGCGCGAAATCGCTAACAGGACCCTCGACCGCATAACTTCCGCTGCGGCATTTCTCCGGCCATATCGGTCCGTGAGGACCCACAGGAATCCCAAATTGGCATGAGGGGAAATGGTCCTGCCGGAGGCGGTCCTTGACGACTGCGCTCTCCCTGGGACCAGAAATGGCTCCGAGAAGGCCGAAGCGGGGAAAGACTGCGGGACCCCTCTACCCCAAGGCCCCTCTGTCTGTTTGGCGGCGGGCGCCCGAAACCGGTCTGATCGGGCGACGTCAGCTGACCACCTGAGCGATCCTGGCTGGGCCCAGGATCGGCCTGGCCAGGATCGGTGAGGTAGTCAGCTCAATGCAGTCAGGCAGCATCCTAGAACCCCCGAGGCGGGATGATGAAGAGGCGGAGGATCGAGACACGGATGGGGGAGGCTCGCCCAAACTGGGGGCCGGTCGCCGTGACTTGACGGAAGGGGAGGAGGGGGTGGATGGGGAGCGATTCCGAAACGATCCTCTGTGACTGCATTGGGGTCAGCTGACGCCGCCCGATCTAACTCAGGGCTGGTCGTTCCTGGGCGCCCATGAGCCTTCGGGGTGGCCAGCCGACCGGTGCTGGGGCGGCCGCGGAGACCTCGGCTGCCCCGCCGAGAGGACTTCCGGCGGGACAGCCGAAGGGGACAGGAGCCGATCCTCAGAGCCTCTCTATGGCAGACTCCGACCTCACCCGGCGCAGGTTGCTGGTCGCCGGCTTGCTCTCTTTCAAGCGGGGACGGGACATCCCACCTCTTGCCGAGGAGCCCTCCTCCCTCCCGACTCCTCCTCCTCCGCCCGCAGCCCTGAGTAGGACGCTGGCCGTGAAGGGTGTCGCCGTTGTGTCGCCCTGGGCCGCAAGCTCCCCGGCTCTCGGCCTCGACCGCTGATCAAGGATCTGAGGTTGTGCGCATCCGCTCTGCCGTGCGCCCTCACCCGTCCTGTCACCAAACTCGGCGCGCTCTTTCATCAGGGTCTGTCCACCAACACTTGTTGCCTCCTGCCTCCCCCAAATTCCCCTCGTCCTCCTCCTGCTGCTCATCCACTCCATCCTCTGTATGATCCTGTCTTCTCCCATCGACATGCCATCAACATTGGTATCTCCACCACCACCAATACCATGGGCACTAACATCAACATCAACGCGATCGGCATCGCAATTGACGTCAATCAGGCTATCGGCGTCACTTTCGGCATCGTCGTTGGCATCTGCATCAGCAGCACCATCGGCATCGTGCAGCCCGCACCCTGCAAAAATACCATCGCCATGATTATTATCACCGGACTCATTATCATCATCATCGTCGCCATCGTTCGCAATGTTGGTCTCATCATGTAATCGTCATCATGGTCTTCTGCATTATTACCCAATTCCTCTTCCTCGCCCTCTTTCTCCCGCCCTCTCTCTCTCTCTGTGTCGATCTCTCCCGTGAGAGGTTGGAGGAGGAGGAGGAGGAGGAGAAGGAGGAGGAGGGGTACGTGCGAGGATCGGTAAAAAGGAGGACGAAGGGAAAGAACGAGAGGATGGGGAGGAGGGACAATAAGGAGCAGGGTGAAAAAGAGGAGCAGGGTGAGAGGAAATATTATGGAAGGACAGGACATGGGCTAATACGGAGAAGGATGGGAACGCAGAATAGGCACGACAAGTGGGAGGGCAAGGGCGGGGGGTTGCGAACGCGGGAAACGCAGACTGGGAGGAGGAGGAGGAGGAGGAGGAGGAGGAGGAGGAGGAGGAGGAGGAGGAGGAAGAGGAGGAGGAGGAGGAGGAGGAAGAGGACGAAGAGGAGTAGGAGGAGGAGGAGGAGGAGGAGGAGGAGGAGGAGGAGGAGGAGGAGGAGAGGAGGAGGAAGAGGAGGTTGGAGCGTCTGGGGGGCAACGTCTTCAACCACTCTACTGCCGACGACGCCGCAGACGACCCAGTTGGCCGAGGGGCAGTTCGACGGCTTGGAGGGCGGCTCGCGCCAGGCTTTGGGCGGCCTCCTGACAGAACGGGGGCGCGTGGGCTTTACTCTTCTGGTGGGCCAACCGATAGAGGTGAAACTAAAAAAACTGTGAATTTGAACGTCTCGGGGGCGGGGTGGATCAGTCCCAAAGCCAGGAAGTGGGTCCAAAAAGGGGGGCGCGGGGAGGTCAGCTCTTAATTGCCTACGGGCGAGCATATACATCGGGTCGCAACAACGGAAATAATGCTTTAAAGAGTCGCGAGCCCCAGGACAGCCCCAGACGCACCGCCGATACGGGTTGCGCATCCTAGACTCCGTGATCCAGCCCCCCCCCCACGTCTTAATGCAAGCACTGCGCCAGGACGGCGGGATGCGGTGCATCACCGAGGCGACGGCCGACCAGTCGATCGCCTCAGCGTCGACAGCGTGGACCCCAAACCAGCGTTGGAGACGCTCCTGCAGGCGGAGATGGAGGCGAGGAGGAAGGCGAGAATTGTCCAACGTGCTCCGGAAACGCTTCTCCAGAGCACGTTGGCGGCAGGCGCGAAGATGCGAACGGAGGAGGGAGGAGTGGAGGAGGCGTTGTGGCCGCACACGCCGCCAGAACGCACGCCAGCCATCCCCTGCGGCGGGGCGGGCGCGCCCGCGGCGGGCCTCGTCGGCGGCGGCCGCGCGCAGGGCGCGCACAGCCGTCGCGCGGGGGCTCATCCCACGGCTCGATGCAGCTCTTTTCAGCGTCGCCGCGATGGCCTCGGATCGCCGCCAGCTGGGCCACGGGCAGCCTCGGACCGTCCGCGCCATGGGCAAGCGCTGCAGCGCGGCCCCGCGGAGCTGCCGCACAGCCGAGCGCCGGGGGCCCAGCGTGACCACCGCCGCCCGCACGAGGGCCGCCTCGCACCATGTCGTGGCCGACGGGATCGGCGGGCCGCCGATGGTGTCGAGCTCGCGCCACTCCCCGTCGCCCGGGAAGCTGCCTGGCAGGCGCAGCATGCGCGCCAGCCTCCCCCGCTCTAGTCTCTTCAAAGAGGAGGGGGCCTCCAGCAGCTGCGCCTTGTGCGACAGGGCGGGCACGCAACGCTCCTTGTAGAGGAGGATGGCCGCATGCGTGCCCGAGCGGCTCCTCGAGTTCTCCCCGGCGCGCTCGGAGTACTTCCTCATCGGCGCCCGCCACTGCGCCTCCTGCGTCACCCCAGGGCCCAGCAGCACGCCCAGGTATTCGAGGTGGTCCACGATGGGGAACGCCATCCAGTCCTTGTCAGCCGCCACCAGGAAGTCCCTCGCCCTCTCCTGCGCGTCAGCGCGCTGCGGGTCTCCCAGCGGGATGGCGAAGCTCTTCGCAGGCTTGATCACCAGGCCCGCCAGGAGCTTCGCGCCACGGGAGACGCGGGCCCGCGTCATCAGCCCACGTTGGGCCATCACCGCTGCGCCCAGGTCGTCGGCGCACCACCTCGAGATGCCCCGAAGCTTGGAGCCCAGGTGGACCTTCAGGTCCTGTCCGAACGGATGGACGGCAAGGACGAACAACGCGCCGCTGGCGGGGTCGCCCTGGAGGATGCCCGAACGCACCGCATAGAGCGCAGCCCTCGTGCGTGCGGCCGCAAGGGAGACGACCCCGTCGCAGTTGACCTCCAGCGCGTCCTGGAGCCCCTGGGGAGCGGCCATGGCGCGCAGCGAGTCGAAGAGCCAGTCCTGCGCGATGCTCGGCAAAGCCTGGCCGCAGTCGAGGGAGATGAGGGGGGGGGGGTCGTCCTGTCCAGCAGCCATGGACAGCACGCGGGAGTGCGAGTCGAGCTCGACTATGTTGTCGCAGAAGTTGCGCCCACATATAAAGCCGCGCTGCGTGTCCACGCAGTGCCGCTCCGCCGCCCGCTTCATGCATGAGTTGAGGGCCCACGTGACGGCCTTCTTGGATGTGTTGTCCAGCGCCAGCGGCCGAGTCTCACCGGCGCGCCTGAGGACTTCTTGAGGATCATCAGCCCGCGCCCCCTTGGCGGGGATGACGGCGATGGAGTAGTTCCATTCCTGGCGCATGGGTAGGCCCTCAAGCTGCCGCGCCATCGCTCCCGCCAGCGCCTCGACCCCCAGCGGCGTGGCGAGCCAGGCCACGGCGCCGAGGCCGTCTGGCCCAGGCGCCGACTTGCGGGCCCTGCGGAGAGCCAAGGCAATGGTGCATGCCGAGGGAGGCTCGATCGAGACCCAGTCGACTCCTTGGATGCCATAGCGTCGGAGATAGCCATCCTGCAGCTCCCGTCGACGCTGAACAGCACGAGGAGCATCTCGGGGGATGGGCACCATGACGCCGCCCTGGAAGGACATGGGGGCGCCGCTTATGCTGGAGGCAAATATGCGCATCATGTCCTCCGCGGACTGCTTCCGCTAGACCACGTCATCGCCGAAGACGCCTCGCCAGTAGTTCGCTAGCGCCCTCTCGATATCCTGCTCCGACCGCGCGACCGTGCCATCGTCCAGCTCGATGCCCCCCAGGAATCGTCGCGCCGACGACGGTGCCCAAATGGCCGCACGCCGTCGTAGGGCCCTCTGCTGCCTGGCCATTGCTGCCTTGTTGGACTCGCGCAGCTCACCGTCCATGTCCTGCTGACGCTGGCGGAGTAGGGCTTGCAACTCGCGGCGTTGCGCTAATCGGTAGCGTCTGGAGAACTCCTGAGGGCGAAGCAGCACCACTTGACGTCCAACATGTCCTGGGCGATCGCGAAGCTCGATCATCTGGCTCGTCCATGTATGTTGGCGCAGTAGTGCCTCAGCCATCCGCATGTCCTGCCGCGATATCGCTCGACCAAGTTGTCTCCAGATCAAAGCCGTCGGCGACCGCAGACCAGGCTCCCCACGAAGAATGGCATCTCTGGCAGCGGCCGCTGCAGTCTGCAGGATCTTCGCGTGGTAGTGCACCCGATCAGGAGGAGAGAGACCATCAAGGGGGACCGCGAGCTCGTGCTTCCTGATCATCTCGCCGAACAACGGGCTCTCAGAGACGAAGGACGGCACAGGGTTGATGACCCCCGTGGTAGGTCTCTTCCTGGGAGGGCGACGGGCCCATGCCACCGAGAACATCGCGTGGTCCGAGAGGCCGCCGAGGTGCATTTCGTGGGGCCCTCCATGCACCCGTCCATGCTGATAGGTCTGCGTGAGCAACCACCGTGGGGAACCAATCCAAATTTGTCGATCGTGGTGGCGATCTGCCTGCCTGGGTGCCAATGCGTCGGCTTGTGAGGGATCATCTCCGTCGCAGCGCTCAGCGCGTGCGCCCATGCACGCCTGCGAGGGTGGGTGGCAGCCCTGCGCCCGCCACCAGGAACCAGCGGGTCCTCCGCCTCCGCATTCTCGCCGTAGTTGAAGTCGCCCACGATCGCTACGCAGCGCCTCCTCGGGTCCATCTTCATGTCACGGAGATCGGCCTGGATCGCGCCGGCAACGCGCCGCACCTGCTCGCGCGATAGGGCGTGGTCATGGATGTTCCAGTGCTTCAGCGTGTAGCCAGCGCGGGGCCCGTCCGTGATCGTGGCCACGACGCGGATCACCCGAGCCCTGATGCAAAACGTCTTGCGCAGGCCCATGCCCGCGCGCACCTTGCAGGGGAAGACGGTGGCAACACTGCCGAGAGACTCGTCAGAATTGTCACCGAAGGAGTAGAACATCTGGTAGTCCGTCCCCAAGCGATCTATCAGCATACGCAGGCGCACGGCCGACCCGTGGACCTCCTGCACACCCGCGACAGCCCCTGCTCGGAGCGCATTCCCAAGGTATTCGCTCTTGCGTGCCGCCACGTCCGCCTTGAAGTAGCAGAATGCTCCGGCATTCCAGGTGGCGAAGGTGAGCCCCTTGCTCGTCGGGGCGGCAAAGGGCTTGCCGAACGTGCTAAAGGCACCAATCATCATCACCAGGAGCCAAAGCCGCCTCCACCGTCGTCTCAAGATCCCCACGTCGCAAGCCGAGTGCCGATAGCGCCGACGGGGGCCAGACCACCGCCGGTGTGGAGTTGGCGCCGTCGATGGTGAGGCGGAGGAAGGCCTTCCACTGGGACGTGAGGGTGAGCTTCTGCTTGTCCACGAAGATGCGGTGCCCGTCGCCGACGACGCGCCCCAGCGCGACGGCGAGCTTCTTGAGCGCGAGCTCGTGCAGCACCTGCATGCGGTTCTGGTCGGCCGCCACGAAGATGTCCACCTCGTGACCAGCAGGCGTCGTGGCACGCGATTTGCGCCACTCACCACGGTCAAGGCGCATACAGCCTAGCACCTTAGCAGCCCGTCTGGCCCCGAGCTCGGGGGGCCCATTGAAGCGGTAGACGCAGCGCTTGCCGATGGGCTCCGCCTCCACCACGAACGCATCTGGGCCCATTCCAGCGTCCGCCAGGATGGGGTCGATGGCCTGCTTGAAGGCCGCAGCAGGGAGCTCCTCCTTGCACCGTACGACCACCGCAGCAAGGTCTGGTGGACGGTCCCAGTCAGGACCAGCAGGAGCAGCACAGGGCTCCGCGCGCGCCATGATGCCCATCTGCCCGCGGAGCTGCGCGATGTCCGCACGCAGCTGTCGCTCGATGTCCAGCTGCTTCTGCTCAACCCCCCGAAGGCGTCCTTCCACGGCGCCGACACGCGATTCCATGACGCCCTGAATCTGCGCCAGGCCCGCCGTGAGGGTGGCGTCAACGCTGGCGACGACCGCGTTCGTGACGGCGGAGGTGATGGAGGCCTGCACTTGCTGCAGGAGGGTGGACTGGGCGGAGTTGGGCATGACAGCACCCGCGGCGCCGCCAGCACCACCAGGCGCCGTCGCCGCAGCAGGGGCCCCAGGAGCCGCGCCATGCCGATGGTCACTACGAGGAACAGCGTGAGCGGGAGGATGGCCACGGCTGGGCCCCAGTGGCGTCGTGGTGCCCAACGGGGCCCCGCCGTTGTCCAGGTAGGTCCTCCACGGGTCACCTCCGACGCCCGCAGCTGGGTGCGCGGCGTCCCTGGCGGCAGCGGCAGCCTCTGCTCCCTGAGGAACCTCTCCGACTCCTGCACCACGAGCGTCCTGCGATGGGAACGTAGCCAACATATCAAGGTCGAACCCGTCTCTCTGCATCTCGAAGGCCGCGTCCGCTGCCCGCTGGCGCCTCTGCTCCTCGCTGGGCGAGAAGTTGGAGGGTTTCCTTTCCGCCCTTGCCCCGACGGCCAGCAGGACCAGCGTGGCCAGCAGGGCCAGCTGCAGCACCAGGGCGAACCAGCCGGCCACGATCCGCTGGAGGAGCCGTGCGACGGAGCTCGGGCGCCCTCGAGTGGGACTTGGATGAACGAGTCCTGGACGGCGAGCGGCCACTGCAGTTGGGGGAGCCATCCGAATCCATGCGATGCTGCTCAGGGCTCCCTGCTCCAGACATGGCTCCGAAGGAGAGGAGATGGTCGCGTCTGTGTCCGCCGCCCTTGAACGAGGGTCGCCAGAGAACCCGCGCGGTGCTGGCAGAAGGGAACGTCGAGCGAAAGCGTCCTGGCACTGCTGCGGACTAGCGGTATCCCTTTGTCCCCCTGGGGAAACGTGCTTCTTGAGCCAAAATGGCTACGGAGGAGGAGGAGGAGGAGGAGGGGGAGGAGGAGGAGGAGGAGGAGGAGGAGGAGGAGGAGGAGGAGGAGGAGGAGGAGGAGGAGGGGGGGGGAATGGGATGGGTTCTGACGATAACCAATACGGATGGGGAAGGGAGCGATGATGAGGAAGGAGGAAGGAAGATGAGAAAGGAGGAGCAGATGACGAGGAGAAGAAAGGAATAAGCGAACGGCGCACGTGAGCGCACAGAAACAGGATGGCAAGGCAACCGATCCTCCTGACGTTGCTATTTTTCTTAATCCTCCTGCGACCCCATCCGTCCCCCTCCTCCCGTCCTCCACGCTCCCTCTGGCACACGGTCATCACCGTCCTCCTCCTCCTCCTCCTCCTCCTCCTCCCCTCCCCTCCTCCTCCTCCTCCTCCTCCTCCTCCTCCTCCTCCTCCTCCTCATCATCATCATCATCCCTTCCCCTCCCCATCCCCCTTCTCGTCTTACTCCTTTCGGTTTCTCGCAAACACGCCTCCACCTTCTACCCCTCGCTCATCCTGCAGTCATCCGCCCTGCCCCCTCCTTCTCACTCCTCCCCCCCACCCACCCCCTCCTTCCTCCCCCATTTCCATTCGCCCAACTCTCTGCCAGCCCTCTTCTCTCTTCCCCCCTTTTTCCATATCCTCGCTCCCTCCCTCCCTTGTCCTCCTCGGCCTGCTTCCCCCCTATCTCCGAACTTCCACATCCTCCTTCTCCTACTCCTCCTCCTGCAAGCGCCGTGGCGAATCTGTCGCAGTCGCGCACCAGACGGGCACCCTGCGCTCGTAGCCGACCGACAAAACCAACTAGGGCAGCACGAGCGCCCGGTAGAGCACCACGATGCGCCGGCTACGCCGCAGCGTCGGCTCAGCCGGCCACTTCCGCCCGCATCTCGGCGGCCCAGGCAACGCGGCCCCCGCCGAGGGCGGTTCGCAGCTGCCGCGCCTTGGCGCTGTGCAAGGCAACGCTGAACTCAGCACCCCAGGGCTGAGCCAGGGCGCTGGCCACCGCCGCGGCGCGCTCCTCGTCCACCAGATCCGCTTGGTCCCGCGCGACTTGGCGGAGGTAGCGCGGCGCCGCGTTGCCGTGCCGGCCGCCTGTTTCAAGGGCAAACGGCACCGGCGGCCAGGGGCAGCGACCCTAGGGGTACCGCCGCCGCTTGTCGGCCTCGGCCGCAGCGTTGGCCGCGCCCTCGTACCGGGCCGCGGCGGCCAGCCCGTCGGCGTCTCTGGGCACAGCATGCCGGACTGTCACGTCGACGAAAACGCGCGGACGGCCGGCACGCTGCACCTCGAGGTCGAAGATCGCCTCCTCGCGCCGGGCCTCCAGCGGCTGGCCGCTGGCGGCGCAGGGGCCCGCCTGCTGGTTGGCCGCGCCAGCCGCGTCGCACGGGCCGCAGCGCCGCGCCCACAGGTCCCACGCGGGAGCTCACACTCAGTGTGAATGCGCTCCCGCACGTCCTCGATATCCCTGCTGCGGGCTTTGACGCCCCCGCCGCAGGGACATCGAAAGGCGCGGCGCGCCTTGCTGCAGAGCGGCTCGCCGCAGAGGCGGCCCGCGCGCGGGCCGGTGCGCGTCCGGTTGCTGCAGCAAGCCCCCGGCGCCAGCGGTGCTGCGATGGTCCGCGTTGCTGAGGCGTTGTCCCGCGGCGCCCGGCGAGGCCGGCTGCCAGCCTCCAGCGTGCGGCCCCCGCAAGAAGCCAGCCTCGCCCGGTCCTCGCTGGTGCTGGTGCTCTGCAGGGCCAAAAGTTGTTTCTGGTCCAACCGCCGCGTGAGCCCTCCTCCAAGCCGTCCAGGGCGGCCAGGCCCGTGCTGGCGCGCACCTCTGAGAGGCTTTGCGCCCCTCCTCCTCCTCCTCCTCCTCTCCTCCTCCCTCCTCCTCCTCCTCCTCCTCCTCCTCCTACCTTCCGTCCCATACCGCCTCCCTCCTCCGGTCCTGCGCACAACCTGCAGAACCCACTGATTCTATCCAGCCGAAACCACTTTGGGGCGCAACGCATGGGCCTACAGACTTGGCCCCCGAGCTTGTTTAACTCCTCCTTCGCGTGTTTCTTCCCTCCCCTCCTTCCTCCTCCCTCCTTCCTTTTCTCTCCTCCTCCTCCTCCTCCCCCTCCCTTTTCCATCCCTCTCCCTCCTCCTCCCTCTTCCCTCCTCCCCCTCCCCCTCCTTCCCTCTTCTTCCCCTGGCCCCCCTGCTCAAACTCCCGGCCCAAGTCCGCATGAGATGGGCCAAGCGGGAGGCAAGCGCACACGGAGGCAGGCCGCAAAAAAATCGGCTGCCTGGTCGGCTGCTCCCCAAACTCTAGGAATGTGTTCTTGACGGAACGCGGGAACTGCCATTCGCCTGCCCGCGGGGGATTGGGAGGAAGGAAAAGGGTTCAGAGGCAGGAGGGGTAGGCAGGAGGAGGGGCTGGAGGTCCCCCCCTCTCCTCCTCATCCTGCTCTTCCTCCCTCCTCCCCCCTTTCACCCCC
>CAUYUJ010018782.1:275486-280486 GCA_963575745.1 Prorocentrum cordatum
CCCCAAGTCGGCCCATAGAGGCCCCCCAAACGGCTTCCGACGGCTTCAGACGTGCCAGGAACCCACCAAGATGGCCGAAGTTGGCTCGAAGCTGGCCCGAGACGGCCCAAAAATCCCCAAAGATCGCCCAAAGCTTGCCCAAGAGGCCTCCAAGACGGCCAAGATGACCTTCAAGATGCCCACGTGTTCCCCGAAGGCTTTCCAAACCGATTCGGGGAACACGTGTCCGATAGCTTGGCAGGTCTGGCCTCAACGTTCGGCCACATAGGCCACATAGGCGCTTCCAAAAAGGCAGGGGGCGGCGGTGATTCGCCGTAGGCGTCTTCGATCCGCCGCCCCCTGTTGGTTTGCCACAGGGGTGCCTGGCGTGCTGAGGTTCAGGAAGTTGTTGGTATTGGCTATTTTGCAAAAGGACCTCCCCTCTGGGGCTTCGGCCTAGCGCGACAGCCACCCAGAGGGCTCGGGAAAAAGTAGACTGTGTCGGTTTCCTTCTCCAAGATGGCCCCAAATGGCCTCCAAGACGGCTAAGATGGCCCTTCAGTCGGCCCAGGTCGCCCCGAAGGAACCCAAGATGGCCCCAACATGGCCTCCATCGTGGTGCCCAGACGCTTCCAAAACCACCATGATGGTCCAAAAGAGCTCAAGACAGTCAAAGACTGCCCCCGAGAGGCCCCCCCGGACGGCTCACGAGCCCTCCAGGAAGTCCTCCAGGAAGGTCCGAATATGTAAACATCATAGATGTTCATTTGGCTTGTGACGGGTTTGGGCATTTGGTTCTTGTCGGCCTTCGGGCAGCCCAAGATGACCCAAGAAGCCCTGAAGATCGGCCCAATTGGGCCCCAAAGACCCAAGGGGCCCCAGAGAAGCGCCCCAGAGGCCCGAAGAAGCTCCCAAGAGGCCGCCAAGACGCACCCGAGAGGCCCCCAGGAGGCCCCACAAGGCCTCCAAGAGGCCCCCGAACTGATCCCAGGAGGCCCCCGAGAGAACCCCAGAGAGACCTGCGGAAGCGCCCCCGAGAACTCTGGCCCGCATCTTAGGCGCGTGGCGGGATGGGCCGAAGGCCATTTGATACCCTTCGCCGTCGGGGGGCCGTTGCCCTGGCCACTGACTCGGCAGTCTTCGGCCACGTGGCCTCGATTCCCACGCGCGCGCGGCGCATGTCATACCACGCGCTATTTACTCTGCCCAATGCGTCGATGTCACTGGCGTCGCGCCCGCAACTTTCATCGTGACACTGGGCATCTTCGCCTCCAGCGGACCACATTATCCCGGCAAAGCAACCTAACAGCGATGTGTATAAGCATATCTGGAAGCATTCCCCTTACGATTCAGGTGAGAATCCAGTTGTAGAATTCTGCTGTTCTCGCAGTCGCATTCGCATTCGCAATGACAGTCGCAGTGGCAACGGCCTTAGGATCCAATGTAATCCTAAGGATTCCTAAGGGTTCCTAAGGCATCCTTAGGCATCCTTAGGAATCCATAGGAATCCTTAGGAAACCTTAGGAATCCTTAGGAATCCTGATTCCTAGGGATTCCTAGGGATTCCTAAGGATTCCTGAGGAATCCTAAGGATTCCTAAGGATTCCCGAAAAGCTTAACTATGCCTACGGATTCCTAAGGATGCCTACGGATTCCTAAGGATTCCTAGGGATTCGTAAGGATTCTTATGGATTCCTACGGATGCCTCAGCCTGCCTCAGTTTCAGCCTCAGCCTCAGCCTCAGCCTCAGCCTGCCTCAGCCTCAGCCTCAGCCTGCCTCGGCCTCAGCCTGCGTCAGCCTCAGCCTCAGCCTGCCTCAGCCTCAGCCTCCTCAGCCTCAGCCTCAGCCTCAGCCTCAGCCTGTCTCGCTTGCCACCTCAGCCTCAGCCTGCCTCGGCCCAGCCTGCCTCGCTCAGCCTGCCTCGGCCTCAGCCCTCCTCAGCCTCCCCTCCTCCCCCCCCCCCCTTCCACCCCCCCCATTCAGCCTCACCTTGTCTCCAGCCTCAGCCTGCCTCGGCCTCATCCTCAGCCTCAGCCTCAGTCTCAGCCGCCTGTCTCGGCCTGAGCCTGCCTCGCCTCCTCAGCCTCCTCCAGCCTCAGCCTGCCTGCCTCAGCCTCAGCCTGCCTCAGCCTCAGCCATCAGCCTCAGCAGCATCAGCCTCCTCAGCCTCAGCCTCAGCCTCAGCCTGCCTCAGCCTCAGTCTGCCTGCAGCCTCGGCCTCAGCCTCAGCCTGCCTCAGCCTCAGCCTCAGCCTGCCTCAGCCTCAGCCTCAGCCTCAGCCAGCCTCAGCCTCAGCCTCAGCCTGCCTCAGCCTCAGCCTCCCGCTTCAGCCTCAGCCTCTCAGCCGCCTAGCTTGCCTCAGCCTCAGCCTCAGCCTCAGCCTGCCTCGGCCTCAGCCTCAGCCTCAGCCTCAGCCTGCATCAGCCTCAGCCGCTCAGCCTCAGCCTGCATCAGCCTCAGCCTCAGAAGCCCAGCCTGCAGCCTGCGTCAGCCTCAGCCTCAGCCTGCCTCAGCCTCAGCCTGCCTCAGCCTCAGCCTCAGCCTGCCTCGGCGTGCCTCAGCCTCAGCCTCAGCCTGCCTCGGCCTCAGCCTGCCTCAGCTTCAGCCTGCCTCAGCTCGGGCATTCGAAATATGGCACAGGACTGGTGTCTTGGGAACACGAAGATCACGAAATGGCCCACAGTTGGCTCCGGGCAATCAAAATATGGCCTGGGAATGGTGTTCTGGGAACACGAAACACACGAAGTGGCCTACAGTTGGCTCCGGGCATTCAAAATGTGGCCTGGGAATGTTGTTCTGGGAACACGAAACACACGAAGTGGCCTACAGTTGGCTCCGGGCATTCAAAATGTGGCCTGGGAATGGTGTTCTGGGAAAACGATGAACACGAAGTGGCCTACGGTTAGCTCTGGGCATTCAAAATGTAGCCTGGGAATGGTGTTCTGGGAACACGAAGAACACGAAGTGGCTTACAGTTGGCTCCGGGCATTCAAAATGTGGCCTGGGAATGGTGTTCTGTTGGCTCCGGGCAGTCAGAATGTGGCTCCTGGCCGTCAAAATGGGGAGTCCCCGGTTTTCCCCGGAATCCCCCGGATTCTGCCCAGACCCCCCTGGGGAATCAGGATGCTCTCTTTTGACCCCACTAGAAACCTATCAGTCTTCGCTGTTAGGTAAAAAGCGTCTCGCCTTCGCCAGCCCCGGCTGCATCGCGCGCTCCACCGCCAGATTCGAGGTTTCATTGGTTATTCTTTCGACCAACACCCCCGACGTGGATCGCGTCGCCGCTCTTTGCGTCGGTGCCCGATCTCTTCTTGCGGCCCCAGACACACTTTTGAAGCGCTGGTGTTGGTCAGCCCCTATGGTTGGCAATTCGAGAGTTTTAGAGCTGCGCTGTTTCCGTTCACCAGTCCGCGCCTGCATTAGCTTGGGCGCGGCGATTCCGAATGGCAACGGCGACGCGTGGACTGCACCATGCTCTGCCAGCTTTTCCAGTAGCGCGCTCCACCGTTCAAGCCGCGACGAATCGTTCCCCGCTTGCTTGGGCCCCTCAGGGCCCATTTATTGCTAAGCATATCTTGGCTGGCGAGGATACCCCGTTACTCCTCTCACAGCCGGATACCGTTCATGAACCTTTGCGAAGGCCATGAACCCTCCCCCACGTAGCCCGCGCGGCTTGACCCGAGCATCCGAACTGCCGAGATTCGCCGCAGATATTCGCCATGCTTGTTCGCGTCACTCTCTGCTGCAGCATGACATTCGCTGCTGTCGCCCTGTGTCTGCCGATCTCGCGATGCTTCGTTGAGTTCCGCAGCGGTCGGCGACCTCAATTTTCTCACCGTCGCCACTTGGATCGGGAACTGCCCCTCCCATGGTTTCAGGCGTTGCGTCGTGTTTGGAATAAATTACGATTGCCATTGTTCACTTGCTTTGACGCTTCGGGTAGCCTATCACCACACCCTCGAAATTTCGCTTGAACGGTTGAAATGCAGTTGACTCAGTGATTGCTCCTCGACTATTACGACTACGGTTTCGGTTGCCTGTGTCGGTTTGCTTCGCAATTAGGAAGTTTATCATGTTCATCGGGACTTTTCGCGCCGACGTTGGCCCCGCCGCAGCCATGCCCTGGCGCCGTCAGAAGGGGGCCCGCGAGGAGCGTAGTGCTCGCTACTCCCTTACTAAATGTTTCGGTTCGGCAACTGTGCCTCTGGCTGCGCTGGTCTCTTATTCGCGCCACTGCTGGCGCGCCATCACGCTCAGCAACGATGCGTTTGCTTTGCCAAACAGCAGCATGATGGCGAAGGCACTTTCATCCGACACGATTGTTTTACCAACCTGCTCTTGTTCACCAATGAAGCTGATGGCTCCGCCATGCTTTGCCCGTGGAGTCATCTTGGCAAATTCGTCATTCCGCCATGATATACAGCCAGGCACATGGCTTCGAAGTTGGCCAGGCTCTACTCGGACAACTTTTGGCGCGTAGCCGGTATTTGCTGCGTGGATCCAGAACGAACATGACCAGGATGGCACAGCGCTTTCTCAATGACACGCGACAGCACAACGTACATGCTGAAGGGCGCCACCTTCTCGTGGACAGAAACGTTAGAGCCACACGTAACATAATGCTCAATGCTTTGGAGGCGATATGACAAACGATTCCTCCTCCTCCTTCTTCTCCTCTTCCTCCTCCTCTGCATCCTCCTCCTCCTCCTCCTCCTCCTCCTCCTCCTCCTCCCCCTCCTCCTCCTCCTCCTCCTCCTCCTCCTCCTCCTCGTCCTCCTCCCCATTCACATTTGCATCCCCTAAACACTAGACGTCGCGTTCACACTGCAACTCACCTCGGCGAAGCCTCGCTGAGCTCGTTTGCCTGGCCATTTTTTAATACTTAGGCCGCGACCTATGCGCCTCCTTCCACATCCTCCTCCTCCTCCTCCTCGTCCGCCTCCTCTTCCTCCTTTTCCTCTTTATCCCCCTCCTCCTCCTGCTCCTCCTCCTCCTTCGCATCCTTCTTCTCCTCCTCATC
>CAUYUJ010018782.1:285486-312986 GCA_963575745.1 Prorocentrum cordatum
AGAGGAGCGGCGCGCGAGCCCACAGCGGTGAGAGCGGGAGCATCCAGGTGTCCGTCGCGAAGCTGCGAGCGCCGAGCTTTGCCGCAGAGGAACGGCGATAGAAGGATGCAGACACGGCCACAGCGACCGCGGCGACAACTGGGGCTGCGACCGGCGCGATGCAGGGCCGCTGAATTGCTGAGCTGCTGAGCGACTGAACTGCCAGGGGAAGTCACCCACCGACGCCCGGGAACCTGGGCGGGGTGGGCCGGGGCGGGGGGGGGGCGCCGCCGCCCTGGCCGGCGCGCTCATCGCAGCCGGGCGAGGCAACTGCGCCCGGCCACAAGTTCGGCTAGCCCTGAGGTACCTCGATGGTTGTTCTAACCGCCCGCTTCTGGCTGTTTAAAATAACCACCAGCAAAATTACCGCCGCGAAACCAAATCAATCAACGCGCAACAAAAATCTTGAAGCAGAGCGCAACACACATGCCACCAATGAGGACGCCTTACGGAGTGCGCGCATGGGAACGAAAGGGGGCAACCAACGCAATCGGACGGCCAAGAACATGTTGGAACCTAATATTCAGACCCGAACTTGATCCGGGCGTCCTTAATGTTAGCGGGTGTCATTGCACGGCCACTGTACGTTGGGCGTTTGTTTTGTGAAAAAATTACTCCGACGGTAGGACCCCACATGAGAATCTGCTTAGCTTACCCTTTGCCCTTTCCTCCTCCTCCTGGCGGACACCCTCTCCTCTCGCCCCCTGCACTGCCCTCTATTCCCCCTTATATTTCTCTTCCTCTTCCTCTTCCTCTTTCTCCTCCTCCTCCTCCTCCTCCTCCTCCTCCTCCTCCTCCTCCTCCTCCTCCTCCTCTCGCGCCACCTCCTCCTCGTCGTCGGCCTCCCCCATGCCCCTTCCCTCCTCATCCCCCTGCCTTTTCTCCATGTGCACCTCCCCTTCCCCCTCGTCGGGGCAAGCAAATCCATTTTCCTCAGCGCCGTCGCCGCCTCGGCCAGCGCCTCGGGAAGCGGGCCCCATAGGGAGGGGGCTCCCGCCTGAGACTTCCTCGCAATGCACTCACAGACGAGGCTCCCGCTCGAGACTTCCTCCATATTCATGTCTCAAGAGCCCAAAAGTGACGACAGTTGCACGTTGCGGATGACCGCTCGGATTCGAACATGAAGTGCGGGCCCCATAGGGAGGGGGCTCCCGCCTGAGACTTCCTCGCAATTCACTCACAACGAGGCTCCCGCTCGAGACTTCCTCCATATTCAGGCCTCAAGAGCCCAAAAGTGACGACAGTTACACGTTTCGGATGACCCGCTCGGATTCGAACATGAAGTGCGGGCTTCATAGGGAGGGGGCTCCTGCCTGAGACTTCCTCGCAATTCACTCACAGACGAGGCTCCCGCTCGAGACTTCCTCCATACTCAGGTCTCAAGAGCCCAAAAGTGACGACAGTTATACGTTTCGGATGGCCCGCTCGGATTCGAACATGAAGTGCGGGCCCCATAGGAACGGGCTCCCGCCTGAGACTTCCTCGCAATTCACTCACAGACGAGGCTCCCGCTCGAGACTTCCTCCATACTCAGGCCTCAAGAGCCCAAAAGTGACGACAGTGACACCTTTCGGATGACCCGCTCGGATTCGAACATGAAGTGCGGGCCCCATAGGGAGGGGGCTCCCGCCTGAGACTTCCTCGCAATTCACTCACAGACGAGGCTCCCGCTCGAGACTATATTCAAGCCTCAAGAGCCCAAAAGTGACGACAGTGACACGTTTCGGATGACCCGCTCGGATTCGAACGTGAAGTGCGGGCCCCATAGGGAGGGAGCTCCCGCCTTAGACTTCCTCGCAAATCACTCACAGACGAGGCTCCCGCTCGAGACTTCCTCCATATTCAGGCCTCAAGAGCCCAAAAGTGACGACAGTTACACGTTTCGGATGACCCGCTCGGATTCGAACATGAAGTGTTGGCCCCATAGGGAGGGGGCTCCCGCCTGAGACTTCCTCGCAATTCACTCACAGACGAGGCTCCCGCTCGAGACTTCCTCCATATTCAAGTCTCAAGAGCCCAAAAGTGACGACAGTTACACGTTTCGGATGACCCGCTCGCATTCGAACATGAAGTGCGGGCCCCATAGGGAGGGGGTTCCCGCCTGAGACTTCCTCACAATTCACTCACAGACGAGGCTCCCGCCTGAAACTTCTACCATATTCAGGCCTCAAGTCAGCGAGTAGTGACGATGATGATGATGATGGTGATGATGATGATGATGATGATGATGATCGTTTGGTGCCGATGATGGTGAGTGATCGTGCGATGGTGATGGTGGTGCTGATGGTGATGATGATGATGATGATGATGATGATGATGATGATGATGATGATGATGATGATGATGAGTGGGGAGTGATGGTGATGGTGATGATGATGCGGAGGAGGAAGCAAAGAGGAGCAGAGGAGAGGGAGGAGGAGGAGGAGGAGGAGGAGGAGATCCTGCGCGGAGGGCGTGCAGAGAAAACAAGAACCCCACTTAGGATGTGGGGAATGTTGTTGATGATGATGATGATGATGATGAGTATGTGAGTGACTGAGCGTGTGAGAGAGCGCGAGTGATGATGCTGATGTTGATTATGAGAGAGTGTGAGTGAGTGTGAGTATGAGTGAGTGGTGATGATGATGAGTGAGTGAGTGAGTGTGCGAAGGCAGAAGAGGAGAGGGGGTGGGGTGAGGGTTCCTGCGCGGGGTGTGCAGAGAAAACAAGAACCCCACTTTGGATGTGAGGAACAACACACATCAGCTTGCGTTTGGCACTCTTGACACAGGGTAGGGATCCATTGGTGCATACGGTTTCATATTGCTGTATACGGCCACCACGTCAATCAGATGAACCATCTAGTGTCACGACATCCAATGCCACTTGAGCCCGCGCGTGGAAGGCTACCAAGAGGGAGAGGGCGGGAGAGGCGCGGGCGAGGAGGCGGGGGCGGGGACGGAAGAACAGGAAAGGAATGGGGGGAAGGGAGAGGAAAGGAGAGAGAGAGAGAGAGAGGAGAAGAAGGAGGGAAGGAGGGAGGGAGAGAAAGAGAGAGAGAGAGAGAGAAAGAGAGAGAGAGAGAGAAAGAGAAAGAGAAAGAGAAAGAGAAAGAGAAAGAGAAAGAGAGAGGACCCCCACAAAAAAAACAAAAAAACCGTAGCCATTTTGGCTCAAGGCCATGAGACACCCGACGACCGCGAGTCCCTCGCGGGCGTCTCCTGAGCGCGAGGGGTCTCGCGTTTTGGGCCAGGACTCGAGCTTTCTCTGCCGGCGCTCGCGGCCGCGGCGGGCGGCGGCCGCGTTGCTCCTCCTTGCTGTGCTGGGGGCGCCTTCGTTCCGAGGGCGATTGCCATGGCTGGGGGCAGCTCTGGCGGCGGGGCGCGCGGCGGAGGCGGCGGCGGCAAGTCGGGGAAGTCCGGGGGGCCTGGCGGCGGGCCCCGCAGCAGCGAGTCAGGGGCAGCGGCCAAGGCACCTGCCAAGAGCTCCTGGTACTGCAAGTCTTGCAGTACGCCTGACGCCAGAGGCTTCAGGAAGCTCAACTTCGGGGACCGCATGCAGTGCAAGTGGTGCAACATGCCGAAGAGCTCCCACTTTGGTGGGAAGCCGGCGCAGGCTGCGCCCTCGCGGAACAACGCCGAGGTCAAGCTCGCCCGAGCGCTGGACGAGCTCAAGAAGCTCAAGGCGGCGGCGGTCCAGCCTGGGGCGGGAGGGAGCTCCGTGCCTGGAGGCGGCGCGCCCCCCTGGCGTGAGGGCGCAGCTGCGCGGGGCGAGAAGCGCCAGCGCTTGGAGCAGCTGGACAAGCAGCTGGGCGAGATTCGGCGCTAGGCGGACATGGAGGACGAGGAGGGCGACTTCGTGGAAGCCGCCCGCAGCAGGAAGGCCAAGCTCGAGGCGGAGCGTAAGCAGCTGCGCCAAGAGGTCTTCCAGGCTAAGCCCAAGGACGTGCAGCTCAAGAGCCTCACGGACCAGATCAAGAAGCTGGAGAAGCAGCAGGAGAAGGGCCGCGGGGAGATGGTGGCAGCGGCGGCGCAGCAGAAGGAGCTTAAGGCCAAGGCCGAAGCGCTGCGCCTGGCGGACGTCGACCGGGAGGCGAGGCTGGTCAAGCTCAGGGCGGAGCAGGCTCGCACGCTGGGCAAGTTGGCTCGGCCTCCTTCTGAGCTGCGCGACGGCCTGGAGGGGGGGATCGAGGTCGAGGGCCTCGAGTTCTCCGCCGACCTCCTGGGCAAGGTGCTGGGCTCGATCGGGGTCGAAGGGGCCCTGCATGCGCCGCTGCTGGAGCAGGCGACCAAGTTCGAGCAGCAGCGCCGAGAGGCCAGGGCTGCTGAGGCTGCAGCGGCAGCAGCCGCCAAGGCGGCCGAGCGGGTGCGTGCCCCGATCCCTGGGGAAGGAGTCCCTGCAGGTGGAGATGCCATGGGCGACGAGGAGCTGGACGTCGACACGCAGCTCAACTTCCTCACGAAGGTGGGGGCCGCCCCAGCTGGGGCCGAGGGCACTGATCGTCCTGCTGACGATGATGTGCGCGAAGCCTTCAAGCGGTTCTACGCCGACTTGGACCTGCTGCCGCCCAAGCGGGCGCGCACTTCGGCCTGAGGGCCCTCAGCAAACGGTGCCGCCTGGGCAAGCTGCTGGCAGCACTGAACAACCACTGGCAAGAAGAAGGCAGAGAGGCGGTCGCGGCGAGGGACAAGTGCATGAAGTCTATCGCGGCCACCCTGGTGCATCTCAAGATGTTCCTGGCGGACATCGAGGACCATGTGCACTGGCGAACCCTGCAGCAGTGGGCACAACGGCCTTTCCGAGCCGACGCCAACTGGGCAGGGGCTGACTTCGAGCGGGACCTCAAGCGCGCGCTGGCCGAGGCGAAGGAGAAGCCGAGGAAGCTGGTCCAGGCCGACGAGGCCCGCTGGAAGGAGTGGGTGGACGAGGCCTTCCTGGGCGGCGCGGGCGCGGCGCATGCGACCTCCAAGGTGCCCGTGCTTCAGGAGGTGCTACCCGCGCTGCAGAAGGAAGGCTCGGCGGCCTTAGTGGACAGGGAGTTGAAGCCGTGGATCGACATCTGGAACTACCACGGCCTCACCAGCATGGATCTCCCCCTCGACGCGCATGCATGGGACACGTTGCCGCCGCTGCAACTGCACGACGTACGCGATGTGATACATTCTTTCCCATGGCGCACAAAGGTAGGCCAGTCGGGCATTCCGCCGAGGGCGCTGGGGGATCTCTCCGACGGGGCCCTGCACGCCATGATCGCGGTCTACCACAAGTGCGAGGAGCTCCTCGCGTGGCCGAGCGGCCGCCTCATCAACACCATGGTGAGGCTGCCCAAGCCCGACGGGGGCTGCAGGCTGATCGGCCTCATGCCGACCTTGGTGCGAGTGTGGAGCCGAGCAAGAAGGCCGATCACCAATTCCTGGGAGCTTGCCCATCCCTCGGCCCTGGTCTGGGGCGCGGGCCCTGGACGCTCGAGCTCTGACTCTGCGTACGAGCTGAACCTGGCCAAGGAGCAGGCTCGCCTTGGCGGCTTGGACTCAGCCCAGGTTGCCCTCGACCTCTGGAAGGCCTACGAGCTGGTGGCGCCCGAGGCGCAGCTGGTGGAGGCCCGAGCGCTGGGGTTCCCTATGAGGCTGGTTTGGATACTGCTGAGCACTTATCGGCAGCCAAGGACGCTGGCGGCGTTCAACGCCACGTCGGACCTCTTCGTGGCCTGGCAGGGGAACATCGCAGGGTGCGGCCACGCCAACTCGTTGCTGATGGTGCTCACGCTCCGCGCACTGCAGAGAGCGCACTCCATTGCGCCGTCGGTGACGCCGCGTGGCCTGGTGGACGACGTCACCCTGGACTGGGGCGGACCACGTGGCGCGCCCGACAACAGCCTGTCCGAGGCGCCCAAGGGCTTCTCGTCGAGCATGATGGAGCTCAAGCTAATCATGCAACCGCAGAAGTCGGGGTACCTGGTTTCCTCCAGACAGAGGGCGCAGCTGCTGGCGCCCTCCATGCGGAGCGCGGGCCTCGCGGAGAAGTTCTGGGTGCGCAACCTGGGGCGCGAGCTCCACGGGCGGAAGGTGCTCCGTACTCAGGAGAAGCGCCGCCTTCAGGCCCTCGCGGCCAGGCGCTGCCGGGTGGCCATGCTCAGGCGGGCCGCTGGGAGGCGGGCAGCGGCGCTGGTAGCCACGGGCCTGCCCCCTTCGGCTGGCCATGGCGCTGGCGCGGCTGACCTGGCGGATCGGCCGCTGGCACAGCTGCGGACGGTGGCGGCGGTCACGGCGGGGGGGGGGATGCCTGTGGGGCTGCTTGGGGGCCTCCTGGGCGCCTCTTGGGGCTCCTGGGGGCTTCTTGGGGCCGAGGGCCCGCGCAATCCATTCGAGTCCTCCCCGTCTTGGGGGCTTTTTGGGCCGTCTTGGGCGGCTCTTAAGCCGTCTTGGGGCGCCTGGGGGTCCCTGGGCTGTCTTGGGGCTCTCTTGGGCCGTCATGGGGCTCCATTGGGGCCCGTCTTGGGGCTCCCGTGGGGGCCTCCAGGGCCGTCTTGGAGCGTCGGAAAGCTGGAAAAGCGAGAAAGAAACAACACCGTAAAGACAAATGAAAATCAACGATTTGGGCATCGTGAGGCCATCTCGGAACGCCTCTCGAAGCTCTCTGGGGTGGGTTTTGGAGGCCTCTCGGGCTGCTTGAGGGCCTCCTGGGCGCCTCTTGGGGCTCCTGGGAGCTTCTTGGGGCCGACGGCCCGAAAAGTCCATTCGGAACTCCCCGTCTTGGGGGCTTTTTGGGCCGTCTTGGGCGGCTCTTGGGCCGTCTTGGGGCCCGCGGGGGGGCCTCCTGCGCCGTCTAGAGGCTCTCTTGGGCCGTCATGAGGCTCCATTGGGGTCCTGTTGGGCCGTCTTGGGGCTCCCGTGGGAACCTCCAGGGCCGTCTTGGAGCGTCGGAAAGCTGGAAAAGCGAGAAAGCAAACAACATATAAAAAACAAATGAAAATCAACGATGTTGGCCTCGTGAGGCCATCTTGGAACGCCTCTCGGAGCTCTGTTGGGGCCGTTTCACAGTCTATAGGGCGGTTTGTTTGCCGTCTGGGGCACATCTTTGACCACGTTGGGGACTTCTGGGGGGCTTTTGGAAGCTCCCCGGGGACTTCTGGGAGCGTCCTGGGCCTCTCTGGGGCGGTCTGGCGCCCCCAAGGGCGCCCTGGGAGCGCCCCAAGAGCCCCGGAACCCCCATGCGCTGTCGAGGTCGCAGTCCCGGGCGGCCCGGTCTCGTGCACGGGGATATGTGTATATATACATATACATATATATATATATATATACATATATGTGTGTATGTATGTGTATATGTGTATATGTGTATATATATATATATAGAGAGAGAGAGGGAGAGAGAGAGAGAGAGAGAGACAGAGAGAGAGAGAGACACAGAGAGACAGAGAGACAGAGAGACAAAGAGAGAGGGAGGAGGAGGAACGGAACGAGGGGTGTCTCCTCTCGATCGCCGCGTCTCTGAACTAGCTGAGTGAAGAGCACCGAGTGGCCCTGGCCCCGAATGCGATAAAAAAACGAATCTGAATGAGACGAGCCCGGGGGGCAGATGAGCCTGAATGCGCGCGGACCTGGACACCGATGAACCTGAGCGTGAGGCTCTGACTTGGAGAAAAGTCTGAATATGAGCGACATGAGCGCGAGTAAATATGTAGCGGGTTCGCTGGCGGTTCTGATGCCCTGCGTCAGGGCTGCCAAACGCGCGGCGCGCAATGCTGATGCGGTGCCCTCCTGGGCTGAACGGCGCGCCGCTATGTTGCCGAGCGCATGTCGCGCCGCGCCACAGAAGCGTTCCTTCTGCGCGCCGGATCCCGCAGCGGGGCGAGGTCTCACTGCGCGCGCGCATCAAACGCGCGACGCGCCCCACGCGCGTCGCGCAGATTCCGGACGGAAGAAGAAAGTCAAAACGTTTGCATCCATTTTTGGATCCAGTTTTCCCGCGCACCCGCCCTCGCTGCATTGGAGAGCGCCTGCAAAGTGGGACGGGTGGGGGGGCGTGGGGAAGAGGGGCTGGTCGATCGGTCGATCAGAAGATTGATCGATCAAGTGATCGACGAAAGGACGAGCTTGCGGCGCTCCGCCAGCATCTACGGGCCATTCTCTATATTTTGCGGCGCATCTCGTGTTGCAAGCAGCGATTGCCTTCGGATCGTCTGCGCGTTTGGTTTTGCCGTTTCCTGGCGGCTCCCCTCGCGCGCCCTCAGGGCGCGCGCTGCGTCTGTCGCCTCGAGGCGAGCAAAGTAGCAACGAACCGCGCGGAGCCGGCTGAGTGCGCGGCAGGGTCGGTTCGCTCTCGCGCAACCGCGAAGCCATTGAATGTGCATCGAGTTTCTCTTGTAGCGGAATAAATGCGGCCATAGTTTAAGCGGCGTCGACAAGGCGCCCTCTTTGTCTAACGCGCAGGGCGCTGTGAATTCTACGCGCGCCGAAACACGCAAAAGGGAAATCGCGTTAACAAGGCGATCCCCCAGCAGGGACCGTGGCTGTTCCTGTGTATCTTGAAAGTTTCCACGTTTTGGAGGACATGCTACAACGGGGGTGCGTTCCCGAAGCACCCCCAAGTATTTTCCCAAAGTACTTTTATACTCGAGGAAAACATTGCTTTGGCAATGTTTAATGGTTCTTCCACAATTCGCCCGCGCTAGGACATGCCCGACATCGGGGCGAGGGGCCCTCGGGCGCGCGGGAAGAAGCGCCGGGGCCCGAGTCGGGCGGCGGGCCCCCAGGCGCGCTGCGGTCCGAAACGGAAGGCGGGCCCCCTGGCGCGCGAGGCAACGCCTTGGGGCCCAACAAAACCCGCCGCGCCCGACCCGTCAGCGCCGGCGCCGAAGAGGCTCGGCGAAGAACGCGGCCCCCGCGCCGACCTCGAGCGGCCGGCCAAGCCGCGTTGCCCCGTAGAACGGGGCAGTCCCCAGCCGAGTGACACAACCCCAGGCGCCGGCGCTGGCGCCGCGGCGCTCGCGGCGGCCTGAGCCGGGGCAGCGCCCCGGGGGCGACCGCCCGCGACGCCCGGCGCTGCGCGCCCGAGCGCGCGGCGCGGGGGGCGCCTGTCGGCGGGAAAGCGCGCGGGGCACGGCCGCGAAGATTAAGCCAGCCACCCCGCGCCCCCTCGCGCGAGCCGCCCCGGCGACGGACGGCGCGCCTCTCCTGCAGCGCAGGCGCGGAAGCGGGGTCGTCTGCGCGAATCGCGAGGGGCCGCGGGCCGGCAGCTTCGCCCTCGGCCAGCGCCTTCCCTGCGCGCAAAACACGCGCCCAAAACTCAAGCCAAGCGGCCCCGCCCGCGTTGGCCAGGCCGCGGGCGACCTCCGCGCGGCGCAGCACCGCGCGGCGCATCTTCCGATGATCGCGGCTGCGCAGGGGCAGCGCGGCGCCCCCCGCGAGACTCGCGGGCGGCCGCTCCCCGCGGGCGCCGCGTGCGCCAGCGGTCCGCGACGTCCCGCGCCAAGTCCGCCGCGGCTGCGGCGCGGTCAACCTCGCCGCGCCCTGCGCGAGGCCGACCAATCCTAGCCCCGAGAGAGCTCTAGACTGGGCGGGTCGTTCTCGCCCCAGCGCTGAAGGTCGCACGCCAGACGCGAAATCCGAGGGCACGCCCCTCGCCTTGACGGGGCGACGACCATCGCGCAGCTACGCTGCGCCCGGGGAACATACCGAGGCCGACGCGGGGGGCCCGCGCGCCGCCGCACTCGCTCTCCCAATCGCCCCCGAACAGAAAACCGACAACCACCGAGGGTCAAACGCTCCTCGAACCCGCGGCGACAGGCCCGCAGACCCAAAAACAAACGCGAACGCGATTTGCCCCAGGCCGACGTCGACGCTCGCGACGACGCAGCGCGTGCGAGCGAGAACGGCAGCCCGCAAGGTGCCCACGGAGCCGAGCGGCGCCCCCGCCCATGGCAGGCTGGGCATCCTCTTGTCCGCGCGCGCGTTCGAAGAGACCGCCCAGAATGCTGCGCTAACTTCCTCCGAGGACGAACAACCCTTGAGCCACTATCCAAATTGCATGTGACTCTGCTCTCGATCTTTTTTGAAAGTCCCATCGCATGTCATGCAACGCTGCGCGTGGCTCTTCGCATAGTCTGCGAGAAGACGCGCACGTGGGCTTATAGCGCTCGAATTGGGGGAGTTCGCGCACCGCGCCAATGCCACCCCCCGAAGAAAATCAGAACAACGAACCCGCTTCTTCGATGGAGCCGCCGGGGCCCCAGGGCCCGCTTGATGCGGATGCGCTCATAACGCGCCCCCCCCCCCCCCCCCACCACCACCCCCCGCCCCACCCCGCCCACATCGGCGCGCCCGCCGCCCGGCAGTGCCCGGCGAAGTCGCCACCTTTGGCGCGGCGGGGCGGTCGTTGCCACTGCCCCACTTGGACCACTTCTGCGAGCTGCGCCCCGACCGCTGCTGCGAGCCCTACCGCTGCCGCGATCCCCGCCACTGCTGCGAGCGCCCCCAACGGTCGCCCTTCGCCCCCCAAGGGCAATTCCCCTGGCCCCACTCTTCCACCAGCGGGGCGCCTCCCACACGCCCCCGCACATCCCGCCGACACCAACGGAAACGCCCGCCTCTTCCCATCGCTTTGCCAACCACCACTCTTCATCCGCCACTGCGTCGCGCCCCCTGGGTTTGCCTCCGAGGCGCCCTCCTCCTGCCACTCCGGGCGCTTCCCCCGCGCCCTCTTGCGCCGGCTGTTCGGGCGCCCGTCGCCCTCGCGCGCGCAATGTTCGTTTCCTGGGAACCCTCCATTATCTCCTCCTGGCGCTTTCCGTTACTATGTTTCTTGGCACATGCATGTATACATATATTCCTATTTCTATACTTCTATAAAGCCGGGAACCCCGGACAGACCCCGGACGGAGCCCCCCCCCAAGCGAGTTTCGGGTTTCCCCGAGATTTTCGGGCGGCCCCAGAGGCGCCCCAGACGGCCCGAGATACTCCCAAGAGGGGGCCACGAGCGCCCCAAGACAGCCCAAGAGCGCTCCAAGAGACCCCAGGACCGCCCAAGTCCGTCCAAAGGGGCCCCGAGACGCCCCGAGAGGCCTCCAAGAGGCTTCCCAAGAGGGCCCCAAGAGGGAAATGTCATTGATTGTTGCATGGTTGTCAGAAGTTGCCCTGGCCCTCCCTTTTCCAAGCCAACATCGGCCCGAACCGGCCCAAGAGGCTCCAAAGATCGCCCCAAGATAGCCCCAGAGGCCCCCCGAAGAGCCCGAAAACGGCCCATGAGAGCCCCAAGACAGCCCACAAGACGGGCCCAAGAGAGCCCCAAGAGCGCCCAAAGAGGCACTCAAGACGGTCCCAAGACGCCGCCAGGAGAGCCCCACGACGGCCAAAGGCCTCAAAGACGCCCCAAGACGGCCCAAAGGGACCCCAGGACGACCCAAGAGAACCCCAACAGGGCCCTAAAAGGGATCCAAAAGAGCCCCAAGAAGACTCCCAAGAGTCCTGGCAACGCAATTGCGGCGGCGCTCGCGATGGCAGCGGTCTCCCCCTCTCATTCTCCCTTTCGCATGTCGTCGTCTTCGTCGTTGTCGTCGTCGTCGTCGTCGTCGTTGTCGTCGCTTTCGTCGTCGTCGTCGTCGTCGTCAGCGTCGTAGCCGACGTCGTAGTCATCGTCGTTTTCATCGCCATCGTCGTCGTCATGGTGGACGTCGTCGTCGTCGTCGGCCTCGTCGCCCCTGTCTCGACCGGCCCGCCGGCTCGGCCGGCCCGCCGGCTCAGCTCGGCTCGGCTCGGGTCGGCGGCGAAGGAGCGGGAAATGAAGGATGAGGGAAGGAAAAGGTAGGGAATGGAAGACATTGTCAGATCGACAACCACGAAAACGGCAACAAGGCGTTATCGCTTTCTTTAACTATCTACATATCTGTCATCCCGCCTGCTTGCTCAACTTGAAGGACCACGATAGTCCGGCCACTTTCGCCTCAGACCCTCGAGTTGCGAGATGCCCGGAGCAGCTGGTCAGGCCACTACCACCTGAGATGCGAACGTGTGCACGCGCACATAGTTACACAGACCATTTGCATATACATGTACATACCCATATATACGTATAGTTATATTACAGATGTAGTGTGTTCCATAAGCGCATGCGCGCGCATGCACGAACGCCCGCACTCCGCTAGCGTGTCAAACTATAGGAAGGACCAAGGTGCATGGCGCGCAACGCCAATGCAGTCTCGTATATATATAGGCATATATACATACATACATACATACATACATACATACATACATACATACATACATACATACATACATACATACATACATATAGACATATACAGATGCATACACATGTAGACGTGATGCACTGTGGGCTCTTGACAGACTAGCCGCTAGAACAACGCTAATGGTTGTAGCGCTGGTCCTTTTTGCGTTCGCGCGTTTAGGCCCGGCGCGGCGTAGCTTCATTTGTGTTAGCGTTTTGCCCCCGCCATCCTGTGGTGTTGGGGCATCGTTTTGAAGAAACAGCGCCCCGCGTTCCTCCTCCTCCTCCTCCTCTCCTCTTCCGCCCCCCCCCCCCCTCCTCCGCGGTTCGCATGCGCCCCCCCCCCCCCCGCGCCAACCCACCCCACCCGGTGGAGCGCTTCGTGGCCCCAGAGGGAACCCCAACGAAGGATGCAGCGGCGCAGCTCGCATGCGCCCCCACCACCCAGCACGGCGCTTCCTGGCCCCAGGGGGAGCTCCACCCGAGGCCCCTGCGGCGCAGTTCGCGCGCGCCCCACCCACCCAATACAATACTTCGTGGCCCCAGAAGGAGCCCCACCGAAGGTCCCAGTGGCGCAGTTCGCATGCGTCTCCCCCGCCCAGCGCAGCGCCTCGTGGCCCAAGAAGGAGCTCCACCGAAGGCCGCAGTGGCAAAGTCCGCATGCGCCCCCCCTGCTTACTACAGCGCTTCGTGGCCCAAGAGGGCGCTCCACCGAAGGATGCGCTGGCGCAGTTCGCATGCGTCTCCACCACCCAGCACAGCGCTTCTTGGTCCCATGGGGATCTCCACCCGAGGCCCCTGCGGCGCAGTTCTCATGCGTCTCACCCACCCAATGCAGCGCTTCGTGGCCCCAGAAGGAGCTCCATCGAAGGTCCCAGTGGCGCAGTTCGCATGCATCTCCCCCGCCCAGCACAGCGCTTTGTGGCCCCAGAGGGAGTTCCACCGAAGGTCCCAGCGGCGCAGTTCGCATGCGTCTCCCCCGCCCAGAACGACGCCTCGTTGCCCCAGAGGGAGTTCCACCGAAGGCCCCAGCGGCGCAGTTCGCATGCGCCCCCCCCCCCTCCCCCCCCGTGAATCGGGGGAGCTCCGGACACACCCGCCACACGCGTCGGGAGCAGCAGCATTCAGCTAGCCGCTTAGAACCGGCCCTCCAGCCATGTGAATCAGGCAGCGTAGCATCAGCATCAGCAGCATATGGGAGAGCATGCTGCGCATTGAATGAATTTGAGTTCCAGCACGCGTAGTTACAAGTTCCCGTGGTGCTGCCCCTATGTCTGCACGCGTAGTTACAAGTTCCCGTGGTGCTGTCCCTAGCACGCTGGAGAGAGGAGGAGTAACGTACTTTTTGGAAGATCTTGATCCCACAAAGTGGGATAACGCATGTTGACCGTGGGCCGACTTTGGCCTTGGTTGGCACGATAGCTTGCACCGCCATGTGTCTCAAGATCTCTGGGGGCTCAGCGGCAACGCCGCCTCCAGGGATGGGTTGCAATGTATTTTGCACTCTAGGTCAGCAGCTTCAGGCCGACTTTCGCCGTAACGCTGCACTTCGGCTCAAGATGCGGAGTCTGGAGGAAAGAGACTCTTCCGCCCCAGGCGTGGTGAAGCGGAGGGCGGAGCCTCAGCGGCGACGCAGGCTCCTCCTCCGCCTAGCCACGTCAGTGGGCACCCTCTTACGTTTGCACCTCCGCTACCCTCACAATCCCAATACTCGACACTCATTCCCCATCCCGCCAGCACTGGCACTTCATATTCTCAAGCTCCTGAGCGAGGGGACCGAGGTATCGGAATTGGTGGAACACGTCGAGACCACAGTGGGCCCGACCAGCCGGACCCGAAGCAATAAACAGAAGAAATGAACCCTTGGGGTGGACAATACCCTGCGCACTACCCAGTGGGCGACCACGAGGCGCTCACAAGGGTTATGAGCCCAAACCAACGACTTGGGGTTCATCATGATACCTCATCGAGTACGGCATCTACATGGTTGATTCGCACGTGCAAATGCTGCGGGGACGTGGTCACGGGGCCAACTGTGCCTTGCCCGGCCTGCGGGCAAGTGCACGGGCATTGCACTGTTGCACGTGCTGGGCACGCCGTCTGCACGGAGTGCGCGAACGAGATGGACTTCGCGTTCGCTCACCACCAGGCCGCCCGCCGATTCCAACAGCATGGGATCGGGTTCGGCTGGCTGATGTCCTCCAGTGGGCAATTGGCGGGCCAGGCGATCGGTTCGGTCGCTTCGGGCACGATCTCCGGCGCTGCTCGGCTGGTGAGCGGCTGCGCAGCTGGAGCCAGGAGTGCTTGGACAGGAGCGCGCGCGGTGGAGCTCGTGCTGGCGACTGCCGCCGAGCCCCACGAGGCGCCAGCTGTGCTCCGCCCCAGGGCCCTCGAGGAGTACTACGGCGCCTCGGAGGCAGGGAGCGCGAGCGCAGGAGCAGCAGGAGCAGCAACAGCGACTGCGGAGCTCATGACGGAGTTCCGCCGGATGCGGCAGGAGCTGAATGACCTCAAGGCCGAGAACCAGCGCCTTCGCGATGGCACCGCGGACGGTGCGGAAGGTGCGGGCCAGGAGGGACCAGGATTTGCAACGCCTAGCCAGAGGACTGAGGACAAGACCTCGGCAGTGGCAGCGTCAGGTAAGGAGGAGGAGGAGATAGATAGGCTGCTCAACATCGTGGGGGCCACGGTGGACCAGCAGGTGAGGCAGGAGAGTCGCCAGGACGATGGCGGTGCTGCGGCGGTTGAGCCCGCGGCGACGGCAGCTGAACAGACAGGAGGCTGCCAGGACAACCCCCCAGGCCTGGGAAGCATGGGCACGGCGCCCGCCAAGAGGCAGGAGGGAGGCGGAGGACCTTTTCCTCCTCATCTCGGAGCTCAAGGTGTTCAGGGCGATCTTCTTGGAGCTGCGGGCGTTGGAGGGCTTGGAGGACAGGGAGGCCTAGGAGGAGAAGTTTTTGGACCACCTGGAGGCTGCGGAAGACCGGGAGGAGGCCTAGGAGGAGAAGTTTTTGGACATCCTGGAGGCTGCGGAGGGCATCCAGGAGGTTTCGGAGGACATCCAGGAGGCCGCGGAGGACATCCAGGCGGCTGTGGAGGAGCAGGAGGACCAGGCGGAGGAGGCTTCGGGCCGCCCGCAGGCGCAGGAGGACCTGAGCGCCCCGATGGCTTTCCAGGAGCCCCTGGAGGAGGATCTCCGGGACCCCCTCCCCCGCCGCCACCTTTCGGCAGTGCTGCTGGACCCGCTGATGGCGGTGGCCCGCAGCGAGACGCGTCTCTGGAAAGCACGCTGGCCAAGTTGAAGGCCGCGGAGCTCCCGAAGTTGGAGTGGAAGGGGGTGTTAAGGAGAAGCCGGGCATCTTCGAGAGCTGGCTTCAACGCATCACCATGGACCTCGGCGGCATGCACTACCTCATCGAGCGGCACTGGGAGAAGGTGCTGGAGGTCGTGCAGGACGCCTACATGAGCTATCTTCGGCATGGGCCGTTGGATCGCCCTGCGATTCGTCCTGCTCAGCCCCGTCAGTGGATTGATGCCGGGCTGGACGCTGTAAATTTCAACAGTTGCGAGTTGAGGTTAAGAGGGATCTTGATGGCGTTGGTGCCAGATGGCGTCAGGCAGGCGTGCTTGAGCACGAGGCAGACGGCGACCACCGACATCGTTTTCGCCGCCTACGTGGACGCAGGCCCGAGGACAGGAACTGACAAGGACTACACGCTGAACGCCGTGAACACGGCGAAGGAGGTGGATACGAGGCTGGTGTACGAGGAGTTGCAGAAATGGAAGTTCGCAGCGACTCGTCTTGCTCGGATGGGCGTGACGCCGCCGGACCCGAGTCGACAGCTGGCCTCGCTGAAGAAGATCGTTAACTGGATGCTCGAGAAGGACCAGGAGGTCAAGCACTGGTACTTTGCGTTCATCGTGAGCCGCAACATGACAGGAGGTCTCATCAGCCAGGCTCAAGTGGATGAGTTGTGGCGCTACCTGCCGGCCGAGGCTCGCGAGTTCGCCGGCGCTGGCCCTGATAAAGAGAAGTTGGACCCTGCTGCCAAGGCCGCCAGAGCGGAGGCAGCACGACTCGCTAGAGCCTCCAAGGGGGATCCGAAAGGAGGTAAAGGGGACCCCAAAGGAGGTAAGGGCGACCCGAAGGGCAAGGGCGACAAGGGCGGCAACGGCGGCAAGGCCAAGACCGACCAGAGCGCATCCGGGAGCCCTCCCAAGAAGGTCTGCACCTTCTTCGAGACGGCCGAGGGCTGCTCGAAGGGGGCACTGTGCACGTTTGGCCACCGCAAGTTGGCCCCCAGCGATGGGAAGTGCTTCAACTGCGGCGCGACGGCTCACAAGTCGTCGGAGTGCACTCGGCCAAAGGCGGCGGCGAAGGCAGCGCCGGCTCCTCCCTCGAATGCCCAGGCGTCTTCCCCGACTCCGAAGACTCCGACGGGCACGGTCGAGCAGGTCGCGGCGCAGACGGCCCGAGCTGAAGTTCGTGCTGAGCTGTTGAGCCTGCTGCAGATGGGGGACGCGCTGCAGCCTCCATCGACCTCGCGGGCTGCTGTTGCCAGCGATTTCTGGGACTCGGTTCCGATGTCCCCGGAGGCCTCTCCGAGAACATCCCGCACGGACGGCCCCGCTGCGAGGACAGTGAGCGTCCGCGCGAAAGTGATGACGGCCGGCGGCAAGCGGATGCTGCTGGCGGATACCGGAGCCACCCATGAGCTTCGAGGAGTGCGGGACCTGACCGACGTTCACCCCCGAGCTCACGACGTGAGGCTGAAGACGGCCACCGGAGAGCAGCCCGCCAAGATGCACGAGGAGATCGTGTACGTGAAGGGCGAGGGCCTCCAGGAGCTGTTCCCGCTGGCAGCATACATCGAGCAGCTGGAGCTCGAGATGGTGTGGAACACCGCGGAGTGCAAGGTTCGCATGCGCGATGGTCGGGAGTTGCATCATCATCGCGATGGCGGCTCGATCTATATCTCGGAGGAGGACGCCGACGTGCTCAGGACAGCGCGGCGTGCGCAGCAGAGGCACACATTTCGAGCGAGGCTCGTCGCCTTGGCTCGCAACCTTCATGGGGCGGCCGAGCTTCAGAGGCACCGCGAGGAGGGGCACTTGAAGTTCCTCGCTTCGTGCAGGGAGTGCCGAGGAGCGGCAGGGCGTCTGAGGCAGCACTTCAGGCACGATGTCTCTACCAGACCTGGTGGCCAGCTGAGCGTTGACCTCTCGGGCCCTCACTTGCCAGGGAGGTGGCCCTCAGGGCGGCCGGAGGACGTCCCGAAGCAGGCCGTCCACTTCGTGCTGGGCGCGTTCTCGGTGATGAGCGAGACGGAGATGGAGGTGTTGCGGAAGCGCGAGGAGGATGCTAGGAGAGGTGCTGCTGCTGGAGGTGCTCTTCAGGACGAGGGGCAAAGGGCAGAGAGCAGTGGTGACTTAGCTGCGCGAGTTGCCGCCGCGTTCGGGGTGGATTCCTTGGACGGGCTCTGCTTGCCGGTGAACGCGGCGACTGTGAGACCAGCGGCCGAGGAGGAGGAGGCAGCTGGCGACGCAGCCCCAGAGGGAGGAGGTAAAGCAGAGGAGAAGCAAAAGGAGGGGCAGCGCGAGGCCAAGAAGACGTGGTACTACGTGCTCCCGCTGGAGAACAAACAGGCTTCGACTTGCATAAAGGCCCTCGAGCGCATCATCGCCCAGATCCGCTCCGAGTTCGAGGGCGCGGACGTGGTGTACAGGATCCACGGGGGCCGGGCGAGCGAACTCACAGGGACGCTGGTGAAGGAGCACTTCGCCAAGAAAAAAGTGGTGGTAACATCCACGCCTGGCTTCGAGGCCGATGCAAACGGCCGCGCCGAGAAGGGAGTGGGCCTCACGAAGCTGAGGGCTCGCGCAATGCTGCTGTCCTTCGAGAACGTGGAGGACCGCCAGGCTGCGTGGCCGATGGATGCGGCCTGGTGTAGCCGCATGGAGGCGCAGGGGCGCGAAGTGAGGTGTCCTGCATTTGGCGACCGGGTGACGTCTCGCGTCAAGGACGTGCCCTGGTCGATGCTGTCCGAGAGGGCCGTGGAGGGTATTTTCTTGGGCGTGGACCTTGAATCGCCCAACGCGTGGCTTGTTGGTCGCAAGAACGTCAAGCAGAAGCGACCATAGCTCAGGTGGATCATCGAATCTTCCAGCTCATTTGTGAAAGTGCCCACGGAGGAGCTGGCGCGAGGAGGGGGGCCAGGAGAAGCAGAGGAGAGCGAGGAGGCAGCGAGGTCTGGAGGAGGACCGGCGGCAGCAGGAGATTAACGTGACGATCGTGAGGAAGTTCTCGGGGAGGTGATGCCAAAGGACATCAGCTGCCCAGCGTGCAGAGGGCAGCATCGGAATCATACGAGGGACGAGCACTGTCGCCTCGGACCGCTCCTCCGAGACGCTGGCGGTGGAGGAGCTTTTGTTCGTGGCGACGGTGATGCATACTCGTGCCCAGCTTGCCGAGGGCGTCATGTGGCTCATACTCGCGACCACCGTTGCCGACGAGGCCCAGGAGGTGCTGGAGCGGCTCGTGCGGCTTCGTCCCATGGCCTCCCTGTCAGCCTTCTGGCACATCATGATGTCATTCGAGATCGCGTTCCGTTCGCGAGCGCTGCCGAGACGAAGCTCGACGACGACGACGACGACGACGACGACGACGACGACGACGAGTTGCCCCTTGAGTACCAGGAGATCGTAAAGGACGGCGGGGCACAAGTGATGAGCCAGAAGTCGGTGAACGCCAGCTTCGGCGAGGAGCGCGAGGGCTGGAGACAAGCGCTCCAGGAAGAGCTGGACTCGTTGCGGGAGAAGGACGTGTTCTGGCCCCTCGGTGCTCGAGAGCGCGGTGGCATCCGTGCCCAGGACATCTTGCCGATGTCGACGGTGTTCGCCAAGAAGCCTCCTGACGAGGCTGGTCTCCAGAGGAAGCGTGCACGAGCAGTGGCATGTGGAAACTTTCAGACGGTCGTGGGCGAGGAGGAGCTCTACACCGCGAATGTCGACATCGGATCGTGCGGGCGTCCCTCGCCCTGGCTGCGACGAGCGGGTGGCACGTCGGAGCCCTCGACGTCAAGACGGCATTCCTCAACGCCGACCTCCCCGTCGACCACAGGGAGATCTTCGTGAGGCCGCCGGCAGCTCTCGTGAAGTTCGGCCTGGTGCCTCCAGGGGAGGTGTGGCGAGCCCAGAAAGCGATCTATGGGCTCCGGGCATCGCCCCGAGCATGGGCTGAGAAGCGGGACCACGAGCTCCTGAAGATGACGGTTGAGCTCGATGGCCGCCGATGCCGGCTGCAGCAGTCGTCTGCCGACCCAGCTGTTTGGGCGGCTCGCGACCAGGAGACCGACGAGACGTTAGGCCCCCTCCTCGTGTACGTGGACGACTTCATTCCAATGGGCCCGAAGGGCTTGGTTGAGGCCCTCAATGCTGCAGTGTCGGAGGTGTGGGCCACGAAGCTCCAAGGAGTTTTTGGGCCGTCGGAGCCTGGCGTGCTCAAGTACCTCAGCGTCGACATCAAGGTTGGCCGCGAGGGGATTTCTCTGTCGCAGTGCGAGTGCACCGAGGACATGCTCCAGAAATGGGGCCTCGGCGCACGCACGCCGACCGGAGGCCTCAACCTCGAGCGCGAGTCTTTCGAGAACTTCGAGGACGACGCGGACGACCCCCCAGAGACGGGCCAAGTCCGGCTAGCCCAGAGGATGGCTGGAGGCCTCCTGTGGCTGGCATCGCGAACTCGGCCAGACATTTCTTTCGCTGTCAATAGGGCCGCTGCGTTGTCCACCAGGCGCCCCGCCGAGGCCCTCATGATAGGCAAGCAGGTCCTTCGATACCTGGCTGGCACCCGTGGCTTCGGTCTGTTTTACGCGGCGGGCGGCGCGGGTGACGCCGGGGAGACCGACAAGATTGCGCTCAAGGTCTACACCGATGCTTCGATGGAGGAGGCCGGCGCCCAGAGCGGGGTGGCGACCACCATGTTCGGCCAGGTCGCGGATTGGAGGCGCACCCGCCAGGCGGTGGGGCCATTCAGCACCGCCGAGGCGGAAGTCGAAGCAATTGCGGTCGGGGAGAGGATGCTGGGAGCTACGAGGGCCACCTTGGAGTCGCTGGGATCCCCAGTGTCGCCGGAGATGCTCGGCGACAACACGGCTGCGAACCTGGCGTCGTCAGGGCAGGGGTCGTGGAGGACCAGGTCTCTGACTACAAAAGTGCACGCGGTGCGCTCGCGCGTGCAGAAAGGTTTGAAGATTACTCAGGTAGGCACCGCTGACCAGCGCGCCGATGGGTTGACCAAGTCAGGCGGCCCGAAGGCGATGTCGACTTTCAGGTCACACATTGGGCTGCGCTCCGTAGTGTGATGCTCCCCGAGATCCCGCGACCTAGGGCTGGTTTGGGCCCTGGTCGCGAAGGCTCCGTGTCCGATGAGGACCGGCACGGAGAGGAGGAGCGTGAATCGGGGGAGCTCCGGACATACCAGCCACACGCGTCGGGAGCAGCAGCATTCAGCTAGCCACTTAGAACCGGCCCTCCAGCTATGTGAATCAGGCAGCGTAGCATCAGCATCAGCAGCATATGGGAGAGCATGCTGCGCATGGAATGAATTTGAGTTCCAGCACGCGTAGTTACAAGTTCCCGTGGTGCTGCCCCTATGTCTGCACGCGTAGTTACAAATTCCCGTGGTGCTGCCCCTAGCACGCTGGAGAGAGGAGGAGTGACGTAGTTTTTGGAAGATCTTGATCCCACAAAGTGGGATAACGCATGTTGACCGTGGGCCGACTTTGGCCTTGGTTGGCACGATAGCTTGCACCGCCATGTGTCTCAAGATCTCTGGGGGCTCAGCGGCAACGCCGCCTCCAGGGATGGGTTGCAATGTATTTTGCACTCTAGGTCAGCAGCTTCAGGCCGACTTTCGCCGTAACGCTGCACTTCGGCTCAAGATGCGGAGTCTGGAGGAAAGAGACTCTTCCGCCCCAGGCGTGGTGAAGCGGAGGGCGGAGCCTCAGCGGCGACGCAGGCTCCTCCTCCGCCTAGCCACGTCAGTGGGCACCCTCTTACGTTTGCACCTCCGCTACCCTCACAATCCCAATACTCGACACTCATTCCCCATCCCGCCAGCACTGGCACTTCATATTCTCAAGCTCCTGAGCGAAGGGACCGAGGCATCGGAGTTGGTGGAACTCGTCGAGACCACAGCGGGCCCGACCAGCCGGACCCGAAGCAATAAACAGAAGAAATGAACCCTTGGGGTGGACAATACCCTGCGCACTACCCAGCGGGCGACCACGAGGCGCTCACAAGCCCCCCCCCCCGCCCAGAACAACGCCTCGTGGCCCAAGAAGGAGCTCCGCCGAGGGCCCCAGTGGCGCAGTTCGCATGCGCCCCCCCCTCCCCCGCTTACCTCAGCGTTTCGTGGCCCAAAAGGGGGCTCCACCGAAGGCCGCAGTGGCGCAGTTCGCATGCGTCTCCACCACCCAAAACAAGGCTCCGCGGCCCCAAAGGGAGCTCCACCCGAGGCCTCTGCGGCGCAGTTCGCATGCGCCCCCCCTCTCCCAGCGCAGCGCTTAGTGGCCCCAGAGGGACAGCGGCGCAGTTCGCGCGCCTCTCCCCCTCTCCCAGCACAGCGCTTGGTGGCCACAGGGGAAGCTCCACACAAGGTCCCAGTGGCGCAGTTCGCATGCGTCTCCCCCACCCAGCACAGCGTTTCGCGGCCCCAGAGGGAGCTCCACCGAAGGTCCCAGTGGCGCAGTTCGCGCGCAACGCTTCGTGGCCCCAAATGGAGCTCCACCGAAGGTCCCAGTGGCGCAGTTCGCATGCGCCCCACCTCTCCCAGCGCAGCGCTTCGTGGCCCAAGAGGGAGCTCCACCGAAGGCCGCAGTGGCAAAGTTCGCATGCGTCTCCCCCAGCCGCCCATCGGGAGCTCCACTCAAAATGATACCCACAACTGCGGCACTCGCAATTGCAGATGGTTGGCTTCGTCGCCAGGCTAATTGCTTTCTTGTTAAAGGCTGATCCTTGTCTGCGCTGCTGTCTTCGCTCCCAACCCCTCGTTCCTGCCGCCCCCCGCCGCCCCCGCCCGGCGCGCAGAGCGCAGATCTAGCAACGCCCTCAAAAACGCCCGAACACCGGCTCAGCGCTGGCGCAACACAGACCCGGAGGCTCCGCGACCAGCCAGCAGCGACGACCAGAGAAGAGCAACATCGTTATAATAAACAGATGAGGAATGGATGCAAAGAGAAGAAACTGACGACGTGGTAGACAGAAGTCTGAAACAGCGCATTCAACTGATCATGAAAACGCTTAAAGAACGGTTATCAAAACCCCAAAAAAGGTTGCCCCTCGCGTTTTAGATGTTATTCCTGGGACCTAAAGGCGCTAAGACATGAGATGCAACACGCCGAGTTTAAACTTTAGAAACGCCCAAGGAACATGCGATAATAAACAAGACCTTCTTCTACGCGCTCCCAGCGCGGCTTTCGCCCTCGCTCGCGCGCCCGCGATTTGTCGTCGGGTCGCCCTCCTTCCGGTTGCCTTCCCCCATTTTCTGCCTATGGTCCTCGACCGCGTGCTCCTCGCGCTTCATGACCCGCTCCGTTTCCCCGCCATCATCAAAGATTTTGCGCCATACCTGGGCGTCTTCTTCTCATCCTGTGGAGTCAAACGTGCCTCCATAACTGGACCTGGGCTTTTCTATCCTTCTTTGCCTCTACATACTTTCACGCACCGGCCCCAGTCGGCGCCGCCACGTGCATTGCACTTCGCGGCGGCGGGCATGGATCCCAGCGAGGGGCCAGCAACGCCGGCCTGTGAAACAGCTTGGTGGGGATAGCAAGGGGGCGCTCTCTTCTGCTGCTACCCCTCCCCCGCCTCTCCTTTCTCATCCCCCCCTCCTTCTCCTATCCCTCCCCCCCACATTCGGCTGAAGCAGACGTGCGACGGCCATTCTGGACTCCTGACGACGCGCTGCAATGCGACGCACTGAGACTATCCAACATCTGTGGCCTCTACCAAAGCATCCAGCCAGACCCGTTTTCAAATGCACTTCCACCGCCGTCCACCAGGGTGGAGCTCACCCGCTTCAACGCAGCTCAACCGCAGCGCGGCCGTCTCCCGCTACACCCTCACCCTGGGCCTGGCCGGGGGGCCCGAGCCGCGAAGGCGTCCAGGATGGCCCGGCGCGTCTCCAAGCCAGCCCCGCGCAACCCGGGGCAGCCTCCAGGATCCAGCAACATAGCGCCCAAGCAACCCCCAAGAAGCAAACACCGATGAATATTCTCGCCGACTCGCTTCCGATGGCATCCTGAAGCCTCGAGATAGCTCCAAAAGCGCCCCCAAACCGCGCGAAGACAGCCCCAAGGACGACGGAAAGAGGACAAATTCTGACCTCCCTTGTTTTGTCCATGGCGTGACGCGGCGGCGCCGCCCGTCTCCTTCAAGCCGCAATTCCACCAAAGCACTGGCCTCTGAACCGCAGCGCCGGCGTGGCGGCGGCCATTGCGTAAGTGATTCAAAATGCCCCCCTGCCCTGAAGCGACAGCCAAACAAATCAGGTTTGCACCCTACGCCTTGCTGCGCCCAAAGCCCGCCCCCGGACATCAGCCAGAACAGCTGGGTTTGCAACTTCAAGCCCTGCTGAGTCCATGTGCAGGGATACCAATCCAGGGGGAGGCTTCAACTTTGGTTCTGCCAATGCGAGCGAGCTCTGCTTCTGTGCGTCAGCATGGGTACGTCTTCTCCGCATCCCTCTCTAGGCTGTCTCTTTAGCAGAGTCCACACAAACATCGCAAGAGATGAAAAGCGGCACGTTGTAAAGCAGCGGCTCCCACCACCCCCTGCCCACTCCCTGCAACGCTCGGGGGCCCCTGGTAAGTCGCTGGAGTGAATTTATGGTACTCCGTTTCGTCGCTCGCACTCTCGAGCTCCGAGAGCCGACTAGGAGGAGGAGAAGGAGGAGGTGCGAACGAAACCAATCGGTCCCGTTCGGGGCGGCTACCGCGGGCGCGCGGCGGCCTGGCGACTCAGGTCGCAGTCGTAGTTGTTGTAGGTGGAGGCGTAGTAGTCAGAGGGCACAAGGTTGGAGCTCGAGGGCGAAGACAAAGGAGAAGACGAGGAATCCACGAAAGTATCCAGGGAGCCCGCGTAGGAGTCTAGTATCTTGTTGAATGACGATGCGCACTGCTCCGATCTGATGCTCGTGAGCAGGTTGTCGAAATACTCGACAAAGTTCGCCGTGGAGTATGCGGGAGTGTCGTGCGTGATCAACTTCGCACAATTATTATTGTCGTTGCGTTGCTGTAGATCGTTCTTGCTCTCATCCGAAAACCCATCGCAGGCAGCCGTGTAGATGAGCTCCATCTTCGCCAACCGCAGGTCGAGGGGCTCGAAATCCTTTTTGTTCACAGTGTTGATGAGCATCTGCATCTTCTCAAGCACTGTGTCGTAGAGCAGCGTGTGGTTGGAGGCAATATTCTTCTTTAGGTTCTCCGACAATGCCAGCATCGACTTGCCGCTGAGCAGCGTTAGCTCTTTGGCCCAAGACGCGAGTGACTCCTCCAGCCTGCTCATCGAGACGAACGGGGCGGCGGCAGCGCACGAGATCGCCGCCGATTGGAGAGGGGGCGTGATCGTGTCGATGCTCTGGCCCGCGGAGACGATGTCAGCCCAGGACTTGTTGCTGGCACCGGAAACATCAGCAGGACGACGAATCGCGCGAGGACCGTCAGGAGGAAGGCCACGGTGAACATGTTGCGAGCGATCGGCAAGCTCCAGGACGGCGCGGGCCTTCATGTAGTCAGACTTGGTGAGCTCGCCTCGCCGTAGCGCGCGATGGGCAGCAACTTTCCCAAACGCAGCGGTCGGTAGACCAGCGTGTAGGTTAGAGCAATCCACTTGGCGATGTAGTGACTTGCCTCGAGCCATCAGCTTGATGTCGTAGCGGTCGACGGCGTCCACCTCCACAAAGGCCTTGAAGGGAGCACTGTGCGACGTCTTGTAGTACTGGTCCCGCTCATAGCGGCGTTGTTGTGCAGGCGTACGAGGCGTACCAAGGGTGCGCGCAGAAACCCATGACCGACAGCGTGGCATCACGCGACTAGACTCCACTCGACGGTGGAGCAGCACAAGGAAGATGTGGAAAACGATCAGCAGCATCGTGTAGACGCCATGTCTTGTATTCCCGCGCCGCGGCGGGCGTCCGAGCGCATGAAGGGGCCCGTGCAAGCGCGCGCCCTGGGAGCTCTTGCACCAAAATGGCTACGGAGAAGGAGGAGGAGGACGGGGAGGAGGAGGAGGAGGGGAAGGAGGAGGAGGAGAAGGAGGACAAGGAGGAGGTGAGTTAAAAGTGAAAGGGTCAAAAATGCTGCCGCTGCCACTGCCGCGCCGACAGTCGAGCCATCCCGCTGCACACGTTGCTGAGACCAGAGCAACCCGACACGGTGTTGGAGTCGAGTGCGAAGAAGAGGAGATGTTAACGTCTGAAGTGAAGTGCTGCAGGGCCCTAGGATGCAAAGAAGTCGCAGGCGAGAGCTCGATGCTGAAAGGGAGCCGCCCAATCTTAATGCAGCTTCTGGGGATGAAGCTCCAGATGTGCGATCAGGCTTTCTTAGGAGCAACGGGCAAAAGCCAGACGCTGAAAATGGAGCGCACTCTGTTTGCGCAGCTGTCGGGCATGTCTGGCTCTAGGGTGATGGATTGTACTCATGTCTAAAGCGAGAGCTCGACTTGAAAAGGAGTCGCATCCGATCCTCGTAACATTGAAAACATAGAGCGTATGAGCATAAATGGTGAGGCAGAATCAATAGAGGGCCGCATGTTGAATGCGTACCTCCCTCCATCTGCACAAGTGCTGGAATATTCTAAGAAGAATGTACGCGGCACTGAGGCGAACGCCTGATTGTGACAGCGACTAATCGTTGCACACGTGTCAAACGAAAGTGTGCATGGCTTTAACAATAACGCAATAACCATGATTTGAAGACCACCCGCCCCTGCATCACCCTAAGCGCTAAGAGCTGTTGAGATGGATGCGCGCGGTGCTCAGGCGATTAGTAAGTTTTGAAAATGACCCCTTCACCAGAGTAGCTGTTGAGAAACGCAAGTTGTGAGACCAGATCTTGTGGGTGGACCCAGTGTGCAATGCCCTGGCCCACCTACTTGCCAGCACGCCTGGTGGCGCGACGAAATGGAACAAGAAGCAGAAGGATGGAGAGGATCGCTCCCGAACGTTCTCCCCCCCCCCCGTACCCCTCCCCCCACCGCCCCTTAATGCAGAGCAGCCCATGCCCATCGCGCGCTCACGCGCAACGCGCGACTGCGCGGCGGGCATCGACCTTCCTAGATGGATGTGTGCTCTGGTGTTGTGCGCTTGCACGCTGCCAGCGTGGCACTCCGCCCAGGGTCGCCGAGCAACGGGGCGAATCATGCGAGGAAGTTTGGGCGACCTGCGGTGGCCGCAGCTAGACAAGATGTATCTACAGCCTCTTCCCGCTGCGCCTCCTCATCCTGCAGATCCCCTGCAGACTGGCTGATGGCGGCGTGCCGCGTCCTTGCTCTGCGCGTGACCCGCTGCATCTTCGAGAGCATCGTGATCTGGAAGGCTTGACTCGGACCTCAGAGGCACACGTTCCGATCCAGGCTGACCTGTGGCCTGGTCCTGATCCTTACCCAGCCCGCCCGCCCTGCCCGAGAGCGTGGAGGAGCGGAGCACCGTGGTGATCCGAGCCCGATCCACCGACGGATTCGGCCGGATCAGCGGCCCGATCGAGCATCGATCGACGGATCAGCGCGACCAACGTCTACTGAGACTCCGACTCTTCATGGCAGTCTGACGCCGCTCCCGCAAAGTGCTCCTTCCCTCCCTGCGACGCGCTATACATCGGCGATGCGGGAGAGGAGACGGAGGAGCAAGAGCAGAGGAGCAAGAGGGTGGCGAGGGGAATAATAATGAGAAGGGGCGGGAGGAGGATGGGACAAAGGGAAGCGCATGAAAATATGATGACGAGAACAAGGATAAGGACAAGCACCATACCATAACTATGACCAGGGCAAGGACTAGGGCCAGCTCAGGGACAAGGACAAGAACAATGTCAAGAACACTTTCAAGGGCAATGACATCAGCATGGGCACTGACATATAGAATGACAAGGGCGAAGACGAGGACCATTACTCTGACAACTGTGATGACCACAGTGACGAAGAGAACGAAGCCAGGGGGGAAGCAGGAGCCCACACAGGGGGACATCTGACAAACTCTG
>CAUYUJ010018782.1:317986-368425 GCA_963575745.1 Prorocentrum cordatum
GGTCGCTCGCGCATGCCTTTCGTGGCCCCGCCATCGCCCTTTGTGGCCCCCTCGTTGCCCCTCGTAGCCCCATCACTGCCCTTCGCGGCCACGCCGTCGCCCGGCGTCGCCCTTCCCTGGCCCCATATACGCGCGCCCTTCGTGGCTCCCGTTCGTTCGCGCCCGTCGTGGCCCCGTGCGCATGCCCTTCGTGGCCCTGCTGTCGCCCTTCGCGGCTCCCTCGTTGCCCCTCGTGGCACCGCTGCTGCCCTCAATGGCCCCGTCCTTGCCTTGTGCGGCCCCATTTGCGCATGCCCTTCGTGGCCCCCCCTCGCTCGCGCCCGTCGCGGCCCCACATGCATGTCATTCACAGCTGAATGCCAGCCTGTCGGCCATTCAGCGCTTTCCTCCCTTTTCCCTCTTCCTCCTACCTCCCTCCCTCCGTCCCTCCTTCCTCCTCTTTCTCCTCCACGTGGTCCTCCTCCTCTTCCTCCACCTTTTTCTCGTCTTTGTCTTCCTCGTCTTCCTCCCCCCCTCCTCCTCCTGGTCGTCGTCGTGTCCAGTGCCAGCCGCGGACGTGGCGGACCCGCTGGCCCTCAGGGGACTGCCCTGAGCTTTGTCCGTGTCCACACGCAGCGAAAGACAAGGAGGAAAAGGAGCAGTAGGACGAGAGGCCGGGGGCGAGGCCAGAAGCCAGCGCAGCTGCAGGGGCGGCCCGGCGGGAGGAAGGGAGGGCGGGGGAGGGGGCGGGGGCAAGCGGGCGGGGGGCAGGAGAAGAGGGCGAATTGGCGGCCGCAGGGGCCGAGGAGATTGTGGTGGTCATGCTGGTGGTCGAGCTGGTATGGTGGGCGTGTTGGCGGTCGTGGTGGTCGTGGTGGTTGTGGTGGTAATGCAGGCGAACGCGCGGGAATCGTCGATGTGATAAATGGAACGTCGTCGGGGGGGCCGTGCTAGTCGCGCTGGTAGTCGGAGGCGGTGGATGCCATAGTCGTGATGGTGGTCGTGCTAGTGGGTGTGGTGGTTATGCTTCTGGCGTTGCTTGGAGGGACTGTAGTGCTAGTCGAACGGGTGGTGGTCGTGCTCGCTGCGGCCGTTGTAGACGCCAGGTCGCTGGCCCAGTGCGCTGACGAGCATCTCGGCGTTCCCCGTGTGAAGCGTCCCGGAGATCTCCCGCCACAGCCAGCTCAGAAGTTCTGAGCGCTCCTCATCCACGAGGCCGCCACCATAGCTTGTGATGAAAGCGGCGGTTTCCTCGGAGGGCCGCCCCCCGGCCTCGAAGACCATAGGGGCGAGCTCCAGGCCAGGCCCTGGTGGGTACCGCGCCCTCTTGTGATCAACAATTTGCGCCGCCGCGAGGCCACTCCTGCGGGAACGAGCCTGCCCGCGCGGGGCATAGGTTGTGTGTGCGCAGGTGACGGCCCAGTCCACGTGGATGTGGCGCCCGGTGTTCTGGTCGATAGTGACGACGTCAAGGACTGCCTCTTGCAGGCGCCCGTCGGCGAGGCGGCGGTCCCAAGCGGCCACCCGCTGCTCGGTCGGGGCCGCGTGTCCAGTGAGCTCAGAATGGCGCTTGGCGTGCCAGTCCGAAGCCTTCGGTTGTGCCACCTGTGGGGCCGCGAAAGCCTTCGGTTGCCGCCCCTGTGGGGCCACGGACCGTGTGAGGGGTGTGCCGAAATGGACCCGATGCCATCGGTTGCGCCCCTTGTGGGGCCACGACCCGTGTGATGGGTGTGCCGAAATAGATCTCATACGGCCTGTATGGAATTCGAAGCAGATCCTATACGGCCTGTGTGGGGCTCGATACAGATTCCATACGACATATATGGGACCCGAACAAATCCCATAGGGCCTGTATTGGATCCGATAGTGATCCCCTACGAGCTGTATGGGGCCCGTTACAGATCCTATGCGGCCTGTATGGGGTCCGATACGAATCCAAACCGGTCTGTATAGGATCCGATACACATCCCCTCGGCATGTAAAGGATCCGATAATGTTCCCCTGCGGCCTGTATGGGATCCGACATAGACCCCTGTACAGGATCCAACACCGCCTGTACAATGTCCAATACATATTCGATACGGACTGCCGCATAACCCCATGGGGCGCCCCGCGAAAGGCGCACGAGACGCGCAGGGTGGGGGGCGCAACTCGCGCACGGAAGTGCGCAACACACTGGAGGGATGTCGCAACCCAGCCACGCTCGCGCTCGAGCGCTGCGCGCTTGCACTGCGCCCCCCCAGGGGCGTAACGCAACCGAACCCGAGGAGCACGGTCTCATCAACAATGAAGACAACAACAATAACAGGGACGTTCCTGGACGCCCTTGGCGAAGGCGACGGCAGAAACCCCCGTCTTTGGGGGGATGAGAGCCTTCCCTGACGCCTTTCCCAGGGGCGACCCCTTCCAACAACAACAACAATAACGGTCTGGCTCACATTAAAAAACGTTCTAGCTGTTCCTAGACAGCAGAAAGACTCGGTCGCTCTCCTGGCTTGCGTGTGCGCGCCAGTAAAACGAGCTTGTCCTGGTAAAGATTAGTGTTATGCAGCTTCCTTACTAAGGGTTCCTTAAGAAGTATTCCTTCATACAGATTCCTTTGGATTCCTTCGTAAAGGTCTCTAAACGGCACTGGAGAGAAACCCATTCAAAGTCTTGTTAGGGCTATAGGGCTATGGGGTTCTGGGGCTATTGGGCCATGGGGCTATGGGGCTATAGGGCTATGGGGCTATAGGGCTACAGGGCCATAGGGTTATAAGTCTATAGATCTATAGGGATGTAGGGCTATAGGGCCATAGGGTTATAGGGCTGTGGGCTATACGGCAAAGGGGCTCTGGGGCTATGGTGCTGTAGCGCTATAAGGCCATTGGGCATTTGGTCTCTAGGGCTCCGGGGCTATAGGGCTCTAGGACCATAGGGATAAAAAGGCTATAGGGATACAGGGCCGAGAGGGCTGTAGGGCTATAGGGCCATAGGCATATGGACCTATAGGGATATGGGGCTATATGGGCTATAGGGCAAGGCTATAGAGCCATAGGGCTATAAGGATATAGGGTTACAGGGGTATAGGGCTATAGGGATATCCGGTGACAGGGCTATGGGGCTATGGGGCTACTGGGCTATGGGGCTATTGGGTTATACGGCTACAACGTTTGGGGTTATAGGGCTATAGGGCTATAGGGCTATAGGGCTATGGGGCGATAGGGCGATAGGGCTATAGGGCTATAGGGCTATAGGGCTATAGGGCGGGCCGCGGAAATCGGTGCCACACTCACCTAACCTTAGCAATCCACTAGGACCTCTACAGGGGTAGTCTCCGATTGTGGAATAAGGATTCCTGAATACAGATGTTTTGCTGCGGATTTCTTAGAACATGTATATGAGTTAGGATTCCTGTTGTCATGATCACTTAGTAAGGACACCTCAGTGATTCCTTAATACCGATTCCTTACCCAGGATTCCTCTGTGAGGACTCCTGACGAAGGGTTCCTTAGTCAGGACTTCTAACACAATATTAATTAGTCAATATTCCTAGGTAAGAAATCATTGGCAATGAATCCTTCAAAGGATTTCAAGCGCATCTTCCTTAATACATACTCTTGAGTAAAGATTCGTTGAGGAAGATTCCTTGGCAACATTTCCTTACTAAGTTTTCCGTCGTAAATATTCCTCACGGAGGATTCCGTTTGCAAATATTCCTTACTAGCAATCCCATAAGTCACATTCCGTACTAAGAATTCTGCACTATGAATTCTTTATTCCGGATTCCTTAAGTAAGAATCCTTACGCAGGAAGCCGCATTAATGACCCATTACTAAGAATGTGATCATAACAATTCGTTCCGAAAGATCCTTGCATACGGATTCATCACGAAGGATTCCATATTAAATATTCATTAGTTGTGCTTCCTTAGTACAGACTCCTTATTCATTGTTCTGTACTAAAGGTTTCTTCCTCAGGATTCCTCAATCGAGATTCCTTCGTCCTCGCTGAAAGTTCCTGTATAAATATCCCCCACTGACAAATCCGTACGGTAGATTATTTACTAAGGCTGCCTTACAGAAGCTTCACTTATCACGATTTCTTACTAAGGATTCCCACTTACATATTCCTTACAACAGATTTCTCACCAAGGACTCCTTGGAAGGAGTTTTGCGTACAGCTTCCTTACTAAGGACTCCGTAACAAGGACCTCTTTCCTTCATAGAAGCGTCTGAATCAAGAGTCCTCAATAAAGATACTTGAACAAGGAATCCCAAGTAAAAGGCTCCTTCGTAAGGATACCTGAATAAGATGCCTGAGTACAATATCCTTGCTAAGGGTTCCTGAACAAGGGCTCCTTAGTAAGGGGTCCCCAATAAGGGTTCCGACTTGAGATTCCTGAGTCCGAATTCCCAAGATTATTTGGTAAGGACGCCTTGCTAAGAAATTCTTCAAAAGATGTTGGATAAATATTCCTTAAAACAGATTCCAGAATACATATCTTCTGATCAAGATTCCTTGGTACAGATTCCTTAAGACGGATTCCTTCGTAAAGAGCCCTCATAAAACCTGCGCGCGGTTTCATTCCTAAGGATGTTGTCGTAAAGACCCATTGGTAATGACTCCTTCGTACAGGTTCCTTACGAAGGAATCCTTACTAAAGTCTCCTGAATAAAAAACTCTTTGCTCTAGATTCTCGAGCAAAGAGTCTGGGCGAAGGGCTCCAAAATAAAATGTTCTTTCCTATCCGCACTGGAGATTCCTCGATGAAGATGTCTCGCGGAGGAGTCCCCCGGAAAGATACCCCACTGCAGATTACGTAATGCATCTTCCTCAGTACAACTTCCTTACGAAATATTCATCGCAATATATTCCTTACTACGGCTTACTCCGTGAAGATCACTGACTAACCACTGTTATTTCAGGACTCCTTAGTAAGGGTTGATGCATTCGTGGGCATTCCTTACTAAGGATTCCCTAATAAGGGCTCATGACTACTAATGCTTACGTAGGATCCTCTCGTAAGAAGTTCTTCAATATGGACTCCCTGATGATGATCCCTTAGTGTGCATTTCGTAATAACGATTCCTGGCTTACGATTCCTTCATCAGGACCCCTTAAGTAAGGATCCCGGCGGAAAACTGACATCAAGGATTCCAGAATATATATATATATATATACATATATTCCTTAGTAAGGACTCCTTGATTCCCTATAAAAGACTCCTTCCTGAAGACTCCTGAAAACGGTTTCTGATTAAGGGTTCCTTCTTCCGGATTTGGATTTGTCCATGCCTACTCATTACTAAGGTGTCCTCAGGGAGGAGCCCTTTGTTCAGGATTCCTGAATAAGGATTCCTTACGAAGGGTCCCTTGAGAAAGATACTTCAGCAAGGATTCCTGGGTAAGGGTTCTTTGGCACATTTTCCTGAGTAGAGATTCCCGAATAAAGATTCCTCACGGAGGATACCTTGTAAAACATATTCCTGACTACAGATTCCCCGAGCACAGACTCCTTACTAAGGATTCCGCAGCAAGGATTTTTGTCGGAAGCATTCCTTGTATTTCCTTGTTACACAGATTCCTTCTGAAGGGCTCCTAACAAATCCGTAATGAGGGCTCCTTAAATAAGAATTCCCCAATCAGGATTCAATAGAGATTCCGTACTCAGGATTCCTTACGACTGCTAACTCAATAACGATCTCTTACTCAGAAATCCTCCGCTCGAATCCCCGCTTCGATCTCCGCGAAACCATCCTCTTCCTCCTCCTGTTCCTCCTCTTCATCCTCCTCCTTTTCTTCCTCCGCCTCCTCCTAATTCGCCCGCGCCTACTCCGCCTCCGTCTCCGCCTCCTGCTCCTCCCCCGTCCACCTTCGCCCTCTTCCCCGACCCTTCTCCTCAGCCCTCCTCCTCGACCCGCCGCCCCGACCCTCCTCCACAACCCACATCAAACATCCTTTTGCTTCACGCTCTTAGCTTCGACGATACTCCTCCTTCTCCTCCTCCTCCTCCTCCTCCTCCTCCTCCGCCATCGCCCTCAACATCCTGAGACCCGGTCGTATGCAGATCTCGGGAAACCTCCTCCTCAATCCTCCTCCTCCTCCTTCGTCACGTCGTGAGTAAACTGGCTCCTGACTTGATGCCAGCGCTCGAACCAAAAATGGCTGTGCATGACGATGCCACGCTGAGCTGCATGTTGCAACTGAATGGCCAAGACAACCCGAAGACGGCCCACACGAGCTCCATGAGAGGTCTTCACAAAGTGAAGACGAAAGATGCCCCAGGAGACTGAACTCCTCGTGCTACCACTCCCCAGCCTCCTCCTCCTCCTCCTCCTCATCCTGCTCCTCTTCCTGCAAGTCGTCATCACCACTACCACCACCATCGCCACCAGCATCAGCAGCAGCAGCATCAGCATCAGCATCATCATCGTCACCCTCCTCTCCGGTACCATCCTCATCATCGTCAGCATGATCCTCATTAACATCGCCACCACCACCATCATCATGATCAGCATGATCATCATCGTCATCAGCATCACCGTCCCCATCATCAGCCCCAACACCCTCATAATCATTCCTATCCTGATCACGGCTCTCCCAAGCCTGTGGATAAGATGTAATCCATTTGACGGCCTTCCTGCTCCTCCGCCTCCTCCTCTTCCTCCTCCTCCTCCTCCTCACTGATCCTCCTCCTTGTCTTTTTCATCACGGCCACAACCATCACCGACAGCAACCTCACCACCATCCTCCTCACCACCATTTTCATCATCATCATCATCATCAGCAGCAGCATCGTCCTCATCATCAGCATCAGCATCATCACCACCGTCATCATCATCATCATCATCATCATCATCATCATCATCATCATCATCATCATCATCATCATCATCATCATCATCACCGCCAAAATAAGTATCCCATCATCGTCATAACCGTCATCTTCAACACGGCTCTCCCAAACCTCGAGATTCGAGCTGACACTCGTAAAGGCCATCCTCGTCCTCCTCCTCCTCCTCCTGCTCCTCCTGCTCCTCGTCATCATCATTATCACCACCCCCAAGAGGAAGTTTCGAGCGAGGGCGCGGTTCCTGAATACAGAGAAATGTAAAACAAGAGCGCGGTTCCTTAGCACATCACAAGGAAGACTTGAGCAAGAGCCCGATTCCTAAGTGAATCGCTACGATGTCTCGAGCGGTAGCGCGATTCCTAAGAAAATCGCAAGGAAATCTCGAGCGAGAGCGCGATCCCTATGTAAATCGCGAGGAAGTCTTCAACGAAAGCGCGATTCCTATGTAAATCGCGAGGAAGTCCCGAGCGAGAGCGCGGTACTTGAGCAAATCGCGAGGAAGTCTCGAGCGAGAGCGCGATTTCTATGTAAATCGCGAGAAAATCTCGAGCGAGAGCGCGATTCCGATGTAAACCGGGAGGTAGTCTCGAGCGAGAGCGAGAGAGCGGGAGCGCGATTCCTATGCAAATCGCAAGGAAGTCTTGAGCGAGAGCGCGATTCCTGAGTAAATCGCGTGGAAGTCCCGAGCGAGAGCGCAACACTTGAGTAAATCGCAAGGAAGTCTCGAGTTCGAGCGAGAGCGCGATTCTTAGGTAAACCGCGAGGAAGTCTCAAGCAAGATCGCGATCCCTAGGTAAATCGCGAGGAAGTCTCGAGTTCGAGCGAGAGCGCGATTCTTGAATACAACTGGAGGAATTATCCGGAGCGAGAACGCGATTCTGCAAGAAATCTGGATGAACCCTCGAGCGAGAACGCTCGAGCGAGAGCTCGATTCCTGTGTAAACCGAGCGGAAGTCTCGAGCGAGAGCGCGATTCTTGAATACATCGCGAGGGAATCTCGAGCGAGAGCGCGATTCGTGTAAACCGAGCGGAAATCTCGAGCGAGAGCGTGATTCTTGAATACATAGCGAGGAAATCTCGAGCGAGAGCGCTGAAGCGAGAGAGCGATTCCTAAGTAAATCGCGAGGAAGTCCAGAGCGAGAGCGCGATTCTAGGTAAATCGCGAGGAAGTCTCGTGCGAGAGCGCGAATCCTCGGTTAATCGCGAGGAAACCTTGAGCGAGAGCGCTCGGCGTTGTTGTTGTCGTTGCTGTTGTTGTTATTGTTGTTGGTGCTGTTGCTGTTGCTGTTGCTGTCGACTTTTCATGTCTGATGAATAATTATATTTGATCCCCCTCCTGGGACTCGCACCCTGTTTCTTATCAGCGAAAGTCTGCCTCCTCGAGCAGTGCCCCTGGCCCCCGGTTTACAACAACAGCAACAACAACAACAACAACAGCAACAGCAACAGCAACAGCAACGACAACGGCTCCCGCCTGATACTTTCTCACAGTGTATTCCCATATCGTGCTCTCGCGCGGGACTTCCTTACCATGTAAGAACGAATTACGGTCTCGCGTGGGACTCCCTCGCAATTTATTCAGACAATGCGCCCCTGGCGCTCAGGAATTACGCTCTCGTTTTGGCTTCTCTCACGATTTGTTTGGGAATCGCGCAGTCGTTCGAAATTCCCCCGCGATTCCTACAGTACCCACGTTTCAGCAAGCCGCCTGCTCGACCTGGTCGCTTGGGCCCGCCTTCCCGACCTGCCCGCTATGGGTCTGCCCACCCGATCTGCCCGTCTGGTTATACCACATGTTTTCCACTCCTTGCCCCCTTCCTGCTAATGCCTCTCGTGCTCCATTATTCCCTCTCACCCTTTCCATCCGGCCTCTCTTCCCCTGCCGTAAGGGCTGCATGAAATACACGTGGCAGGTAAAGAATTGAAGATATACCGCCAAGGGGGTACGATCGAAGACGACGAGGGCGGGTACCGAGGATTCGGGATATACGTATTGATTGACACGCGCACAGACAGGAACGAACAGTCTTAGACTGATTGTTGTTGTTGATGGTGGTGGTGCTTGGCGGGGAGGGGCGGGCGGCGTGGCCCCTCCCTATCCAACAACAGCAACAGCAACAGCAACAACAACACCAATCAATGTATTACGGGTCGCTCTTGGACGCGTGCGTGCCATTCACTCAACATGTGTATCCTGAACCTCGATACCCGCCTTGTTCGTCTTTGATCGTACCCCCTTGGGGGTAGATCTTTCTTACCTGCAACGTGTCTTTCATGCAGCCCCTACGGCAGGGGAAGAGAGGACGGATGGAAGAAAGGGACAAAAGGAGAGGGAGAAGGTTGGAGCACGAGGAAGAGAGAGAGAGAGTAGCAGGAGAGGGGGCTAGGAACAGAAAGCACGTGGCAGAACCAGACGGGCTGATCGGGCAGGTAGACCCTAACAGGCGGGTCGGGAAGGCGGGCCAGGCGGAGCAGGAGGGTTGCTGAAGCGTGCGGCCTGCATAAATCGCAAGTCTCGAGCGATAGCGCGATTCCCAAGTAAATCGCGAGATAGGCCAAAGCGAGAGCGTGATCCTAAGTGTCGAGGGCGCGGCGTCTGAAGAAATTGCGAGGAAGTCCCACGCGACAGCGCGATGCTTGCATACATTGTGAAGATGTCCTGCGCGAGAGCGCGATTCGGGAATACACAATGAGGAAATAGTAAACGGGAACCGTTGTTGTTGTAACTCTGGGGCTAGGGGCCCAATTCTGAGACCCAAGACTTTCCCTGCGAGCCCAGGGAAGGGCACTTCAACTGAAACATACAATGTGCCCATAAGGGGGGAACAGCAATGCTTATTCTTCACAAGTGAGAATTCAACCGCAACAACAACAACAACAACAACAGCAACAACAACAACAACAACAACAACTACAACAACAACAACAACAACAGTCATGTCAAGACGGTTCGCTCCTATCTGCTCGACTTACATTCGACGTGCATTCCCCCAAACCCTCGATACCCGCCCTCTTCGTCTTCGATCGTACCACTTTTGAGTGGTATACCTTTCTTCCCTGCAGGCCGGGCCCCAGCAAACGGCGGGGCGGCCGCGGACCGTCGGCCTGGCCACAGGCTGCGCTGATCGGCGACAACCCGACCCCAAGAAGGACGGACAGGGGACCGACCACGACGACGACGACGACGACGACGACAGCGACGACGACGACGACGAAGACGAGCAAGAGCGAGAGCGAGAGCGACAGCGGGGCCACGAATGGCAGGAAGGGGGCCACGAAGGGCGACAGCGGGGTCACGAAGGGCATGCGTATGGGGCCACGACGGGCGCGAACGAGCGGCGGCCACGAAGGGCAGATAATGCACGGCCACAGAAGGCAACGACGGGGCCACTGAGGGTAGTAACGGGGCCACGTAGGACAGCGAGAGGGGGCCACAAAGGGCGACAGCGGGGCCACGAAGGGCATGCATATGGGGCCACGACGGGAGCGAACGAGCGGGGGCCACGAAGGGCATATGTATATTGGGCCGCAGAGGGCAGGGACGGGGCCACGAAGGGCTGCAACTGGGCCACAAAGGGCCGCGAGGGGACCACGAAGGGCGACAGCGGGGCCACGAAGCGCACGCATATGGGGCCACGACGCGCGGCGGCCACGAAGGGCATACATATATGGCGCCACGAGGGGAAGCAGGGGGAAACGAAGGGCTGCAACGGGTCCACGGAGGGCAACGAGGGGGCCACGAAAGGGCTGCAACGGGGCCACGAAGGGCAGCGAGGGGGCCACGAAGGGCTGCAATGGGGCCACGAAGGGCGGCGAGGGGGCCACGAAGGGCTGCAACGGGGCCACCAAGGGCAGCGAGGGGCAGCGAGGGGGCCACGAAGGGCTGCAAGGGGGCCACGAAGGGCAGCGAGGGGGCCACGAAGGGCTGCAACGGGGCCACGAAGGACAGCGAGGGGGCCACGAAGGGCTGCAACGGATCCACGAAGGGCAACGAGGGGGCCGCGAAGGGCTGCAACGGGGCCACGAAGGGCAGCGAGATCCCGATTCCTAAGTATGCTGCGAGGGAGTCCTAAGCGTCAGCGCGACTCCTGGGTGCCTGAATGTCGGGAGCGCGGCGCTTGCGTAAATTTCACGGAAATCCAACGCAAGAGCGCGCGCTTCTTGAATAAATCCCGCCAACCCTCTGGGCGCAGATGGTTTAGGGAGTTTCCTCCGCGAGTCGCTGGAGCGTCCAAAACGGCCTCGGCGAGGAAGCCAAACTCATTGGTTTTACTAGGGCGCTGGCCCCATATAGGCCTCCCTGGGGGGGGCGCAAATTAATGCTCCCCTCTTGTTTGATCGATCTCCTACAAGATGGCCCAACAAAAACGCCCAGGAGGCCCCAAAAGGTCCCAAGATAGCCCCAAGATGGCCCCAATAGGCCCCCAGGAGGCCACCAAAAGGATGTCAAGCGGCCTCAAGAGGACCCCCCGAAGCACCCAAGACGCCGAAGAGCCCCCCACGACCGCCAAGAGACCCCCAAGACGCCCCAAGACGCCCAAGAGATACCCCAAGAGGCTCCGAGAAGCATCCAAGAAACCTCTGGCCCTTTTGCTTGCTCTCCTCCTCCTCCTTCCTCCTCCTATCCCTTATCATCCTCATCCTCCCCCTCCGCCTCCTCCTCCTCGTCATCCTATTCATCCTCCTTCTCCCTACTTACTCATCCATCCATCCATCCAATTTTCTCCTTCGCCCCCTCTCTCCTTCACACGGCTCGGCCGTCCCACTCTTTGCTCCCGCACTTCCCTGATCACCTCTCAACTCGCCTGGACATCGTTTCTGGATGGGCTGGTGGGGATACTTGTGTTCCTCGCGGGCGCAAGCGAAAGCGCAGGCGCCGAGTTGAAAGGTCCGGGCCACGGGCCGATCTAATTTACACGCGCGGGCGAGGCCGCCCACGGCGTGAGGGGAGGAGCTACGCGCGAGCCTAAATGCACAGCGACCGAGCGCGGGATCAGAACCTACCGCCGGGGAGGCAGCTGGCTGAGGCTGAGCTGGCTGAGCTGACTGCAAGCGGCCAGAGAAGCAGCTGCACACGTGCGGAACCCAGAAAGACAACTGGGTGAATTGGATCCTGCACGCCAGGAGAAGTCGCGACCTGTTCTGTATCTACAGACCAAACGCCCGCCCGGCGAGGCGGCGCCACCGGACGGGCTGACCCGGGAAGGCGGCGCGCAACCAAGAAGAACAGAGACCGAGAGGTGCAAGCGCGCTCGGACTCCAAGTGGGCACCGTGGGAGGAAATACCTGGCGGGGATACTTTTTTGTTCGGCGGCTCCAAGGAAAGCCCCAGGGAGCGGCCGCAACGTCCGGGGCGCGGTGCGAAGTAAATTTGCGAAACCAGCCGCCCCAGGACAGCCGACCGCACCTGCAAGCGTGCTCGCAGTTGCACATGCAGAATACAAAATGAACTAAATTCGCAGCCAAACGCACACAGGCGCAGGGCCGATGGAGAACAGGGCGCGGGAAGAGCGCGAGGAGTCGCCGAAACGGCGCCAGCTCAAGCAAAGCGACGAGGAGGGGCGGAGGAGGGGGCGAAAGCGAGCGACTGGCACAGGCACACTGCAGCCACGCAATACGAAGGTGCGGCAAAGGCATGCCCCGTCAAGGCTCACAGAATCTGAGGTGTAACTGAACCTCGTCGACGCACCATCCAGTAGGAGACCACTGGTGCGGGCGCGCGAGGCTGAGCCACCTCCAGCCAAAGCCAGCGCGTGCACATCGTATCCGACTCTCGCAGTTCGGGGGCACAACGATGCGGGGTGCTGACGGGGGCTGGGCGCAGACTGCACTGCCAGGGGGAACGACCACCAACTGCAGAAGGCTGAACCACTCAATGCAGGGCCGCTCCCAGTAAACGCCAAACGACGTCAAAGCAGGGCCGCGCCCAGCAGAAGGCTGAACCACTCAATGCAGGGCCGCGCCCGGGCGACGCCAAACCCTCAATGAAGGCCGCTCCGGGTTTCACCGAAAGCATGGCGGACGGCAGCGCCCGATCCACACCTCCAGCCGGTAGCCAGCGATGCACATAGTCTCCGACTCCCGCGGTTCGGGGGCACGATGCAAGCACTGGCGCAGGCTGGTGGCCGGGGCTGCACAGAAGAGGCGACCACGCACTGCAGAAGGCTGAACCACTCGATGCAGGGCCGCACACTTGCTAAAGTGTGGCTGAACCGCGTCGGAGCGCCATCCAGTAGAGAAGACCACTGGTGCGCGTACGCGAGGTTGCGCCACCTCCAGCCGGTAGCCAGTGCGTGCACAGCGTATCCGACACACGCAGTTCGGGGGCACAACGATGCGAAGTCGCGTCGAGGCTGGGCCCGCGCTAACGCAGGGCACAACCGTCGACTGGCGCAGGCCCAGGCCAGGCGGTGGGGTGAGCGCGAGTCGGCGTCGCGGAGCCGAGCAACCTCGCCGACGCCTCCCCCAAGCCTGGCGCTGGGTCAGCCCAGCCTCGACACAACTAGCAGCCACTGCGACGCCAGTGCGCTCGCGCAGCAGGGTCGGGCGGGTGGGGAAAAACGCATCCCGCCAGCGGGACGGCCACGCGTGAGACAAATCCCATTCACCTGCGACGAGAACGCGCTCGCGGGCGCGCAGGGTGGGGATCCGCCTCAGCCGTGAATAGCCGTCCCGCAGCATTAGAGACAAGCAAGAAGATAGCCAATAGGGGCCACGACGCTCGCGCGACTTCTCCCCGCGCTCAAATGCTGCCCAGAGCGCCCATGAGAAGTCGCGTCGAGGCTGGGCCCGCGCTAACGCAGGGCACAACCGTCGACTGGCGCAGGCCCAGGCCAGGCGGTGGGGTGAGCGCGAGTCGGCGTCGCGGAGCCGAGCAACCTCGCCGACGCCTCCCGATGCATGCTCGGCGGAACGACGCCCAAGCGCGCTCTAAGCAGACCGCAGATGCCTGGTCTGCTTGACTCACGGCCTGGGCGGCCCCTGCACCGCTTCCGCGGCGATCGGCGCGTCCTGCGCGCCACGCGCCGCCGCGGAGCCCCGACCCCGATGCCTGCAGGGCGGCGCCTCGTCGGAATCGGAGTGCGCGATCTCGGCTTCTGCCGCCAGCACCATGGCTCGCGTCTTTGCGGCCGGGTACCTGTGCGCCGCCAAGCGCCGCGCCCTCGCGACCCAGGCAGCGCGGCCGTGCCCCCCGTCGGAATGGAGTGCCCGAACGCGGCCACAGATCTCCAACCCCCTTCGAAGAACAGCGCTGCTGGCCCCCCGGTGCGGAGTGCCTGTGTGCGAGAGACACGAACTGCGCGCGGGCCCTGGGTAGGCAGGGGACGGCAAGGGGAGCCCATGCCTGGTCGGCCCGGCCGCGCCTGAAGCAATGCGCCCCCCACTCCAATGCCCTATGGAGCCCGAGGTGGGCAGCGGCGAGCTTGACGCAAGCCAGCCCGTCCACGTAAGAGACGCCCGGCAGGAGCTGCTCGCCGGGCCGGAGCGAATGCCGAATGATGCAGACCGCACACAATCGTTTGCCCTGGAGCTGGCATACGCATACCCTCCAGACCTCGCGATGCGGGGAGCCCGGGGCGCGCCCCGCCGCGCGCGCGCGCTCGGCCCGCCGGGTCGGGAGCCACTCTCCCCTTCCGCTGGCGGAATTGCACCTGCACCTGGTGCTTTCCTTCGTCTACGTGGAGCGAGACGGCACTATGCCCAGGCGCATTCAGCCCCACTACTTCGGAGCCGAAGCGCAAGCAGAACTGCCAGCATATGACGAAAGCGTCGGCCATATCGCCGCGTCCGATCTGCCAAACGCCAGGCCCGCGGGCCGGCACGCACGGCAGGCCGCTTAGTTAGAAGAGCGCGCGGCCGCGCCTCGCGCAGCCAATCCGACATCGCGCGCACGTTTTCGGCCGTGGCGCGCGCACGAAATCTTTGCGCACCAGGCGGTTCCGCCTGCCGCCGATATCATGGGCTCGCGGCCGACGCGCGCGGCGGCCGTACCTTTCGGGCACCGAATACCAGGGTCCGCGTGTCCGCCAAAGACCCTGTGTCTGCGCGGAGCAGATGCAGGACTGAGCGAATGCCCTGCAAATAGTTCGACAGGGTCCCCGGGCGGCGACAGAGCGCCACCATCATGTCCCGCGCGATGGCGCACGGCGGCCAGGGCGGGACGCCTGCCGCATCGCACGCCTGGCCGTACAACTCCACCGCCGAGGCATACGGGTATGCCGAGAGCTTCCACGCGTGGAATTCTCGCCACAGCGCGGCCATCTGGATGCGGCGCATGCACTCCAGTCCTGCTCCTGACACCCGCAATTCCTCGGCGCGCCGACGAGGTGTTCCTGGCACCCGCCGCACGCCGATGTCCTGCCTCGCGCGCACCTCCCGCGGAATGCCGCCTTCGCTTATGAATATCGCGGGCGGAGCCTGGAGTTTCGTCAGCTGGCGGATTGCCTCTGCCAGCATCGGCGGCGCTGGTACCTCCGCGCCGCGCGCGGTGCACGAGGACGGTGGCGCCGCGCGGTGGTGCCTGCCGTGCCTGCCTTGCCGCTGAGAGCAACGCGAGGGCTTCTTGAGGCGTCAAACCCCCGCCGGGCCGGCGTTTCGCGCGCAAGCCCGGTGCCGGTGCCGGGCACTTGGCCGCTTTCTCGAGTAACGTTTCCGCCGCCTTCGCGCCCACGGGGCAGCGGGCGGCGGCCGGCCTTGCTTGCTCCGCCGGATGGGGCGGAGTGGCGCGCGCGCGCTCGACCTGGGAGAGCGATGCCGCTGCATCGTCCTCCCGGGGCCGCTTTGCCTTTTCGTGGGTCAGCTTACGCGCGTGAGTAATAAGCGTCACGGTGAAGCACTCTGACCACTCCCGGAGGCACGGGAACACTTCCCTCGCCTCCTTCGCCGTGAATCCGGACAGGTCGGGGGGATACGCCGCTCCTTCGGCTGCGAGCATGGATGTCAGACACTGCAGAGCTTCCGCGCCTACCGGATGCGAATCATTTTCGGGCGTCCACCGCGACGCGTGTGACAAGCACGCAAGCATGGCGCCCGCGGGCCCCCTCTCGCGGCGGGCCTGGTCGTCACGCGCTCGCCGCGCAAGCCTTTGCGCCCCCTACAAATTGCCCCGTGCTACTTGCTATGCATGCCCGCGCGAATGCCAGGGCGCCGCGCGGGGCCATGGCCACGCCACTCGGGTGAAGCCCTCGCGGTGCATGGCCGCAATCGCGGCCGCCTTCGTGGCGGGCCGCGTAGGGGCGTCTGCCACGTTGAGCGCGGATGGCACATGCCACGCGCTCAGGAGGCACCGCGCGGTCGCTGCTGCGAACCAAATATCTGCCACGAGCGCGTTATAATCTGCCTGGCGCGAGGTCCCGCGTAGGAGCACCCCGAGCGCGGCCTGGCGCGGTCAGCGGAGCATCGCACGGGCAGCTCGGCGACCCGCGCCCGGCCGCGCCTTCGAATCGACAAACAACACGATTTCCGCATCGCGCAGCGTCGCGAGCAAATGATGCAAGGCGCAAGCGGCCGCGACGAGTTCCCATGCCGCGACCTTTCGCAACACGGCGGGCTGTCCGCCAGGCTACGCGTGGCCGGGGCGCCCCCGCCTGCGTCTTGCGGTGCTTCGTCCACCGCTTGATCGACGAAGGCACATCAGCCGCTGCATAGCGCTTACCGCTGGGCCCAATGATGACCCACGCGAGCCTGCGGAGGCGGGGCGGGCCGGGCAATGCGGGCGCCGTTCCAAACAGGCGCGCGCGTATGTCGCCTGCCGCCGCCCGTCGCGTCGGAATAGACGAGGTAGCGTGGCCGCTCCGGGGTCACCCGCAGGGGCACCGCTCGTTCCGGCGCGCTCCGGAGGAAGCGCAGCCACCATTCCAATGCCCCGCGGAGCCGCGACTTCAACCTCCATCCCCGCTGCTGCGCGTGCCAGAACAGCGGGGCGAGGTATACCCGGGCACCTGCCGTCGCTCTCGCGCGCGCGCGTCGCTCGCGCGCGGGAGCTTGGGCGTGCCTCTGCCGAACACCGCAGAAGAGCCCCATCCGAGTCTGCCGGCAAATTTTGATGCCGCCGCCGGCGACATTCTCCCTGCCTCCAGCACCCACTCGATCTCTTGGATCAATTTGTGGCGCTTGTCGCCACCGATCGCGAATACTAACGAGAGCTCATCGCCCGATCCGCGCACTTCCGCGTCGACGCCGAGCACAGTGGCCCTCGGCTCGGCAACAACGCGTTTGCCGGCGTCCAGGCGCCAGCCCAAAAGGTCTTCGACGACCGCCCTCAGGACCTCTGCGGCATCGCGGGGGCCGCCCGTGCCGGGCCCCCTGTCCGCGTCGGCCCGGAACAGATCGTCCACGAATCGGCCCGAAGCGAGCGAGAACAGCTTGGCAAGGATGGCCTGCCGCGCTCGCGGGGCGCTCGCCGTGCCGCCGCGGCGCTCGCGCCTCGCGCCTGGAGCGCCGCCCCAACGCGGTCCCAAGCGTATCCGCTGCCCACGGCGCCGAAGGGGCAGCTCAAGAGTTGCAGACAGTAGCCCTCGCGGGCTCCCTTGGCCCATACCGAATGGGCCAACGGGAGGTCGGCGCCTCGCACGGGCAACGTTTTGTAAGCACCGATGAAATCTTCTTTGCTCAGCACCGGCGTGCCGGCCGCGGCCGCGATCCGCGCCAGCTCGACCAGAGCATCGAGAGAATCCACCCTGCGCGCGGTCGCGGCGACACGGGAGAGCGGACAGCGCGCGCGAGGGGCGGGGGGGGGGGGGAAAGGGCCCGCCTGCACCTCTCGGCTGCGGCGGCGCAGTCATTAACGCCCGTGGCAGTGAAATCGTCGATCGCGCGTACCTGGACGCGTTGGCTCCCGGCGCGGCGCCCAGGGGAGGGGACGGCGCATGCCGCGGCGAATGCGCCATTCCTTGCGCATCCATTCTTCCAACTTCCAGCGCCATCCCTCGTCTACAGGGAATCGCGGGTTTAACGCCGCCCCGCGTGGCAGGTCGGACAACCGGACCCACGCTGCCTGGCCCGCGGCCACCTGCACGCTCGCGGACGTCGCAGCATGGGCGACTGTCCCCGCTGGCTTGCGCGGCGCGCGCCTCTTCGCATGCTGTATCATGCAAAATCTGGGTGACTTCCGCGTCGGTCCCCAGATCCCGAGACGCGCGCTCGAGGGTGGCGGCGTTCAAAGTGTCCGCTCGGCTGCGCAACTCGGATGGGCATTCGGCTCCCTTGGGGGTCACGGGCGCGTTCATGCCCGAGCGCGGCAGGACCCCCACTAGCGGGAAGCCCCGCTCCAAGTCACGCGTCAAATTCTCGTCGGACGCCTCAAGCACGGAGCCGCGCCCCGCTGTCGCGCGCGCGCGCTGCGTCGCTGGTCACCCCAGCAGCTTGCATCATTTCGGCCAAAAGCAACAAGTTCTTGTCAGGCCCAAGGACGGAGCGCACATGCCATGGTAACTTCGCATAGCGTGCCTCGCCCGACCGCGCTCTCCGCCGGTGCTTCGCGGTAGCGGCGTGCCGGGCGGCGCCTTCCATTCTGAAGCCGTCACACGTTTGCGCTCTCGCCAAAATTGCAACGCCGCCTCGCGCCTCTCTTGCAAGAGTGCGTCGCTCGTCTGGCTCGCCGCCACCGCCGCATCGCGCTCAGGTCCCGCAAGCGGCGCTATCTCGCGGACTCGCGGCAAGTGTGCCGCCCAGGCGGCGTGGCAAAGAGGGCTCATGCCCGCCCTCTTGTCTTCGTCGTCGAGCAACGCATCCACGGCGGCTTTGATCTGCGCGCGCGCGCTTCGCGGCTCCGCCCCCGTAGAGTGGCGGGCAAGGGCCTCTTCAAATGCGCAGCCGGCATCGTGGATTTGCTGGGGGCAAAGGTCGCCGCCCCCGCCTTCGGCGCCGTCGTCGGAATCAACATCCGCGTCCTGCGCTGCGCTCGCCGCGGGCGGGGCGGTCTCGCGCGCGGCGCACTGGCGGCGCCTCCTGCCCCTCGGGCGACGGCCCGCGCCACACTGCGCCCTCACCGCTGTCGGCAGAGTGCAATGGGGAGGCCCCGTCGTCTGCATCACTGGCTGGCGCGGCGTCCCCGCGGGGGGGGGCGCGCGCGCGCGCGCGGAGCGCGCCTCGGGCGGGCGAATAATTAGCATGCACAGCGCCGGCGCCCTGGCTTCACCACCGCCAGGACTCCTTTCGCTCAGGCTTGTGCCACGAGCTCCCCGCGTCCTTGGGAGCCCCTCCCTTGCCGGCCTTTCCGCCCCCCTTCTTGCTGAAGGTATCGCGGCGGGGGCTGCGCGAGCGCTGGCGGAGGACAGGGCTCACCGGGGTCCGTGGCTTCGCCGCCTCGCGCGCCGCGACGCGTGCTCGCGCTCGCGGGGCGCGCGCGCGCGGGCTCGCGCCTGGTCGCGCCGGTCGTTGCCGCCTTTCTTGCCCCCGCCCTTGGCGAACGCCGCCTGGCGGTCCGACTGCTGGACTCTCTCCTACAGCGCGCAGCGCGATGCACGATGCCAGGGCGGCGGCCACTCAAAAGCGCTGCGCTCCTTGGCGGCGCGCAGAATGTCCCACGACAACGCAGTGAACGAGGCCGTCGCATCCTCGTCGCCGTGTTCCAGGTCTTTCGCCACTTTCTGGCGGAGAAGCAAATCGTACGTGTAGGAAACCTGGACGCGGCGCGGGCTCCCGCGCGCGGCTCCCTGGGCATCGGGCCCGCCGCTCCGCGGACGCGCCTTGACGCCCCCGTGCTCCTCGCTCACGCGCGCGAGCTGGTACATGTATCCCAATAGCACGACGGGATCAAACACTTTGGACAGGATGCAGCGAAGCCCCCACTCCATTACGTGGGCCTCGCGCCACGGGGCGCGCGTGGGCGCGCGCGCTGCGCTGCGTCGCGCGCGACCTGGAAGTGCGCATAACCGAGAAAATCCATTCGGTCCAGGGCCGCACCCGCACGGTTCGCCGCGGTGACGGCCGACGCGCGATCGCGCCACGAGCCCGCCCCCGCTGGTACCGAGTCCAGCTTCGGCATTCGCGCCCATTGGGGCTTGCAGTGGTCCTGCGCGCGGAGCAATCGGCGAAACGGAAGCTTGTCATTGCACGTGCCGCCGAGCAGGGAGCCTGCAGGCTCTCGCCCTCGGCGCTCCCAATGTATGAGCGGCCATGGGACTGGGCCGTCCGGCCCGCGGCCGCGAATTTGCGCATCGACTCCTCGGTCGGCAATCCCTCACGGGGGAACTTGCCGAGCCAGACCTCGCGCACACGGTCCTGCCGAGGCGCGTATCCCCGAACAATGCCGCCCGCGCATGCGAAAACGCGGCGCGCCTCCATGGCAAACGCCAGCGGCTTCTCCCGCTTTTCTTCGAGCAATTCCTTGCTGGCCTTCACGTATTCTTCCATTGCCGCCGCAATCCGCGTCGTCTCCTCCGCGGGCTTGGCGGCCGCCTCCGCCGGGGCCGATTGCTGACCCTCCTGGCGGCGCGCCGTGCGGCGGCCCGCGTCCTCGCGCACCAACGGGGCGGGGGCCTTCCGCCCGAAGGCTTCCATCGCTCGCGACTGTGTCCGCAGCGCCATATTGATGTGGCACGGCTTAATCGCGAAATCGCGCCACTCCGCGGAAGAATCGCCCGCAAACGGCTTCGCGCCTGGCTTCAGGGCCGCAATCAACATATCGCGCATGGCCGCATCCGAGTAATCAATCGGGCGGACCGCCCCGATCGCTTCGGCCATCAGGCGCGCGACCGTGGTGCACAGCACCAGCTCGGGAGCTGGCGATGCGTCCCCCTCCGCCGCGTTGGCCGCTGCGACGAAGAGGACCCAATCGGCCTTGCGCGCCGCTGCGAGTGGGCTCATGCCCGCGGTAGACGCACGGAGACGCGCGCGCGCCCTGATGGCATTTTTGTCGGTGCCGAATGCGCCAGCAGGCAGATCGCCAAGCAACTCAACGATGTCTGAGCGAGCCAGCGCCATGGATGCTGCGCGCGCGTCGGAGAGCGCCGTGCACGTATCCCCCTCGGCGTCCTTATCGCGCGCTGGCGGTTGCACATGACATAACCCGCAGGCACCCAGCGCCAGAGGGCAGGCAAACGCACGCCGCAGGCATACTGCGCACCGGGGCTGACAGGCAGCATCCGCAGGCGTACTGCGCACTGGGCCGGCATACGGCAACCGCAGGCGTACTGCGCACAAGGGCCGGCATACGGCACACACTTGCAGGCATACTGCAACGCACGCAGGCATACTGCGCTATGGGGGGGGGGCCGGCATACGGCACTCGCAGGCATACTGCGCTTAATGGCCGGCATACGGCGCCCACTTGCAGGCATACAGCCGCACGCGCAGGCATACTGCGGAGAGGGGCTGACAGGCAGCAATCGCAGGCATACTGCGTACAGGGCCGGCATTCGGCATTCGCAGGCATACTGCGCACAATGGCCGGCATACGGCACACACTGCAGGCATACTGCACAGAGGAACGATTGCCGGCGTACGGCATCCGCAGGCATACTGCGCACAAGGGACCAGCATACGGCGCGCACTTGCAGTGCAGCGCAGGGGACAAGTGGCCGGCGTACGGCATCCGCAGGCATACTGCGCACTGGGTCGGCATTCGGCCCAGGATGACCCGTACTCATGTGCGTCCTGACCTTCGAGCCGCAAAACCGACGAGGGACGTAGGTGCTCTCCACGAAGTAGACGCGCGGACCTGTGGGGGAGGAGGGGAGGGGAGGAACCTGCAACGGGAGAGAGAGGCGGCGGAGCGGCCAAGCGAACGCGCGCGCGGGAGGAGGGGCGAGGGGAGGAACCTGCGACGGGAGAGAGAGGCGGCGGAGCGGCCAAGCGAACGCGCGCGCGGGAGGAGGGGGGGGGGGGGAACCTGCGACGGGAGAGAGAGGCGGCGGAGCGGTCAAGCGACGCGCGCGCGGGAGGAGGGGGGGGGGGGGGGAACCTGCGACGGGAGAAAGAGGCGGCGGAGCGGCCAAGCGAACGCGCGCGAAAAACGCATCCCGCCAGCGGGACGGCCACGCGTGAGACAAATCCCATTCACCTGCGACGAGAACGCGCTCGCGGGCGCGCAGGGTGGGGATCCGCCTCAGCCGTGAATAGCCGTCCCGCAGCATTAGAGACAAGCAATAAGATAGCCAATAGGGGCCACGACGCTCGCGCGACTTCTCCCCGCGCTCAAATGCTGCCCAGAGCGCCCATGCAAAGTACTGACGAGGCTGGTAGCCCAGGCTGCCCCATGGCTGCGCCAAGAAGTGCGACACGAACTTGAACCGCAGAAGGCTGAACCACTCGATGCGGGGTCGCACGCATGACCCGATACTTCCTGGGCAGGTGGCAAAGCGGGCGCTCATCAGCGACCGATGCAATCTACTCGGCTGATCGGTGGGGGGCGCAGCCGAGAGCCGCAGAGACATTGTGAATGTTCCCAGCTGAACGGTGGGGGGCGCAGCCGAAAGCCGCAGAGGCACTGTGACTGGCTGCGCCGAGAAATGAGACGCGAACTTGAACCGCAGAAGGCTGAACCACTCGATGCGGGGTCGCACGCATGACCCGATACTTCCTGGGCAGGTGGCAAAGCGGGCGCTCATCAGCGACCGATGCAATCTACTCAGCTGATCAGTGGGGGGCGCAGCCGAAAGCCGCAGAGACATTGTGAATGGCTGCGCCGAGAAGTGCGACACGAACTTACACCGCAGAAGGCTGATACACTCCATGCGGGGTCGCACGCATGACCCGATACTTCCTGGGCAGGTGGCAATGCGGGCGCTCATGAGCGACCGATGCAATCTACACAGCTGATCGGTGGGGGGCGCAGCAGCCGCAGAGACGTCATGAAAGTTCCCAGCTGATCGGCGGGGGGCGCAGCCAAAAGCCGCAAAGAAGTTGCGAATGGCTGCGCCAAGAAGTGCGACGCGAACTTAAACCGCAGAAGGCTGAACCACTCAATGCGGGGCCGCACGCATGATCCGATACTTCCTGGGCAGGTGGCAAAGCGGGCGCTCATCAGCGACCGACGCAATCTACTCAGATGATCGGTGGGGGGGGGGCGCAGCCGAGAGCCGCAGAGACATGATGAATGTATCCAGCGGATTGTGAGAGTACCCAGCTGACCGGCGGGGGGCGCAGCCGAAAGCCGCAGAGATAATGCGAAGGAAACCGCACTTCTGCATGGCGCGGTGGGGGGCGCAGCCAGAAGCCGCAAAACTTGCGAATTAAGAGGGAGAGGAGGAGGAGGAGGAGGAGGAGGAGGAGGAGGAGGAGGAGGAGGAGGAGGAGGAGGAGGGGGAGGGGGAGGCCGAACGGCGGGGTGGCCACGGTCGCATGGGGGCGCGGACAGGCAGGGGGGGCAATCCTGCCTGTTCCTCAGCGACTGCCGTCAACCTTGCCAGTGGGAGGCGCGGCCGATCGCCGCATAGACGCGGCAAAGGAGTGACGCTGATAGGGGGCGCAGCCGAAAGCCGCATCATGCGGAGTCCACACTGCCGGGTGACCCTCTGGGGCAGTATTGTCTGCCCTGTGCCCGCTATTTCTCCGTCACTTAGCGGTCTCTGGGGTGAGACGTCCGCCGCTGTCTGGGAGGGTCGGCTGGGAGGCCCCCTTGGTGGGGGGCCAGCGACGTCCACTTCGCTATCTTCGAGCCGCCTCTCTCCAGTGGTCTCGCCCAAATCCATCACTTGGTTGCCTTCGAGAGCCTCATTCTCTGCCTCAGGGGGCTGGGCGGCGACTGCTGCAGGGGCCTCGCAACGACGGAAAGCCCCCCTGCGGGTGGAGGGGGGTGGCGTGGACGGGATGGGGGTAAGAGCAGGGTCAACGACATCGACGGGCCAGTCCTCGTTCCCTCGTGTGTCGCTGCAAACCTCCGCAGGGCAGGTGGTCCTCATGGACGCTGCTCGCGTCGGCTCTATGCCTGCCACAACTGCAAGTGGGGGTAGCTGTCTAGGGTGGGTTTGCCTTGGGTCAACGGTGAACTCTGCGTGCGACCCCGCAGACCAGCGGAAACGGGATGCAAGAGTACCAGAGCCACAGAGGGCGGACCCGGGACCAGCAACGGCCCCCCAGTGAGCCCGGCGACAGGATGCAAGCAACAGGAGAACCCGCGGGGCACGCCAACCTTCACACTGCAGTCGCAGAGTCCACACTGTGTTCGTCGTCGTCGCGTTGGAACTCCATGGTCGTTTCATGGAGCAGCACGGCGCGCCCGACAACCGCTCGTCAGAACCAAGAAGGAGAAGGAGTGAGAAGACCCAAACTTGAGCTGATGAGCACGGTGCACGACTCGTAGTCAACAGAGAAGGTGGATCTCAGGGTGGAATTCCAGACTGCCCACGGTATAGCCACACCCGCAGCACGCAGACAGAGGATAAAATTATTGAAGTCGACGGTATTGCCACACACGCAGCAAGTAGACAACAGCCAAGATGAATAAGTAGAGGTTCTGAACGAAACAGAAGCCGAGGCTACTGTGGGGAGACGGCCCACCACTGTTTTTTTTGCGCTCCTTGGGGACCTGGTGGTTCGGGTGGCCCTTTGCTGCGCGTTGACCACTGTTCACTCCGCCGCTCCGACCCCGGCGCAGCTGCCACGGCCGAGTCCAGTCGACGTCGAGGCCCAGCGCGTCGCTGAGGACCCGTACGTCGCACTTGTGGCTGCGGAAGGACTCCAGGAAGAGGTGGCAGGTTTGCGGGTCGTGCCGAAGCGGGTCGAGCGCGCCCTTGCTGCCGGGCACAGACTGCCGCTTGGCGAAAGCGTGCCAGGCGCCCGTGAACATCGGTCCCAGTGTGACTTGGAGTCGTCGAATCGCCGCGCCGGGTGTCTCCCCGGGGAGGTCCCACTGGATGTTGTTGCCTCCTGTTTTGTACAGCTGTTGTCCCACGTCGGGGTCCTTAGGCTCTGGCCATTGACGCGGGTCGGGCCTCTGGTGCCGCCGAGCATCCTGGCCGCAAGTCTCCACCGTGCGGGCCCCCCTGTCCTGGCTGGGGGGCATCGCGATCTGCTCGCGAAAGCTCCAGCTGCACGCCTGGCAGGATTTTGCGGGGAGGTGCAGGCCGCATGGTTGGCCGCCAGGCTGGGGTTGGGCCGCGTCGGGCGGCCAGGGCAGACGCAGCCTTGTGAAACGTGGGGAGGGGCCCCTTTCGCTGGCGTTCGCCTTCAGGCCTGCGCCCGTCGCCGCTCCCAGGTGCGTCCCCTCTGGGCAGCGCAGGGCTCTCTCCAGCCTCTGGGGCGACACTGGTTGTGCCGGGCGCGTGCACACTCGGCGGCGCAGCTTCCATAGCCGGGGCGCAAGCTGCTCTGCCAGCGGTGCCCTGGACGCCTGGCGAGGGCGCCTGGGGTTCGCCATCCATAAGAAGCTCACTGACAGGGGAAGGGGGGCGAATAGGCGCGAAGAGGTTTCTCCCGACGACCCAGCGGATGGCTTCGCTGTCCTGCGTCTGGGCGGTTGCTCCGCGGCCCCCCTGCAGGGTGCGTGGCTCTCCCAGAGGACTGCTGACGGACTGATTGTCCTGAGGGGACTACTCCGCGGCTTCCGCAGCCTCCGCCGTCTCCGCCGTGACTTCCCGCTTCTTTCCTCTGGCCTGCTGGCACTGCTGAAGGGGGGGTCGTTAGTGTGAGCTGTACACTGGTCACTGCAGGCTACCTCCTCTCGATTCCTCACTGGGACGTCATCGTCTGACCACGATGCGGGGGGGGGTATCGTGACCTCTGCCTCAACCGCCTCTCGATTCCCCACTGGGACGTCATCGTCAGACGACGAAACGGGGGGGGGGGGGGGGCACGTTGCCGCTGCTGCTGCTGCTATGCTCCGATATGTCTTTGTGCGTGGCAAGATCCTCCAGGTGGTCGTCTGTCGTCGTCACAGGGCGTTGAGGTGGTCCGTGCTCAGGGCGGTCGTCGGGGAAGGGGTTGGGACTCGAGACGCCACGATTTGCCTCTGGCCTAACGGGCCCCATTTCACTTCGTAGATTCGGTAAAATTGAAACCGCGCTCCCATTCTGGCCTACCGGGCCCCATTTCAACCGTGGCAGGATCCTCCGGATGCTCGTCAGTCGTCCTGGTCACCACGGCTGGAGCCGCTACGAAATTCTGAGTTCCTGGTCCCGTGACGGGGGAGGTAAAAGAGTCTTTCCTCTGAGAATCGGGGTAAGATGACAAAGGAATTAAGATCTCATGTTCACTCTGCTCAGGGAGAGAGGGGACGGGATGAGACATTGATAAGACAAGTATCCGCTAAGCAAAACTACTCTATCAGGAATGCGAAGGGAGGAGGTCGGCCGAGGACGGACGACGACGAGCCGCCCGCGGGCCCCAGCGCACTCCTTTTCTCTCCTGCCAGCCGAGGTCGGCTGGCTCGAGCAGTTATACAGCTGCGGAAACGCAGCGTCAGTTCCAGCGGACAGTGCAATGCATGCAAACTAAGTTAAGTTCTAATTGAATACGAGGCGGAGAGGAGCATATTTACTCCCCCCGCGGCGGGCCGCGTAGAGCCCATCCAGCCACAGCACCCCCGGCCTGTACATGTGCACAACCACCGGAGCCAACCCGAAAAAGCTTTTACGGCTCAACGGTGGCTGCCAGGGGGCCAAGGGCCGAAGAGGCTCCACGTTTCCCACCATTGTGATACATATGTTCTCTCCGCTGGACCGGCTTAGCCGACCAGTAGAGATGTCCGCGCCCAACACGCTTCGCGTGTGGGTAAATTGTTCCCAACCATCCTGTGGTGTTGGGTCCTCGTTTTGAAGAGACGTCGCCCCGCGTTCCTTCCTCCTCCTCCTTCCTCCTCCCCCCCTTCCTCCCCCCTCCTCCCCCTCCCACGCCCATTCTGGCACACCCCTCACACGTTTCGTGGCCCCATAGGGAGCTCCACCGAAGGCCCCAGTGGCTGCGCCCGCATGCGGTTCCACCCCTCATTCTGGCACACCCCTCACACGTTTCGTGGCCCCATAGGGAGCTCCACCGAAGGCCCCAGTGGCTGCGCCCGCATGCGGTTCCACCCCCCACTCTGGCACACCCCTCACACGTTTCGTGGCCCCATAGGGAGCTCCACCGAAGGCCCCAGTGGCTGCGCCCGCATGCGGTTCCACCCCCCATTCTGGCACACCCCTCACACGTTTCGTGGCCCCATAGGGAGCTCCACCGAAGGCCCCAGTGGCTGCGCCCGCATGCGGTTCCACCCCCCATTCTGGCACACCCCTCACACGTTTCGTGGCCCCATAGGGAGCTCCACCGAAGGCCCCAGTGGCTGCGCCCGCATGCGGTTCCACCCCCCATTCTGGCACACCCCTCACACGTTTCGTGGCCCCATAGGGAGCTCCACCGAAGGCCCCAGTGGCTGCGCCCGCATGCGGTTCCACCCCCCATTCTGGCACACCCCTCACACGTTTCGTGGCCCCATAGGGAGCTCCACCGAAGGCCCCAGTGGCTGCGCCCGCATGCGGTTCCACCCCCCATTCTGGCACACCCCTCACACGTTTCGTGGCCCCATAGGGAGCTCCACCGAAGGCCCCAGTGGCTGCGCTCGCATGCGGTTCCCCCCCCCCCATTTCGGCACACCCCTCACACGTTCGTGGCCCCATAGGGAGCTCCACCGAAGGCCCCAGTGGCTGCGCTCGCATGCGGTTCCACCCCCCATTTCTCGGCACACCCCTTCACACGTTTCGTGGCCCCATAGGGAGCTCCACCGAACGCCGCAGTGGCTGCGCTCGCATGCGGTTCCACCCCCCATGGCACACCCCTCACACGTTTTTGGCTCCATAGGGAGCTCCACCGAAGGCCCCAGTGGCTGCGCTGGCATGCGGTTCCACACCCCATTCTGGCACACCCCTCGCACGTTTCGTGGCCCCATAGGGGGCTCCACCAAAGGTCCCAGTGGCACTGCCCGCTTGCGTCCGCCACCACCCAGCACAGCCCTTGTTCCCTGCGCTTCACCCACCCAGAACAGCGCTTCGTAGCCCTATAGGGAGCTCCACCAAAGGTCCCAGCGGCACCGCCCGCATGCGTCCGCCACCACCCTGCGCAGCCCTTGCTCCCTGCCTGCGTTTCACCCACCCAGTACAGCGTTTCGTGGCCCCATAGGGAGCTCCACCGAAGGTCCCAGTGGCACCGCTCGCATGCGTCCGCCACCACGCAGCACAGCCCTTGCTGACCGCGTCTCACCCACCCAGTACAGCGTTTCGTGGCCCCATAGGGAGCTCCACCGAAGGTCCCAGTGGCACCGCCCGCATGCGTCCGCCACCACCCAGCACAATTGCGGCATTCACAACTGCATATGGTTGGGTCCTTCGCCAGGCTAATTTTGCATGCGCCTGCCGCGACGGAGTCACGCGGGCGAAACTCAGTTCAGGTCCCCCCACGGATTGTACTCGGTCTCTCGCCTGGGCGGTGCCGGAGGCGGCGGATTTGAAGTCGCCAATCCTCCCGTCTGTACGTCCATGCCACAAGGCGTGCGAGACCGCCCTCTATCTCTGTCAGCATCGCTCATAAGTGCCGTCCCTCTCGGCGGGAAGTGGTAGTCATGCTCCCATTTTGATAGCTTGTGCCAGTAACTCAGAGTATACCACTCCTCGTTGGTAAGCCACGTGACCCTGTTACGGTGGATGTAGTACCCGACGAGGGTTCCGTTCACGTAACGCGGGTAGGACCTGCCAGGGTCGTACTCGTAGCTGTGGCCTGCGTCGCTGCTGGCAGCGTCCGCGGCTGCCCCTGCGGCAGCATCAATTGCAGCGCCGGCGGCAGCATCCATGTCAGCGCTAGCGGCAGCATCCATGGCAGCATCGCGCGCGCGTGATTCCGCCCGATCCCCCAAGTTGGGATGTTTTGGGTTTGTCTCCCTGGTCGTCACGGCTGAGCCGGCGACTGAACGGGGGGATCCAGTAACTTCTTCGGATACCTGAGCGTCTGAGATGCCAGGTCGAAGAGGCGGCGGGCGCGACAAAGGTCTGGCCTTTGGTCCAGCGGGTGCATGTGGCCCCACGATTTCGGCTTCGCCGTCGTGCTCAGGATCATTATTCCTACGATCGTTCATAAATTGTATTATACGTCTGGCAGCAGTCGCTGCAGCGGCACCATATAATCCGCATGCAGTGCGGAAGGGTCCATCTTCTTTGTCCTGGAGATCGGCACCGGAATCAGGATACATATCCTGTAGCCAAGAAATGGCGTCCTGTATGAGAGCACCGTGGCAACGGAAGTCGTTCTGTACTCTCCTGCCCATCTTGTGGGCCCACCTTTCTATAATGCCGTCTGTCTCAACAACCGCACGAATGCGGCAGTCCAAGGCATATTCGTCGGTCCGTTTCTTTGAATCAATTTCGATTGTGCTCATCATATCGGGACGAATGATTCGCCCCGGATAGCCGATAAAGTGATTCTCTGACATAAAATAGCTGATTATCTCACGAACAATTGTGAAAATCCTTATGGGCCGAAGGCCCAGCTGCATTTGTTGTACTGGTACTAACCAATTGTCATGTACTATAGTCTGGATGATCTCCGGGATCACGTATTCTGCCGTGCCGGTCAGGGTAACCCTGCCGGGGGTAATAGGATTTCATCCCGTGTGTTCTATTATGTAATGGGCAGCAATTTCTCGAACCTCTCTCCCGAACAATGATATTTTGATCAAAGGGTCATCATGGTGAGAGTATACGTGTCCCTCAGAGTGGTCAAGAGTGAAATATCCATCAGTTATCAACGCGGCCTTAGGCCCGCTGATCGCTTTGAGATCCAGATCCACTTGTGACAGTTCACGTGCCATCGCGGCTGAGCCGGTGGCATGTCGCAATACGGGGACAATAAGGCGATGGTCCCGACACATGCTAATCCGTCTTGAGACAGACTGAGAACTGCGAGTCGGCCTCGCCTTAAAATTGTTCTCCCAGGCGACTGGTAACCTCGCAGGGGGGTTGGCGTTGTCGGCGTTGTTTTTTTTTCCTCAGGCATTGCGCCGAACCAAGATCTACCAAACTGCACCGCGTCATCGACTGTAGCAAGTGTAGGAACGAAGATGCCGGCTCCAGTCATGTTGTCGAACCATCTTTCCCAGCCGATTCGAAGAGTGACTGAGTCATCCTCTTCATCAGGCCAGTGAAATGCCTGTAAGGCTGCAGGATCTCGGGCGAGCGTATTGGTCAAACTCAGTTGCCCACAACCTCGGCCACCATTTGTTAATGGGCGGGGTTTGTCTCCTTACGTTTTTGGCTGAATATTCAAGCCACGATATAAATCTCTTGACCAAATGCCTCAAATATTGGAAGAAAGGAGCATGTCGCGCCGGAGGCTGAGCCTCGGCGTGTTCTGGGGTCCAAGCTGGAAAATTTCCAGTTTGGCTGTTGCCAAATATCGTGCCAGCGGCAGCCATTGTAGCACATTGCCCGGAGGCCCATTTTCGCTCCTGCTGATTGTTGTTGTTGACGTGTCTCGCAACATTGGCAGAAACTCTCCCTTGTCTCTTTATCCGCGCTTCCATGTATTCGTGGCGATTCCATGACAGAGTTGCTTCCTCGTCCACTATTATCCAGATACCGTGTGCCTCAAGGGACTGCGGGCAAATTCTGCGCTTCCATGTCTGGGTCATGTAATCATGCGTGGCCCTGTATTTATATCTGACTGGGCAATTGCAGACGGGACAGTTGGCAAAACCTGTCTGCACCCAGTGGTATCGGAAACAAAGGAATCCCCCATCATCATCCCACGGGTTAGATATAATTCGATCTTGAATCGCGGTCTCCAACATTGGCTCACGGTTCCAATTAATGATTAGTCTCTCGTCTGTATTAATCCAGGCAACTATCGACGCGTTGTCGAAGGTGACCTTGTACGAAGACAATTCGCAGTCAAAGAATACCGTCCAGCGCATCTGATCTGCCTGTCTCACGAGGGAGACGGCTTTGTCGATGTCCGTGAATTTCGGCACCTCCCGGGACATCAAGGTCCCGTCTGGGCAGACTCTGCATGAGAAGCGGGTGAGCACTCTGCCGGTAAAACCAAGAATGATATCCCATTGCTCGTGTTACTTGTGATTGGGGAGACGTGGCCATAGGTGGTGTGTGTCGCCCGCGTGCCAAGTACCCACCGATGGCGGCTCCCCTTCCTGAGCTGGGTAGCCCATAGGTACTAGAGTTTTTGGGATGAGTGATTGTCCATATCTCCGCTGGCTTAGCCACGGAGGAAAATCCAAGGGATTAGGCGTGGATGGACTATTGTGTGCCGGAAGCAAACGCAACAATTCGTAATCTGCGGCATAACAATGCCCAGAGTCGCTCTTTGGGAAGCGAACATGTCCACTTGTAGATTCCAAAAATGTCTGTAAGTCTGTAATATGGAGAAGGGATCCGTGACTTCTGACTTGGCCAGGGTCGCACGGGACATACATTCTTTTGATTGAAGCAGCGAACGTTGAATGTCCATGGCGCGCCATATAAAATATGAGCATTGGCATCTCTCTTCCGTTTTCCTCTTGTAATGATCCTCCCATATGTTTCCCCCACATGACGTTGATTTGTGCCCGAGCAATATTGGGACTATCTTTGGGAAAAATTCCAAAAACTTCGACCGTCCCTGGCGGCAACGCAGCTAAGCTGTGCGCGGCCAAGGCGTACGATTGGAAAGTAAATCCATCACCATGTAGTTTCTGAACCAGGTCTCCAAAGTAGACCCAGCCCCCCGACGATCTAGCATAGTCGGAGCAATGCCTCGCGATGTATACAGCACATTGGCCTATCCTTTTGGCCATGTCGTCCGATCGGAAGCTCAGGCCACTCCAGGTGTCCGAATTGCCTAAGGCAGCCGAGTTCTCATCATCATCTTCTCCAACTATAAGTGGCTGCAGGCACGCATGGGCTCCAAGAGTAAATCCGTCTGGAACGTCATCGGAATGAAACTCGGCTCTAATGATGTAATCCTTTGCTTGTGCGAAAGATCCGTCGTCCTGTGCGAGGCCCGCCAATATTGCAAATTTCGGGTCTTCCACAAACTCTGCCATGTATCGAAGCGTAATTCCTGTTCGACTGCGGATGGCTTCTATGCGCGGTGGTACAGGGCCCGTAATATGGGCGTCCTGGAGCATCTGCTTTAGAGGTTCAGGCGTAGCCTGAAGTATGTGTTGGCGTTCTTCTGTGGTCACATACAATCGTTGTCCTTTAAATAAAGCAGTATGCCCCACTGTGACGTCTCGATCCCCATCGGTGGGGCCCCGGTACTTTGGCCGACCCTGTCTTTTATCTGGAGCAGGTGGAAGACTCGATCTGCGAAACATATTCGCAGACGCTGGTCCAAACGGAAAAGTCTCGTCATCTATTGACTCAAGGACCCGAGGGTCATTCTCGCATGGGAACATCGTACAACATTCCTCCGTTTCTATGTCCGTCTCATGGACCTCCGGGTGGCCTGAGGCCCCCGGTGGCGGCCGCGCTGCGCGTTTGGGAACATGTGTTGTCCGCTCACTGGGAACGTGTAATGTCCCTTCGTCTGACGGCACTTGTGTTGGACTCGACGGTTCATCTTGTGCCTCGTGGCGCCCCTCTTGTTCTGCTCCGGTTGAGCCGGGCGGAGGAATCGGAGGGTCCTCTGTCACAGCTGAGCCGGACGGAGGGGCAGGGGGAGTAGGCACTCTGACCTTGCTCCCAGAACCAACTGCCTCTTTACGTCTTGACCACCGAGGTCTCTCCGCTATCATCGGAGTGCGCACAAAATTAGTGTCCCACTTCAAAATCTGTTCGACAATAGCATCAGCAAGTTCATTCCATGCAGCGGAATATGTGTTCAGCTCCTCAAGTTCGTCTTGCATGTTTGTCTCGTAAACACATTTTGCCGTCTTAATATATGATGCAGCAGCAACTCTGAACCTCTTCATCGGAAGGGTTTCGGCTGGGGCATCGTGCGCACTCGATCGCAACCCTCTCAAGCGGTCAAAGAATTCTTTATCATTTCTCAACACCAATCTGGCTCTCGGGGGCTCAAAATGCATACATGAGACCTCTTTTAGTGTCATTAAGATGGCAGTAATGTCATCATTTCCCTCCAAGACTGGCGAATCCTGAGACGAACGATCCCCGTCTGACTGAGCCGCGGGGCTTGCGTCGTGCACGTCCAATTGATTGTCGTTTCCATCTCTTGCAGGAGCACCAGCGTCAACTGAGGCAGCCTTAGCCTCGGCATGTGGGGCGTGCGCTGATCGGGGCCGTTCACCTGTGGAACTGCCTTCGACACGAGGCGGATCGCCCCGATGCCTGGTCCAACTGGGCGCCTGTTTGGAGGGTGCCTGTTTGGAGCGAAGCTCATTTCCCTGAGGGCTCTGAGGCACAGGCGGGGAGCCAGAAACGCTGGTCCTGGTGAATGCGTTTAATTCGGGCGGAGGGTCAGGAATGCTCGGCCCCCACGGTCCGCTGCCAACTGCGTCTGCACCACTCGACTTAGCCGGTGGCCGGGCAGTCATAGCTGCAGCGGGGTCTCCATCAAATCGAAGCATCTTCGCTGGCGGTTGACCTAAGTTGTCTGACCGGGGATCGAGCCTCGGTGGAGGGGCCTTCTTGGGAAGGACCTCTTTCGCAGGTGGAGCATGTTCCTGCCTAGTAATATTGGGCCGATGGTCCGGAGGACTCGATGGAGCATGAATCGCCGGCGGGGCCTTCTTGGCGGGAATTTCTTTCGGTCCACCAGGAGGAGGAGGAGCACGGGGCCGACTGGCAGCCCTAGGGGGCGGCGCCTTGCAGGCCCTCTCTGGCTTCGCAGATGCCTTTCCTAGGCCAGGAAAGTCCTTTTTATCCATTGAGAACGGAATGCCGGACGGCTTAGCCGCCGGCTCCTTCTCTTCCCCTTCAGCTGCCCTCTCTTTCTCCGGTCTATTCCGCTCAACCAACTGAACTGATCTCTCCGAGGCATCGCCCCTATGTATTGGGTGGATCCTGGTCAGTCGGACTCCTTTTTCTTGGAGCCAAGGCCAGATATCATCGCATTTTTCTTCGTCTGTCTCGCCATGTCCCCTTCATAGGGGCTCTCACCCCCTTGCCATTCGAAAGAAGTCAAGCCGGGCACCCAGGCCGTTTGAGCATCCCGAACTACGTTTGTTGCCTCAGTCCTATCTTGATCTCGATACCTTTCGAATTCAAGGTCCACTTCCAGTTTCCAATCTTTATCTCTGGCAGCGTGCAGCAAATGTGTCCACGCATCAGTAACCCACAGTGCTGCTGCAGTCCGATGATAGAGTCTCAACTCGTATAAAACATCAGTTTCTGGATCACTCACGTACTTGACCGGTGTTCCTTTAATGGACTTTGTCGTCTTGGCATAGTAGACTATCTCGGCCGTGACCCAATGCCATCTCCAAAGGTCTCCTCCGCAATGGAGTAAGTGGTGTGGGTGTTCGGATTGTCAGAACATGGGAATGAGTACACCCCAACCGCATTTGTTTTCACGCTTCCGCCGTATCTGGGATTTGAGGGAAGCAATTGATGGCCCTTCAAAGTAGCATGAAGGGTGGTCACTGACGTACCATGTGAATGCTTTGTCCAGCTGGTGGATGAGTCTGAGACTTCCGCAAGCTTCTGTTTTGTCAGGAAGAAAGGCAAGCAACGCTAATTCGACGCAGTGGGCTTTGCCAACTCTGTGGGATGTCAATCTCAACTGGGCCCAATTCAAGCGGTCAGCCACCGTGGCGTTCCGCTTCGATACCGACCTATCTGCTTTGATCCTGAAGAAACGAGCCCAGTTCGGCACTAGATAGTTCCGTGTCATCGGTGGAACTCTCGTCGTTTCCTGAAGCATCTGGTGGGCAATCCACGCTTGGCTATTCGCATCTTTTAGCATCGCTTTCCGTTCCCAGCTTTGGGGGGGCTCTCTTCCCTCGGCGATCTCAGCAGCTCGTCCCTCTTCGCCTGGGCATGCGTTAAACGGCATCATACCCCGGTGAAGTTTGCCACTGGCAACTGTGAATGGGCAAAGGAGATTATGACGAGTAATCTCTCCTGTCATTGCATCTTTTACTGGCAGATTCTTTGTCTGCTGATACACCCTCTGGATTGGCCAAAAATATTATTCCTCTCCAGGGCATCCATCTTTCGGCCACCTCGGAAACTTGTGCTTGTGCTTCTTACTGACCGTAGTCAACTCACCCTGAGGGCATTTCTCACGGATGGTTCTGTCAACTGTTTCCCCAGGGGTCTCGATGTCCTTGATATTGGTTGGAGGAGCCAACGGAGGGGCGCGCGGTGATTTAGCCGTCATCGCGCTAGAACCCGAGCCCGTTTCGGCTGAGCCGACGGGTTTGGTCTTGTCGGTCGCAGTAACAGCGCCGGATTGACCGGCCAACACTTCAGTAAACACAGGGACCGCTATGCCACCAGGCGTTGCATTACTCGCCGCAACAGCTAAGCCGCTCGGCATCGCCGTCGATGCTGCTTTGTTAAATTCTTTGAGTGCGGCACGCACTGGCTCATCGTTTGGCACCCCCTCGGTCGCTGGTCTCTGGGTCTTTCCCCTTGGTGGCATTCCAGGACAGAAGATTTCTCCACGGGGCAAAAAGTAGGCATCATCCGTCCATGGGGGGAAATCACCATAAGCAGCCCCCTTTTCAAGGAAGTCTTTAAATTCGTTTGAATAGAACGAGTGTGTAGCACCACCTCCAGTTCCGTTTGAAACGGCTGGGAACTCTTCTTCGGTCAGTGGTTCCTTCAAGGGAAGCGCGCCAAGTATCGACCTGGGAATGTTACCTTCTGCGGGGGACCAGTCCTGCCAGTACATGACATGGCCTCGGACTTGCGCCTCCCTCGCGGGACACGTTATGCGGCCTTCCCCGACGGCTGAGCCGCCGGCAGGCTGACAGAAAAAATACAGCCAGCTTGGCTGTTTTAATCATGTATATCGGCGCATAATTCAGCGGCAATGACCTCTCGGAATTTGCCCCCATCATACACTTTATAGTCCTGATGGGTGGCACTGCAATGGAAAACATCCCCTGGGCGGTGCCTAAGCTGGCGGTAGAGGCTGACACCGTCAAGGATCATTATTATGGGGAACAGTCCTATCGTTTTATAATGTTCAATCCGACGGTTCATTCTGGCTAGGACCATAGTGGCAACATCGCCCCACATCGGACCGACGCCGTTATCACCTTCTTGCCAACACTTCGAGTCCCCGCCGATATACATTATCTCTATAGTCCCCTGTTGGGACCGTTTCATTATATCATCGATCAAATCCACGGCGTCCTTTATCATCTGTCTGAGGCCCCCTGCGAAAGCGAACGGGTTCTCATATCTGTTGCGTCCACTGCCGACTCCGTTAAATTTGCCCGACTTATCAACTATGTCGTTCAAATTCCAAAAGGCGAAGCGAATTGGAGTGTGTGTCCCTTCTTTATAAGACCATTGTTCACCCCATCGAAAGTTCGCAGAGGCGGCGGCAATACCATTGATTTGTGCTCCACTCTTAGTTGTCTGTGCGCTTCCGAATACTGATTCTCGCAGGTTCGACTCAGGCATGAGGCTCGGCTCAGCCGCCCCTGATACGTCCTTGAACGCAATTGTGGAATCAGAAACAATATGAACAGAACATGACCAACTACGATGTGACCCATTCTTCATCTGGGTCAGCGGTCGGAAGAAATCCGTCACGGGTTTCCCCGTGGACGACATAGCGGCAAGATCTTCTCCGGTGAACGAGATCCACGAGTGACCATTGACCTTGGCGATCTTTGTAAACGCCTGACACTTCTTGATAAAATCCCGGCCATTCGACCAAAATTTCATCTTCGGGTCCGCGACTTCCATATCGAGTTCTAGGATTTCCTCCACCTTCGCTCGCCATTCATTCCGGGGGGGGTTCGGAGCACGCCCAAACCTTCCTTGCATCCGAAGATACTCGAAGACGTTCCAGGGGCCGCGACCGATGCAAGGTCGGTCTTCGGGCTCGGGTTCTGACGCTGCGGTTCCCGAGCCCGGCGGTCCGTCTCCTCCTCCTCCTCCCCCTGAGGGAGGGTTACCTCCTGAGGGGAACCCGCCAGACGGTGGCTGCTCCCCATCCCCACTGGCTGAGCCGCGGGGTGGTGCACCGCCGCTACCTCCACTGGCTATGCCAGGAGGGTTTTCGATGTAGGGAGGCTGGCCGGCAGGTGGTTCGCCGGCCGCCTGTTTCCCGGTCCCATGGTCATCCAATGATGGCTGATATTGGCCCGCGACTGCTGGTCGGCTATCCTCGGCGATCGGGTCGTCGGGCGCCTCCGTTGCAGTCCTCGGCTTCTTTTGCGGTGAGTCCTCATCAGCATCTGGGTCGAGTCCGTCTCCAGCAAGCCATTCCTCAAAATTATGTGGCCTCTTCCAGGGACGTTGTCTTTTCCTCCAGTGCACGGCCTGCTTGGGCGTGTCCTCGAAGTACGCCGCCTTTGCGGCGGCGGTAATAGAGGCCTCCTAAATGGGGCCCGAGCAGATGGGGTCGAAGGATCGCGCCGCATGGTCAATGCATCGCCGACGCATCGGCGATGCATCGACGATGCATCGCCGACGTCGGCGAACGCATCCGCGACGTCGGCGTGGGGAAAATCGAGCTCCACATCGAGCCGCATCGTCGATGCATCGGCGATGCGGCGCGACCCTCCGACACCATCTACTCGGACCCCATCTAGGAGGCCTAGAGGTAAGGGCTTCCTCGACCACGTGCACCGGTGCACTGTATTTTCCTCTGACCACTGGAAGAGCGAACATCGTTCCCCATTCTTTCCAAATGGCTGAGCCATGGGGAGGCTTTCGAGGGGAAGGCCCCCATATGTCAATCCAGACCTTTGGGAAGCCTTCTCTCCAATGATCCCCCACTGGCACGCTCACGCAATTTCCCCAGGGGGTCTCGTACCGAACGGCTGGGCCGACGGTAGGACCAAATACTTCCCCCGGCTCGAGCGGTCGTTCTATGCTACGATATCCCCCCGGGGGTCCGCGTACACCCTACTGATCAGCTTCGTCTTCTCGTCAGGATACGTCTGAAAGAACGTTCCCACGGGGATTTTGTCGACGTCAGGAGGGGCACAATCGAAACGGCAAGTGGCCTTCCGCTCAAACATAGTCCAATGAACGGTCCATGGGTCTTGAGGGACCTGGGAGTATAAACGCTGGAATATCGTCTGAGACGTTGATTCCAGGTCCGCCCTCAATGCAGTCACGACGGCGTCATTTCTCGCATAGAGTATGCCGTTCTTCCACATCGTGTAGCGCCAACCCCAACCCTTTGACGGCACAAACTTAATAGTCCCGTCTTTGGGTCCCGCTCGGGACCATTCCCTTAGTTTGTCAGGGAGGCACTTGAAGACCGCTTTGTTTCTCCATGAGTCGACGTCTTCAACGTTGGGGTCTGCCGCTCTCTTTGAGCGAGTGTTGTCCTGGGGGTCAGTCTCAGCTGCCCTTTTCTTAACATGTGTTCCCTGATTGATGGTCTCTACACCATCTTCCATTTCAGTATCAATCTCGGACACAATGTCATTCGGGCTAAAGTGGTCGTTTCTGGTCCCATCCGGCTGAGCCGGTGGGCAAGCCTTCCCGCTCGGCTGAGCCGGCGTCGAGGCTTGTCGAATTGTGGCGGGGAGAGCATTGTTATAATGCTCTTCCTCCTTGCTCTCTCGTCTACAACAACGTCGGAATCAAACTCATCCACGATGTCATCAGACTGAATTGAGATCACGTCTTCACCCGGTGGCACAACCGCCTTCTTCCTCAGCGGTCGGCACATGGGTTCAGTCGTTGACCTCTCCGGCACGCGGAATCCGCGGCAAGCGAGATTCGAGCAGTCGCCGCAAAGCAACCGCTCGCCTCTACGGGGGGCCGGTCACGGGGCAGCCCGCGCAGGCTGTCGAACCGAAACGGCGGCGGCGCATATAGGATTGGGAGAAGAAGTAGGACGACGACGAGACGACACAACTCTCTCTGCGGCATCGGCGACAGCAAAATGAACCTGCTTGGCGAACTCATCAGTGTAATCTTCAGCGCTCTTACACTCTCGTCCTCTAGCCTCAACATGCTCGCGTGTGCCATCACACCTACGTTCTAACCCCTCCGCAATGATGGAAGAGGTAGTGGCTGTCGTCCAGGGCTTTTTCAAGAAATTACCCTTGCTATCCTTCAATCCGTATGCGCACCCGTGCAACGCCGTCTTGGTAAATCCCAGCTCTCGAAGAAAACTCTTTACCTGGGGGTCTCTCCAATAATTACACTGGGTAGGCCATTCAATACATACAACGCCCCCCGCTTTGTGCACAGCACGGGCAATCTCACGGAAATTCCAAAACAGGTACCGGAAGTCGGTTCTAATGCCCCGAAGCCTACGCATAGCCTTATGATTTCCAGTGCGGAAATAATGCGCCTCCGTCACAAATTGCCAGGGGGAGCCTCCTGTACATGGCATGGAGCCCCATAGCGTGATAAGGTTTCGTTTGAATGTAGCTATATCGTTCAACGCTATTTTGGGTCCCTCATCCGTCCTCATGTCTTCCTTCTCGGTGTATCTAATCACTTTACATGAGTTGTCAACGAAATTCTCAGGGTCTCCAATCCTACTTTGGGGGCCACAACAATATTCCAGTAAAAGTCTTCCCCCGGTCCACTGAGTGGCCGGGGCGCAATCTTCTCGGATTCTAAATTCTGTGTATCCCGTCCATCTGCTAAGGCAATAATCACCGTCGCTAGAATCGCCATCTGAGTCGTATTCACATGGGTGATGATACCTGCTTTCTTCATCACGCCAATTATCGATGCGATCTATCGTCAAACCTTGTTGGGGATTGACGGCATAGGTGCGACGTTTATCATCCAGCTTATCGAGTTCGACGGGACAATCCCCGATTGCCGGCATGAATGTTACAAGTCTCGGAACATAGAGGTATCGTTTCAAATTCTGCCCTTGTCTCACCCATTCGCCCCTTTTGCCAGAAGTTGGCAGCCACCGCAGAGCGCGGATTATGAAGCGGGCGATCTCCATTAGAAACATCCTCTATATCTTCAGGCTTCATTGAAGGCTCTTGTTCGCTTTCACTATCCGATATCCCAGACATGGCTTTCATTTCACGATCAGAGCTTATTTTGGTTGTGTTCTCGATCGCCCTCGTTTTCTCTGAGCTTCTGCTGCAACCTTCTTTGCCCGTCCGAGGAGTGATATTACCTGCGACATCAGCTGAGCTGATTGCATTCTCTATCGCTAACGCCTCCTCGGCTTGGCCGGGGGCAGCCACAGCGGGTTTTACTTTGTTGGGGCTCTTTTTCTTTTTGTTTGACTTTTTACTAGGCATGGCAGCTCCTCTCCGCAAGGCCGAACTAGGGCCCAGGCGGGGCTGGAGAACCCCCCCGGGTTTCAGGGGAAGCCCGTCAGAAAACATTGAGTCAATATAATCTTGATACCGCTTAGCGGCCCAGAACTTAGGCGTCACACTGTTGACAAGATACAGAACTTTGACCCATGCCATAGGGTCAACAAATCGCTTTGTTCCAATATCAGCAGCCTCATTTTGCGTTCTTTCGCATTGTAATTGAACTAGGCCACGAGAAAATTTTTCGGACACAGCCGCTGCATCAATTCTACGTGTTCTTGGTAGATGCATCAATTTCATTGACCCGCCTGCCTTAATGACCTTGCAAACTGCTTGGTTATCTTCCAAGAATAAACATCGCACAGGTCTATCCAGCATGATTTCCCACATCGGCAATGCCGCAAGCAGCTCCTTGCGTAACGCAAGGTCGGCCGCAACGATCTCAGCCCTAAGTGTACTGTGAGATGCGCATGTTTGTCTTTGCGAACTCATCGATTGCCCTGCCCGTGTATACGGGCCCCAAATCGCTTGATAACTGGCGCTCGCGCACCTGTGTGTTCTAGCGTCACTCGCCAGGTCTGCATCAGAGTATTGATTTCACAGAACATCCTCCTTTTTGTCACCCACCCACGAGGTCATGCGATAATGAGATGTACATTTTATGTAACATATGAGGCGGAAGAGTTCCATGTCTTGCTGTTCTGTCCACTTCGCGATACAACTGACAGTTTGACACGCAGCACGGAGTAAGTCGTATCTGGCCATTCTCGCCCCGTAAAGTATCTTCATCAACACTTTTGCTGCGATGGGTTGGAGCACTCCCGACTGAGTCGGTGGCTCAGGGTCAGCAGGGCTAGCTGCTGCGGCATCAAGGCCAAGCACCTCTATCTCCTTGTCAGGAGGGCCGGTAACAACGTTAATCTGTAACGCTGACGCTATAGCCTGCTCAGCTGGGGAATAAATCTCTCCTCTGGGGCCGCCCTGTCCATCTTCTAAGTCGGTAAGTTCTGGACCGAACGGGGTACCCGCGGCCGGATATGTGGCCGGGTCTGCGCCCGTTAATTGAGCGTATAATGTAACACAGGAATCGAAGAACTCTGTCATATCGTATTCGATGACTTTCATTAATTTTGGTTCTCTCGGCTGGTATGGCTCGGTCGTCTGAGACGCCGAGTCACCCCCCGTTTCCTCCTCGCTACTCTCGTCTGCGACGGAGGCGTTTTCCTTAGCTTTGGGAGGAGGCGGGTCAAGTGCCGCAGGCAATTCCCGGTGCCACTCAACTGTCTGAGTCGATGATCTATGCTCGCATCCTAAATATCGTCCAACAGCCGTTGGAGGATCTACTTCTATGCCCTTAGGGCAATTTTCGGAGGTTCTTGAAGTGGCTTCCATCCCTGGGCTAGCTTGTCGGCAGGTCCAGACAGTTTGAAATCGTCGACATAGACGATCAAGATGATTTGCAATTCTTTGTGGAAATTACAGCTACGCCACGGGCTACATCGCACGAAACCTTTAGCCGTGACATGCCCCTCGCAATGCTGCTCCCAATATCCGCCCGAATCAGGGTGTCCGTACAACGATAAATACAATGGGTATACAGGGTTCCGCATGTTGGACCATGCCTTGGGCCATTCGTCACGAGGCAAGAAAACCCATGTAGGAGTGCCTCCCAACTTTGATTGCGTGTAAGCTTGTCGAGCATCAGCTTGTTCGATGCTATGGCCCTCAAACAACCCGTAGGTATCAGCTGCTTTGCTGGCCTGCATGGTCGCGGGACTGCTGGAAAGTTCCTGAAACAATGCCACGTCCTTGTTTTGATCTCTAACACTTGAACCGTCAAAGACTACCCGACCTTTGTACTTACGGTCTTCATGTCCTAGCGGCAATCCTGAGTTCTTTTCAACAAGGATCGCAAATAAACTGCCAAAATGGGCTGTTTTCCATTTGAGTTCGGCAACAACATCGGAATACTCTCAAACACCATCCTCTATCCACGTGCCAATGTCGCGCAATCTGTCCCACTCTTTCCTCAAGGCAGCTTGGGCGTCTCTATTTGCCTTGGCCTCGTCTTTCGAAACAGATCTGGCTACAGCGGCATCTACGTGGGCACAATGCCAGTCACTGGGAAGATGGGAGGGTTCATCAATGACAGATATTAAGTCAGTAAAAGGATTATAGAAGCATTGCAAGTCAAATCTTTCTTTGTCACGATGACTGATACCTTTAGCTGGGTTCTCTTGTAAAGGCATGCGAGGCACGCTTCGCCGCGACGCGGCGGCCGCCGGACTCGAGGTCTGGCTTGCCTCATCGTTGTCCTCAGATCTTCCGTTATCATCATCGGACAAGGGATCCCTGCCGGCTGAGCCGGAGGGTCGCCCGTCTCTTGCAATAATGCCTCCATACCATGTTTGTTTCCACCAAATGTCCTCGTCGTCCGACAGGTGTTCTTCGGGAGCGTCTTCCTCTGATGAATCATCAGCCTCGGATGTGGCTTGGTAGCCCCGGGTGTTTCGCGACGCCGCCCCTCGCCCACTGCCAGGGGCGCAGCACAGGCTGCCATTTTGCATTCGACGTAGTCGCCCAGCCACCTGAGGTGCAGTTAGCCTAGCTTCGGGGAGAGCCGCAAGCGGCTGAGCCACTGCGGGATCGGGCGGAGTCGGTGGGTCGTCCACATCTAGACCGATGTCACGCAGGAGACCGAGACAAGGGCCAGGATCCTCTATACCGAAGAATCCTCTCTTTTCTGCCTTGTATTGTTCCACGGCCTGTCGACGCTGGGCTTGGTTCATGTTGAACCATCGTCCAGGATGCACTCCGGGATTGGTAGACTCAGGTAACTTCGATAGCCATTGGGCACTGTATTTTGGGTCTGGGTCTGTGACCCAAACTCGGGTTATAGGCACATACTCAGGGTCAAAATAGAGAACAACTCGCATGCTACATGTCTTCCGACGGCCTGTCAACGGAAGCTTTTGAACTAATTCTTCTTCTGTAAATCCAGCAACAATCCGTCTGTCTTCCAAGTACTCCATCGTATCCAGATTTTGAATTGTTCGAGCAAGAAGTTGCCCCTTCCCTGGAACTTTCTCACGCGGCTTAGCCGCTGAGAAGTTGGACTGTCTGTCCAAACGATACTCAAGTTGTGCGAGTCCCAGTTTCTGGTTTTTGTCTGCAGGATGGGAATCGCGATGAGGGTCCCTGCCGTCAACTACCAAAGGCACATCACCCACGTACAGACCCCCAGGACCGTCATCATCTAAATCGGCCTCAGAGTCAAAGCGTGGGGCACCCTCGCCTCCTCGAGGAGGCGGTGGCACCAGAACGGCAGGACCATCAACATTAAACGTGTTGTCCGATCTTAACCCTGTGGCTGGCTGCGGTCCGTCTGGGACGGCCGCAGCCTCTCCTGCCTCTGTAGGGATTGTGACGGAACGTACCTCCGTTGCCGCTTTCTCGCATGCTTCTCGCAAAGGAAACTGTGGCGATTGGTCGCCAGCAGTAGCATCTAAGATGTTGCTGTATACTTGATCAGATTGCTCGATATTAGGTCGTTTTCCCTCTGGTGTACGCCCTGATTCCATATTTAGTCCATCCAATTGTCTCAGAGGTATAACGTAACTATCTGGTCCAACCGATCCCCCCGCTTTGTGCACATGCCCCAAGTATATCCCTGGAATCATCGTCGCTCCAGTCTTGGCGGTGCGAAATCGGGATTCAGGTGGAGGCACGTAACGGACATGTGATCCGAAGGGAAGAAGCGGAGCATTGAATTGGCACCCGAATCGTCTTTCCCAACTGGACTTCCCGTCAGCGGGGGTCCTAGTATTGTAGCATAGACAAAAAATATCGGACTGCGTACGTCCAATATGGTGGTGGAAGACCAGCCTGCATAAGTAAGGCTCTGGCTCCCATCTGCACAACACCGTTCGCACGCTCGGCGACAGCGTTTTGTTTCTTATTTCCTGGGATGGTAGGGTCATGGGCAATATTGAGCTCGCAACATGCCCTGGAGAGCTCTCTTGCACCATCTATATAACAATATTATAACTTTTCCTCCGGGGCTCTCAGGTTTACTAAAAAAAATGCAAACGGGAACCGCAGACTTGTCGTGCACACCCTGAGCGGCGAGAAAATCCGTAGCTCGGTCGCGAAAAGTCACACACGCGGTCTTGTCGTGGAGTCCCCGCGAGAGTTAATCCATCGCAAACCAATGGTCCATCGTCGTCAGTCGTCGTCAGCTGTCCGAACAAAGTGGGGTTAGCGCATGGGCGGGGAACCTTTAGTCCCTTGCTCTGCGCTTTGCGCTGTTGCTTTCTGATAGCTTTGGCCCAATTGCACACTGAACAATATGGGTTCTTGGGAGTATGAGTTAGAGGCGCGGTAGGGAGGCTGCAGCCTTTTTGAGCCGCTCGGCAAGGGTCTCCGACACCTCAACCTCCGCAACATCTGGGTCTAAGTCTGGCGGTGCGTCGACGTCGACTAAGTCGACACCGTCAGCGTCTCCAGCCTCGCCCTCCTCGGGTCCTGGGGCTGCGTTGCACGCACTGGAGTCTAGTCCTCTACTTACTTCGTACGGGAGGTATCCTGAAACTCCGTATCCGTACTGGCATCTATACGCGGCAGCGCAAGCCTCGGCTTTGCTGGGCTGCTCGTCGAATGGACCGACGGCTTGACCGTGGTCGGGCAAAGGTGAGAGACTTTTAGGGGCAGCAATACCAGTCGGCGTCCTATTCCAACCGCATCCGCTGGCCACCTGAGGCGAATAGTAGAAGTAGGTGATGGTGTCCGCAGAGTCTATCGAAGACGGGAAAGCGGGCGCGATCTCAGTCGGCCGCCCATCAGCGTAGCTGTGGGCACCAATCAGCCCATGTGTGCGCAGGTCTATGGTTGCGCGAGTTTGGACCGCATGGGGCGGAGGGCCTCCCGCAGATTCCACGTTGTCCAAGAATGCCTTGGCGCCCGGCGTCACGCAGCACCACCGCTCGGGGGGCTCGCTCCTTCCGGCGGCAGCTGCACACATCCACTGACCCAGCGCCTCCTTGCCTGATAGGGTCAAGTATGATATCTTGCCCTCAACGGCCAGGTCCACTCTTTGGCCGTTGGGCAACAATAGGCAAGGCCTTTGGCCTGCTGGCCAAAAGAAACTAAAGCCGTGATCCATGCACCGCTCTCCTAACGAAATCACGCACGGGGTCTCCGGCATGACTGAAGCATTAAAACTACCACCCTTAAATTTGGGATACGCGATGCGAACTGAACCGAGGGCCTTAGACTCCCCCCCCAGCAGTGTTCAGAGTGATCGATTGCGGAAGCTTTCGAATCAATCTCATTGCACCTGCGCTCCTCATATATTTCTCCGCAATTAGGTTGTACCCGCACCAAGTATCTAGAATGAAGCTCAACGCCCCCAGATACGCAGCGTCTTTGTCTGTGCATCCAGCAGCGGCTGAGCCGTGCGGACCTTCTTTCCCCTCCTCGTCCTTCAACCAGAGATGCCAGACATGATCTTGCAGGTCTGATTCTCTGATTAGAGCTTCAGCGACAGATGCCCTAGACTGTATCGACATCTGTCGGCGCATTTCTCCCGGGAACTTCCATCTATCTTTACTACTTGAAGGCAACTCTTTCAAGTCGTGGCGACGCGCCTTCCTCCAAGTGATAGTCGGCTCCTCAGTAGAGGGGTGAAAACGGACACGGAGATTGCATCGGTTACTATTCCGGTGTCTTATGCAGCTCTTACTAGGGGGAACGCACCGGTACTTGTTGATCGCGCCCCGAGAAAGAGGGTACACGAAATTCGCAAGGACATAGACGAGACTCTCGACCTGTTTCCTGCTGTCCTGGTGAAACTCACCTTTGGAGGTACCCCAATAATCTCCTCCATCGGCACTAGATGTAAAAGTCCAAAACTTTGGGCTGTCTTGCTGCTGCCCTGGGAGGCCCCGGAATAATGGGGCGGGGCACGCGACGGCACCCAAGCTGATTGAATCAGCGGGTCTCTTCCAACCCCCCCGTTTTCTGCTCAACCGACGCAGGCTCCGCCACGACTGCCAAACAAGGGCGGCGAGAAAGAATACCATTAACAAAATTATGTTTATCATTCCTCCAGCACTGACGGCTGAGCCGCCAGTGTGGAGCCATTGTCACGCAACAGGATGACCTGGAGTGGTCTTGGCGAACCAGCATTCCTTTCCGCGTGAGCGTTTTCCCGTTTCCTTGTAGGAGCGGCAGACCATGTCTTTGCCTTTGCCACCACCTTTGTTTTTCTCCCCATCCTTTTTACGTTCGTTGGAATTAGCACTAGTGGCTCTGGAGCCACCATTGCTTCCCGTCGAAGAGATATTGGCAGCGGCAGCATTGGCCTGTTTGGATGTACGCTCATATCCCAAAGATTGTCCAGCGTCAAGTCTCGCTTGTTCCCACTTGTCACGCTTCAGCTTCTCAGCATCGGTTAGCCCTCTGTGGGCTTTGTTACATCCGTCTTCTGGTCCTCGACAATTCTTGGGGTCTCGGGGGCACGCGTGACACGGAATGGCACTGTCTTTCCCACGTGACTGACTTCTATTATTCTGCTGTCCTCCTTTCCCACGGTTACCAGTCGGGATCTGGGATCGGCCCTGCCCCTTTCGGCCCCTGTCCTTCGATCTCCCTCTAGGGTTCTTATCCTGGGCAGGGGCGGCGCTGGACTTTCGTCCCGCTCTCGGCTGAGCCGGTGCGGCTTTCCTGGGCTTCTTATGATTGAAGGGGCAGCCCTTTCCTGCGCACGGGCAAGTTTCGCCCTTGTTCACGTATCTGCACGTGGTTTCGCCCTTAGTCTTCCCGCTTTTCATGACATCGGAGAGTTTTCCCAACTTGGCAGCAATCTCTGCCGGGGCGGCTTTACTGCCTGCATTCCTCCGGTTGTCACTGCCTCCGCCTCCGCCGAATCGCGCTTGCCTAGCACGTTGGTTCAAGGTGCCCTCATGCACGCTGATGTTCCATTCTTCTTTTTCAGGCAACATCATTTCTTCAATCTGCTCCATTAGCCATTCATAAGTCTTTACGCCATGTTCCATTTTATCCCTTGACAAGTCGTATAATTGGCATACAAAGTTCAGTTTGTTAGGTTTCCTGCATTGTTCGAGAAAGCGCGCATGAGTCGAGGCCCTCATCTCATCGGACGGAGGCTTCGCGCCATAAAGCTGTTGATATACGTCTGTCCATTCATTGTAGAAATTATACAGGTCAGCATCGGGCTTGTGCGGGTCGATGTTCACCTTGAAGAGGTCACGTGAAATGCGATGTTGCCCCAACTCCGATCTTACCGAACACCAGTGACAAATTGCCCGCACCATCTCGCGTCCAGTCATGAGTCTTCCCTCGGTCTGGGCGCTGAATTCCATACGGGGAATCTGTTGGAGGAAATGGGTATGATGACCAGGCTGATATCGACTCTTTCGCATCTGGTTGAATTTTTCGATCAGATCCGTTGCGATCATGAGGTCGAGACGCTGGAATCGTCCTGCATCTTTGAGCTGCTCATCCTCCACGGCTGGATCCATAGCCTCGGCAATCCAGTGCTGTGCTGCCTGGCTCTCGGGCGATCCAGCGATTGCGCGTATTGCGTGCATTTTCCACTCACGAATGTTCGTTACATCAGGGATGTCCAACAAATCAATATTCTGGTTGTTACCAACCTGTCTCCACTGATCTAACGGCGTGCTCTCGTCAATGACTACCGAGTCGTGCGGTCCGCCGGGACCCTGGGGCCCCCTGCGCCCACCCCCGCCCTGAGAAGGGTTTGACCCCCCTGGGCTTCCCGGAGGCGACCCACGCGGTCCTCTACCACGATCATCTTCATGCGAAGATACGATCTCAGTGTTAGGAGCGTCGCTCTTGTCGTCTCCTTCTCCGCCCTGTCCTGCTTCGCCCGACGACTTAGTCGCCGTCATTCCCGTAGGGCCATCTCCATGGGATGGGCGGAGACTGGCGAGAGCGTTATCTTCGCTAGGCTCCGTTAACTTCATCCCTGCAGGAAGTCCATGCTCAGCGGTGCTCGGCTTCGCCGGACCTTCTAGGGTAGGGCCTGGAACAGCGAAATGTTGACGCAACGGCGGCCCCACGGGAATTTCTTGCGAAAGCAACGGAAATCCGAACGAATTCGTTGTGAGTCCGGCTTCGCGTTTAATTTCAGTATGCGGAGTCGGGTCGGTGATGATAGCCGTAAGCCTCATCTTTCCTTTCTCTGCACTAGCTGCGTTCGAAGCAATCTCTTCTTCTCGCGTGTTAGCAGCTGACCTTTCACTCTTCCACAGGTCGCATCTAGAGCATCTCCTAGTACTCGCATCGATATGCTCGTCACACGCCGATCTACCACATCCGACGCAATTGTCTGTCTTTAGACGAACTGATCCACGGGGAGTGCGTTTCCTTTCTCCTCGGGAGGAGGACGCATTGCACCTCCTACCAGCATGGTCGATGCTCCCGCATCTGCCAAGGTTGTCTGATCAAATTGCGCAGGGACGGATACAATGCCCGACGACTGAGCCGTCGACAACTGGTGTATGTTCGACCCGGTCGGCTTAGCCGGCGGGCATTCAGCATTGCTCGACGTTGCGCGCTGGAGGGACGATCTAGCTTCCTCATGCGGTTTAAGCTCTTCCAGATAGAAATTGTTCTGGCTGATTATCTTCGCAGCTACAGCTTGGGTGTTGGCTGCTTCAAGCCTGGCGGTCTTGAGTTCGTCTTGTAAGCCCTGTTTTTCTCGTTCCGCCATGACTGTCGCGATTTGTTCTCCTTCTGTCCTGGCCACCGCGACGGCAGCGGCAACCGCGTTGGCGTCGGCATATTCTTTATTTGCCATCATGACGGCCTGCCTCTCCGAGTCAATAATTCCCTGTATTTATTTTCGGCTTCCCGCTCCACTTGCGATTTAACGGTCTCGGTCTGATTGTACATGTGTTCTATCAGCGCCTGTTCGCGCTCTCTTGCAGCCATGGCCAGGGCGATCCGCTCAGCCCCGAACGTTTTTCTAGCTTCGATTACAGTTTCAGTTAATTCTTCTCTGTCCAACCGAGCTCTTTCGGCCAGTTGTGCTTCATTGGTCAGAAACTCTCTCTGAGTGTTAGCCTCCGCTAGCCTGGCCTGGTCCTGGATAGACTGCATGAGGAGATATGTGCAGTTATGCTCGCCCATTGGGTAACGCTCCGCGCGCAGCCATTGCATGTTACACTTGTTGCAAACGTCCGAGCAATTCTTGCACACTGGGTTCCTACATGCGCCTTCTGGCCTGTTGGCTTCTCCTGGGCATCTGCTCTCCGCCTGAGGCGCGCGGTCAGGGTTGGGGTTCCAACATGCCTCCATCATAGAAACCGTACTATTGCTCCTTGAAGTAGATCTCGCCCCTGATCTTGGCATCTTGGGCCTTCCTCTGCTTGAAGCATTTGATCTGGGGCGAACGAAGGTACTTTCTGGTGGTCTGGGCGCATTGAAAAATACCTCATCTTTTTCGTCTCGTGTTATTAGCGGAGCATGCGTAGCTGGTTGTCCGACCATGCCTTCATCTTCAACAACAGCTGGAATCGAGGGTTGCCACTCACCTGAGGCGGTGGCATTACGGAAGACACCTTCCTTCAGCGGTGAGACGTTTAGCTCGTAGTCCTCATTCCGTTGTTTCTTGAGGTGAGGCGCGGGGGCTCGTCCTGTGGACCCCCTCTCATGCTTCATCTGAGCCTCCGCCCAGTCCGCCTGAGGCGTCAGGATACTAGTGTCTTCATCAGATCCATCTGGAGACCATCTTTCGTCTTGAACAGGGATGTCTTCTTCCAACATTACGGACAAAGCTCGGCTCAGTGAAATATCATTAGTGATGCTATCAAAATCTTCCTCCATGGAAAATAATTCAAGATCTTTTTCAATTGGGTCATCGCTGTCCTGACCGAATTGTCCGTTAAGTGCTATCGGGGTTGGGGCGTTGACACTCGTGCCCACCCATTCGGTCGGGATATCTGGGCACGCGTTCCTATTCCCTTGGGTTTCCCCTGGCCGGCCGGCTTCACCAGCGGCAATGGCGGTGGCGCGTGGAGTATTTGGAATTGGGCTTATTGGCTCAGTCGATTTGGCACTCCATGATGAAAACGCACTTGGTCTGGGTCTTGGTGCGACGCCGTCTCGCCCGCGCGGGCCCGGGGTTTGCTCGCGATTACCTATCGGAGCCCTCGCGGGGGATACGCCTACTGACATTCCGGTTATCCCCTCGGTATTTCTCCCCCTTACTACCCGAGTGGCGATGTCTGAAGGAGGGATTCGGCCCTGAACTGGGCCGTCACTGTCTGTGTCGTGTGAATCATGTTGCACAACGCGCCTGTCGGCGCTCCTCGAGATATTGGACACGATATCAGTCTTATCAT